>JAVIAB010000092.1:122330154-122858618 GCA_032433765.1 Megaustenia siamemsis | reverse complement strand
TTATATATATATATATATATATATTATATATATATATATATATATATATATATATATTATTTTGCAACGCTCCTGCTTGTTTACATGAAAAAAATAAATGTAGCAAAATCCTTTCATATGAATTCAGGCACGGAATACCGCTGGCTTTCAACGGTACAGAAATAGCTAACTCCCGATGGTGTATCGCTGATGTTTAATGTATAACTTGTCAAACTACGCCGATTAAATACATCACGAGGCCAGTTGTTAAAACGAAGGTCACTCCTGGTTAGAAAGAACATCGATAGAAAAGCATTCGATTACATGTGTACTAGATACATTGAAAAGCAACTATTAATGGAGCATAACAAAGACGCAAAAGCAAGCAGTTTGTCGAGTACGTGTGTGTGTGTGTGTGTGTGTGTATGTGTGTTTGTGTGTTTGTGTGTTAGTGTGTGTGTGTGTGAGTGTGGTGTGTAAACAATTGAGCTTTGAAAAGTGCACATTCTATCAGGTTACATCTTATATACAGCAATTTAACCTATAACTCGATCCATAACAGATTGACTAATATTGTCTTCCTATCTGCCCTTTAACCGTTTCTACTCTATCTGGTTCCATGTGCTTTTATTTAATAAGTGTGTGGGTTTGTTGTGTATGTGTATATGGTCAAGGCAAAGAAATGCACATAAATGTATCAGAATGCGAAGCTGCAGTGAAGCTAATTGTGATGAGATTGAACAAATATATATAAATAATGTCATAGTTAAAGCTTCATGTGATTGTTTTAATTTCCTTTAAGAAATTATATTTATTACATAATATGTTTTTATATATAATATCTTATGTTGTATGTCGTATATATAAATTATATAAATAAAATTATATTTTATGTGTGTAACCGTTTTGATAGTATATTATTAACAGATGATGATTTTCCGAGAAGCTTCTCCCAAGGCTAATTCTGCCAAATGTTTTCGTCGTCGGTCATCAGAAAGGACAAGGCGCATTTATAACTTCTTTTTTGGTGAGTCTTTAATCTTCTAAACTCATTTATATTCGAAATGTTATGTTATTTCCAGTGTTTGCTCTCCAATTTCTAGAACAATGTACCGAATTTTCCTAACCAACGAAAATCTCATGGGCGGAGTGAGGACATCGTTACATGCATCTCATTTATATCCTACTTGATGTATATACGTTCTCCATTACAATATTAGCTCTTTTTGTACGGAAGCTTTTTATCAATGCATTGGAAGAGATTTCAGAGACAACATTTTTCATGGTTTTAAGAATCAATCTACATATTTATATTTATCTAACATATAAAACAATGTATATGCATTTTTAGATTATTGAACAAGGCATTAGCTTTCACCAATACCAAGATAATACAACACATGTAAAAAAAAAAAAAAAAAAAAACTACGGTTTGATGACGGTTCACACTAATCAAATTGAGAGTGACGCACTAAGCGGCGGAACGTACATAGCCGAAATCGGCATGGCACACAGTGCGTCGAATAGTACGGAAAGAGTTCACTCTTGAACAACGGAACCGTTTAACTGCCGTCATAGTTATCTAGATTTATGGAGTTCCTAATAGCATCAAGCTCAAACACTGTATAACTGTTATTTGTATTTAAATATTTTCAAAATATATATCACAACACAAAAGAAACGTACAACACAGAACTATCGTTAAATTGATTTAAAACTAGTGGCAGGATACGTTGAAGTCATCAGGAAAATTATGATTTAAAAAGTTAGTAGGAATATATAATCCCCTTTCTGTTAATAACAAAGTTGTCATAGATGGCCACGTACTCTTATATAACTAACTATTCAGCGTTATTCCGAATAATGACGGGAAATAGGGAATAAATCTTGTAAGGGTAAATTAGTGTCACATCACCAAAGTCTTATCGTATTTTGCCAGAAATTAACTACAGGGAAATAATTGCAGTGTCGGTCTCCAGAGTGGCGAGAACTTCCCAACCAGTTTCATAGGAATCAACGAGGAGAGACAAATCGATTTAGGTTCCGTTACAAATAAGTATTTCCTGCACTGCTGAACTTAAGAATAAATATCATGTGTTGGACTTCGTAAACGTTCTTTCAATAGAGTTAAAGAAGCTGGATCATTTGAACGAAACCTTTAATGTAAATATTAGCTCAATGTATTTTAATTAAATTAGTAGTTATTGATAACACATCAACGGTTTTAAGTACAGGTTTAATTCAAGAAAAATTGTTATTTAAATTGATTTTAAAAACATTTGACTTTAAACTAGTTTTCCCGGAAAGTGTCACTTTTAAGTACAAATTACTTAAACAAACATCATAACAAATATCGTGTTCCTTTGAGAAGATAATTTCTGAACGGCAGGCTCTGAAGGTAAATATTTAATTATCAGGCCTCACAATAATCAGTTTCTCTTTAAAAAACATTTCCTTCAGAATTATATTAGCTTTAATATCAGGATCCTCGAGGAATCTAGTTGTTCATGCTGAAGAGGAATTACATATACATGCATTACATACATTACATATACTATTTATGGACGTGTTTGGTCTACAAAATTGCTAGTCATTTCGTATAGGCTGGTTTCAAATTATGGCTGCGTGTGTGCTTGATGACCAAATTCTACATTTCTGTATCACCTTCCTCTGAAATAGTGCTGGAGCGATCCATCTAAAGAGGAAGGGGTGCACCGCCAGTTTGAGGAGCATATGCATGAGGTATTCAAACGGTACTCAGTGGTATGCATCCTCCAGATCTATAGCAGCAGCGTATGTCTCCTCTCGTCTGTTGAAGCCTTCGAAGACGTCATTGGCGAAGACTGTCGCATTGAAACATGTTTCTTTGTTATATCTACAACCTCCGAGTGTGGGTGGGAATGCGCGTTTCTATTCAAGATGACAGGTGAGGACACGGGCAACTATTTTCTCCAGTATATACTATTTTTAAGGAACCTGGGTGGATTACGTGAGCCATTTAGTTCGGAAATACTGTTGCCACAACTGGAAGTTTCATTACAACACTTGTATGTATAACCGTTCAACTTCCGCACTTCCCAAATGTATTGGTGTCGTTCTGTTAAACTCATTGTCCATTTAGACTCTGGGAAGTACTCGATAAAACAAATTACCCTTCTCGGTTTTCATCTCTTTGATTGCTGCTAGACCTGTCTTCAATAACTTGGATTGATTATTGCAGTCACCATCAAAGACTTAACGGGACATATTTGAAAATACAGATTTATAGATTTATCAGAAAGCTCAACCAGTTCTTCAAATCTATCTCTCGGTACGGCGACGGAACTCTTAAAATGATAGGGCACTACAATTGTATGGCGAAACTAGGGACGCAAAACACCAAAGGGCAGACCAATTCTGAGATGTAAGGACGTATGTAGGGCTTCTTTGAGTGAGTTCTCTATCAGTGGAAGAAACTCGGAGAATCTGGTGATTGTAGCAAACAGAGAACAACAATTTTAAAAAATGAGTTTCGAGGTAGAGTTGATGATACATTAAGGAGGCAAAAGGTGCAGGAGAAGGAGACGAGGTCAGGCGCCACAAATACATCCTTTTCTATCTGCGGTCGAGTCAGTCTATCCAATATTGACAGATTCCGCCACGAGAGAAACTATTCAGCAAAACAGCATCCAACATAAAACTCTAATATATTACCGAAACACTGACGAATCATGATTGCTTGCTACTGTACGGTCTGCAATGGCGCCAAATGCCATATATAATACACAGCAGCTGTAAAAAAATAGGCTGCACTTTTATTAATTATTAACGTTTCCCAGTTTGTTGCTTCACTTTACACATTACAGTGTAATTGATTATTCGTGGCACAAAAATAAGGGATAATCTCTTTATCCTTGGAATTGTTTCTCTTTACAAATTGGTTCCTAGATGGAACATAATTACTCTCCCTGGAATAACAGAAACTGTCTGTTTCATTTTGAATTAAAAAGATAAGAAACACACAAAATTGCACATTAAATTAAAGTACAAACATTATTTCCAATTAGAGTGAAGCAGAAGCAGATCGCAATAGTGACCATGTGCCAGTAGTTGGAAAGATAAGAATAAAATTACGGAAGGCACAGAAATCCGCAAGAAATATAAAGTTAGACCTAGATATGCTTAGAGTAGATAAACAGATGAGTGATAAGTACAGCACGATAGTACAAAATAGATAAAATGCTATTGAGAAAATACAGGACATTGAGGAACAGTGGGAAATGCTCAAACAATCGATTCAAAAAACATCGAAAGGAGTAATACCAATGACTAAAAGAATCAACAAAAAGAAATGAATGACAGAAGAAATATTACAAGTAATGGACGAAAGAAGAAAACATAAGAAAGAAGAACGGATACACAAAATATTGTACAAAGAGATCCAAAACAAATGCAGAGAGCAAAGGAAGGATGGTTAAAACAGAAATGTGATGAAATGGAAAAACAACAAAAGAAAGGCTCAAAATGTATGCACAATCAGTTAAATGAATTAACTGGAAGAAAAGAAGTCAAAGTTTCAGGATGTGTGAAATCAAAGGAAGGAAATATAATAATGGAACAGGAGAAGACAATGGACAGATGGATATAATATATCAGTCAACTCTATGATGATGAAAGAAAAGAGCTAAACAATTCAAACAAAGACACAGGACCACCAATAATGCAGAGTGAATTTGAGGACGTAAATTCAACACATGAAAAGAGGCAAAGCTCCAGGTGTCGACAATATAACAATCGAAGAGATAAATGCATTAGGAGAGCTGTGAGTACAAGTCATAACAAAACTAATCAATGACATATATAACACTGGACACATACCCGAAGATATACTAAAATCTATCTTTGTAGCCATACCAAAGAAGTCAGGCGCCACTGATTGTGAAGACCATAGCACTATTAGTCTCATGAACCATATGACTAAAATATTGATCGGAATAATCATGAGACGTGTAAGGAACAATAGAAAACCAGAAATAAGTGAGGAACAGTGTGGATTTGTGGAAGGAAAGGGCACCAATAATGCAATATACATCTTAAGAACATTGATAGAAAGATCTATAGAGGTAAAGAAAGATCTATATCTGTGCTTTATATATTACACAAAAGCATTTAACAAAGTAAAGTATGTGGAAATAATCAATATGCTGGAGAAATTAAACATTGATGGCAAGGATCTGCGAATCATAAAAAACATGTACTGGCAACAAACAGCAGCTATACGAATTAGCAACCAAACAGGACAATTTCAATTTATAAAACAAGGAGTCAGACAAGGCTGTGTTCTGTCGCCGGATTTGTTTTCACTTTACAGCGAACATATTATGAGATCAATAGTAGACGAAAAGGAATTAAAGTCAACTGCTACAACATAAATAATCTGCAATATGCGGATGTCACAGTCTTAATAGCAGAGACAGAGAATGAACTACAAGAAATGATAGACATAATAGGAAAAGAAAGGTCTCAGTCGGAATAGTAAGAAAACAGAAGTAATGGTTATATCGAAGAAACAATCACCACCATCATGCAGCATAAAAATAAATAGGACAAATATGAAACAAGTGCAACGCTTCAAATCATCATCTCCTTCTTCTTTTCTCTTCCTCACTGATACCGAAAAGGTGTCGTGGTTATATCATTTGTCGTTCTTGTGCTGCTCGAATTGTCTGAATTAGTGATTTTCCTTTGTTGTTACATGTCTCTGTCACTGCATCTATCCATCTTCTTCTTGGTCTTCCTCTTGGTCTTTTTCTATGCATTCTCGAGAAGAACGTCCTGATGGTGATTGGTGAGGATTCATTCTAACCAGGTGGCACAACCATTTAAGTTGTTCTATATATTCTTGGCAGGGTTTTATTCCTACCATTTTTCTTATGGTTTCATTTGGTACTCTATCTCTTCTTGTGTTGTTTGTTACTTTTCTCAAGCATCGCATCTCACATGTATTGATCTTTCTTAACTGTGATTTAGAAAGGGTCCATGTTTGACTTTCATAGCACAAAGTTGGTATGAAAATGTTATTTATTATTTGTTGTTTAGCTGCTAGAAAAATGTTTGGATGTCTTAGCAATGATGAAAGCTGGTATGCGACAGCATTTCCTTTTTGTATTCTCATGTCAATTTTTCTGTCTAGTTTTCCACCTTCTGTAAACATTGTATCCAAATACGTGGGCACAATAATAACATCAGATGGAAGATGTATCACACAAATAAAAGGCAGAATAGCTCAGGCCAAAATAACATTTCAGAAAATGAAAAATATCTTATGCAACAAATCTATGTCAATAGAAATGAGAAAGAAAGTTCATCGGTGCTATATAGAACCAATTCTGACCTATGGAAGCGAATCAGTAGACAAACAAATGAAAAAGTGATTAGAAGCCACAAAGATGGGAGTTCTCAGAAGAATGTTGAAAGTTCCCTGGACAGCTAAAAAGACCAATGAGGAAGTTCTCAAAGAGGCCAACACAAAAAGGGAGCTCCTAAAAAACATCAGAAAGAAACAATTGACATTTTTCGGGTACATCGTGAAAAAAAGGAAAGTTGGAATATCTGGTTACAACTGGCAAAATAAAATGAAAGAGAGATAGCGGACGACAAAGAGAGAAAATACTGGATAGCTTCAGGTCCTGGCATGGAAAACAGTCAACAACAGAACTGATACGATGCACTGTACATAGAAGATTGTAGAAGGACATGATCGCCTACGTCAACCGGTATGGCACATGATGATGATGATGAGAGTGAAGCAAAATAATATTTCGAAGGTATAGATCACATGTAGGTGGGTCTTGCGTTGCCCTTGTCTCATTTTAAATTTGGTTGAAAAGGACTAACTTTGTTATAAAGAAAACAATCTTTTCAAAAAATACCTGCGAATAGACCTTGCTAAGCGTGACGTGTTTAAATCAACAAGTAGGCACGTGTTCTATTTAGCAACCAGAAAAAATGCAAACATACTTTTAATTAATACCAAGAACAGAGGCGAATGCGCGCCTCACAGCACCAGAGCTGGAAGTTGTCAGCGACCCACAGCTGATGGCTTGCGCCAGGATCGGTAAACCAGAACCATCCACACCCTGCTCCACCTCTCCGCCGTGCCTCTAGTAACAGACTAACCTGTCTAGTCTGGCCAAGCGAGTAGGGATCGAAGAGGGAAGACAACCCGGCACTCGAAAATGTCGTGCTGAAGTCGGATGTGTTGGGCCGAAATGCGCAAATATCACAGTTATACTGCAAACCAGAACACAATGCAGACATACCCACTTAACGTCCTTTTAAGGGCGGATGATGAAGACGAATTCTATAGTCTACTAGAATACTCTAGAATACTTTAGTTATCGGGCGAACGCAAGCAAGAAAGCGTACCAAGAACTCCTTATTATTTACCAACAGGAGGCTAAAGTGATTTTTATTTAAAAGGCGAAATACAAACAAACAGGCAATGGTAACGATTAACACTGGCGTTATATTAACATTAAAAAGCAGGAATTAGAGAACAAATAAAAATAATAGTGACATATACCATACATATGAAATTATACATTAAAATATGAACATATTGGAATTATACACTAAAGTATACATATATTATATGAAGAGTGGCATTCGCTACCTAACTCAGTACTTCTTTAATGATTTTACCACTGTATACTGGCCCTTCAAGAGTAAACCAACACATTTCAACCTATCTTGTGTGAACTTACAACTACTTTACACTAACACTCACGAACGATAAGCGTATTATTGTGTAGGAACTCTCTGCCAAATGACAGAGATCAGCAGAGAGACGCTTTAGGCAGGCGTGTCACGACAATTAGGCACCACCCACAACACAGACTGCAGAAGCATTCCCACACATTTAACGTGTGTTCTCTTTGAAAAATCTTCGTCACATGTTAGAGATTATTTAGGAATTTCGGGTTCGGTAGCAAGTGAGATTCCCTAATTTCCTTCGCCTATTAATAGCAGAAAGGGGAATAAACATCCAAAGTTGGCACGTTTCGCTCTAATATAAAAAAAAATATAGAATTCGATAGAAAGAAATAAGATGTGTTAAACAATAATTTTAGTTTTAATCAAAAGGAAAACTTATATTATACGCTCATTTTCAATCCCTACAACTTTTTCTTGAAAATTAAAGAAAATTGCCAATAAACTTGATCAAACAGTAATAAATTCGAAAAGTTCAAAGTAAGTGTTGTTCTATACTGAGAGGTAAGTATTGTTCTATACTGAGAAGTAAGTGTGGTTTAATACTGCGAGGTAAATGTGGTTCAATACTTAGAAGTAAGTGTGGTTCTATACTGAGAGGTAAGTGTTGTTCTATACTGAGAGGTAAGTGTTGCTCTATACTGAGAGGTAAGTGTTGCTCTATACTGAGAAGTAAGTGTGGTTCAATACTGAGAAGTAAGTGTGGTTCAATACTGCGAGGTAAATGTAGTTCAATACTTAGAAGTAGGTGATGTTCTATACTGAGAGGTAAGTGTTGTTCATACTGAGAGGTAAGTGTTGCTCTATACTGAGAGGTAAGTGTTGCTCTATACTGAGAAGTAAGTGTGGTTCAATACTGAGAAGTAAGTGTGGTTCAATACTGAGAAGTAAGTGTGGTTTAATACTGCGAGGTAAATGTGGTTCAATACTTAGAAGTAGGTGATGTTCTATACTGAGAGGTACGTGTTGTTCATACTGAGAGGTAAGTGTGTTCAATACTGAGAAGTAAGTGTGGTTCAATACTGAGAAGTAAGTGTGGTTCAATACTGCGAGGTAAATGTAGTTCAATACTTAGAAGTAAGTGTTGTTCAATACTGAGAGGTAAGTGTTGTTAAATCTATTGACCTTTCGAGCCGTAACCGGCCCATAGGGCGTAGACCAAGATACACCTTTTCCTATATGAATTTTCTGTTCTAGCAGTTTTCTTTTAAAGATATTTTATCAAATCTCGCCATCTGTCTCTGTTCTGTGCAAGCAGTTCTATCTCATTGAGGGAGCCGATTCCAGCTGCTCTTGCCTCTCTCATCAATGTTCTTCTCAGTGTCTCCCTGGGTCTTCCTCTTTTTCTTTTACCTGTTGTTTCCCATATGAGGGCTTGCTTTGCTATTCGATTATTATCTCTTCTCATCACATGTCCAACGTATGACCATCGTCTTTTCTTTATTACTGAAGATATTAGTGGTTGATTGGCAATTTCTCTAATTTCCTCGTTTGTTTTGGATTCGTTCCATTCTATACCAAGTATTTTCCTTAGACATTTATTTTCGAATGCGTTGTTCAATACTGCGAGGTAAATGTGGTTCAATACTTAGAAGTAAGTGTTGTTCAATACTGAGAGGTAAGTGTTGTTCAATACTGAGAGGTAAGTGTTCAAACTCAAGGTCCAAAGTTTGCTCTGACTTCACTCATGGCTGAGTTTATAGCAGCTACAATTGAAAGTATGTATCTATTACACACAGACACATCTTTTATCCTCGCTGTTTTTTATAGCGCCTGGCGGCTGGGCTGCACACTGGGGAATGAATCTGAGCATTATGAGAGTTTTCCGATGTGACATGAATTTGATCTGTCGACTATACTAAACTATTTACACAAATTCTTATAAACTAATTTACATCAAAGTAAGATTGATTTGTATGAATTAATTTAACGCTTTCTAAAATGTACATAAATAGTATGTCTACCTGTCATTTCAAGAAGAATGTGCAGTGCTTGTATGTTCTACATATTTTCTAGTCATTAAATGCAGACATTTACCGTAAGGAAAATAATAAAACATCAATAGAAAAATTATATGCTTCTCATCTAAGAATAGATCAAATATGCTGACACTCACAGAATTACAGGAGTTTAAAAAAGAAATAGATATGTAGATATGGAATCCGCAGTTGCGCCAAAAGGACAACCAATCTACATGCCAAAGCAATGTCTATTCTCTAACAATAAAGATAAATGCATGCTGAGGGTGGTTCTAAGGGAAACCCAGACATTGATTTGTTTACTCGCCATCTCTGCAGTTGCAGGATGCAGAGTGCTTACCCTATGTTTGTTTAATATTATTTAGGGTTATATATATATATATATATATATATATATATATATATATAAAAGAGAGCTAATTTCTAAAATCAGGAAGAAACAATCATCATTTGTTGGCCATGCAATGAGGATAGGGAACAGCTGGAAAATATTGTGACAACTGGGAAAATTTACGGACGAAGAGATTGAGGGAAGCATAGATAAAAGATACCAGACAGCATAAGAGAATGGCTTGGCAGAAGGTAAACATCCTAAACGATAAATAACTGTCGAGATCGATAGTTGTTGAGAGACATGATCACCTACACCAGCAGGCATGGTACTTGATGATGATATAAATATATGTAGACATACGCAAGCGCGCACATAAAGACATACACAACAAAAATTCAAACTTAAATTTTACTTTTTCTGATGTGACACACTTGCACAAAAATGTAGAAGAGATATACTGTGAGAGAACCGGTAGCAATAAGAGGGGAATTACATGTTAGAAATAGACAGTGGGATTGAAAAAAAATATATTGAAAAAATGATATGGTAAAAGCTTTACATAATTAATAGCCGACACAAATTTGAACGACGTTTCGGCTGAATAGGCCATCAGCAGGAAAAAAAACAAACAACACACACACACACTGATATGTATGTAAATAAAACTAATCCTGCATAGCTAACTAGTAATGAAACATCCAAAACAAAATAATTAAAACAGATTTAAGAAAAGACAACATTTTTCCCTGTGTCGTGGACCGTGGCCGGAACGTGAAAGAGAGAGAATTCGCGCGGTAGTACGCTGTAATTACCTTGATGGTCCAATGGTCAAAGAGAGAAAGGGTTCTAAAAATATGTGAGTGGGGGGACACTGTCTAGGTTAACAGACTACAAAGACACTGACAATGTCTAAGTATCTAAGAGGCCACACATACATGTATACACTCACACAAAAGAGCGAGCGCGCATATATATATATATATATATATATATATATATATATATATATATATACTGTATATATATATATATATATATATATATATCTACAAACAAAACTACACATACATATATATAAATATAATATACATATATATATATATACATGTATATATATATATATATATTATATATATATAATATAATGTGTGTGTGTGCATACAAAGCATACCCGTTACCCATACATATGATCACATGCATAAATATGCAAATCGATACAGGGACAACCATATATATGCAGAGAAAAGTGCGCATAACGTCTCCATAACGAGAAGAATACACACCGAGGTTAATGTTGATACACAAAGGAGAAAGAAAAGAACAGAACAGAAGAATAACAGGTACTCGAAAGGCGGAAAGAATGATATATCTGAGGGTGAAGTACAATAAGAAACATGTGAAAGATAAGTAGCATAGACAAAAGAGGTATAGGAGACCACCTAAGTATCACAAAAAAAGAGACCGTGAAGCTGCGCTGCTTTTAGTCAAACAGAGATAATGACAGCTAGACACTCAGAGAGAAAAAGAGCAAGATGGTCAGACAAACAGAACAGAAAGAGAGAGATAGCAAGACGGTCATCCAGATAGAGAGACAGCCAGACAGTCACAGAAAGAGAGAGTCAGACAAACAGCGAGGTACACGGTCAGATAGACATCTAGGTACACAGTCAGATAGACAACTAGGTACACAGTCAGAAAGACAACTAGGTACACGGTCAGATAGACATCTAGGTGCACAGTCAGATAGACAACTAGGCAAATAGTCATATAGACAACTAGGTACACAGTCAGATAGACGTCTAGGTACACAGTCAGATAAACAACTAGGTACACAGTCAGATAGACATCTAGGTGCACAGTCAGATAGACAACTAGGCAAATAGTCAAATAGTCATATAGACAACTAGGTACACAGTATGATAGACAAATATGTACACAGTCAGATAGACAACTAGGTACAAAGTCAGATAGACAACTAGGCAAAAAACCATATAGACAACTAGGTACACGGTCAGATAGACAACTAGGTACACAGTCATATAGACAACTCGTCAAATAGTCATATAGATAATTAGGCACACAGTCAGATAGACAACTAAGTACACAGTCAAATAGACAACTAGGTACACAGTCAGATAGACAACTAGATACAGAGTCAGATAGACAACTAGGTACAGAGTCAGATAGACAACTAGGTACAGAGTCAGATAGACAACTAGGTACAAAGTCAGATAGACAACTAGGTAGAGAGTCAGATAGACAACTAGGTACAAAGTCAGACAGACAACTAGGTACAGAGTCAGATAGACAACTAGGTACTAAGTCAGATAGACAACTAGGTACAAAGTCAGACAGAGAACTAGGTACAGAGTCAGATAGACAACTAGGTACAAAGTCAGATAGACAACTAGGTACAAAGTCAGATAGACAACTAGATACAGGGTCAGATAGACAACTAGGTACAATGTCAGATAGACAACTAGGTACAAAGTCAGATAGACAACTAGGTACAGAGTCAGATAGACAACTAGGTACAAAGTCAGATAGACAACTAGGTACACAGTCGGACAGACAACTACGGGCACTGTCAGAAAGAGTGAGAATGATAGACTGCCAGAGCTCAATCAGATAGAAAAAAATGACACGACAACCATGCGACTAGATAGTCTGTACGCTAGAGATATGAAGAAAGAGACAGTCAGACAGAAAAACAGAAAGAGCGAATAACAGACGGACATACAGAAATCTAGACAGTCTGTCAGACAAGAATGGAGAGAAAGAAAAACTGTCGAACAGACACATTTATAGATAAAGAGACAAACTGAAAAGAGGAGGGGTGACAAACAAATGCAGAATAGACGTGTAGAAAACCTGCCATTCGTAGAGCCACACAGAGAGATATACAGACTTTGTTGTCTCCTGCATTATTCTGACAACACTTCTGCTCATATTTCAACCTTGAAAAGACCTCACATTCAAGCATATACTTTGTGTTGAGGCTTACATCAAACGTATGGCTCAAAATATGTGACATTAACCATAGCATGTTTGAATACCTGAATGCCTATCTAAATCCTGGTGAGTCTGTTCTGAGGCCTATCGATGGGAGTCTTCGCTCGCTATTAGTCCTCAAACTATGAGCCGCGGATCGCTTTCATCCGACGCGCTGTTAGTAGGAAACTCTTTCTTCGGATGTATCGAACCCACGGACAGAAAAACAGTGTGATGGAGTGATCGACGGATTTGCAGACAATGTAGAGTGACAGTCAGCCAGACAAAAGGCAGATAAACAATTGGTAAGTTTTCGTCAAACGTACAGGTGGACAGACTGTCTCAGGTAAGACCAGAAAAAACCAGAAGATTGTGGAAAGAGGCAGCAGAAAAATCATAAAGACAGGGTAAAACAACTAAATAGAAAGACATGGTATTTAGGAGCTAAATCTATAGAGAGCGAGACAAACTACGAAGTTTCAACAATCGCTTTCATCAGATACAAATCAACAAATAACATTATACAAAAATGGGAGACAGACAAGTATTAATCTAAAGTAAAAGATGTTTTTCAGTTGAGAATATTCCATTAAATTATGCTATTTAGTATTTAAAAATTGGAAGGGTTGTTAAAAGTAGAAAACTTTGAGAACTGCTTACGTATATTTCAGTGTCTATTCCAGCCATTACATAAAAAGTGAAAATAATTATTAACGTTTTCTAAGACCTGTCCGTTTACGTTTTCTATTACATGAAAGAGGTCAAAGCAAAAAGAGAGCTGATTTCCAATATTAGGAAGAAACAATCATAATTTTTTGGCCACGTTATGAGAAGAGAACAACTGGAATATACTGTAACAACTGGGAAAATTGAGGGACGAAGAGATAGAGGGAAGCAAAGAGAAAAAAATACTAGCCAGCTTAAGAGAATGGATTGGCAGGAGGTCAACAACGGGAATGATAAATAACTGTCGTGATCGAAAGTTGTGGAGATATATGATCACCTACGCCAGCAGGCTCGGTACTTGATGATGATGATGATTACATTAGTAACGCTACAAAGATTCGTTCAATTGTATTTACGATACGGTATCCAGTTTCTGTTCTATGATAACTCTAGAGCTGAAATCTATTTCCCAGCTGAATCAATTTTCATCACTACGTCTTGAACGTAACAAAGAAACACGTCTGTTTCCCCTAATGTTGCGTCTTGTTACATTAGTATTGTGTACGGTAAATGGTTCAGGAATTTTCTATGTACGAATTATATTTAATTTTTGGAAAAGAAAAGTTGTTATGATTTCAATTTTCGTGGCCGAAAGAGAATTTAGTTCACTATAAAATAACACGCCTGAGAAATTAGTTTCACTAAGACAGAATTATGTAACATCATTCGCACTTACTCGTCTCCGCGTGGATTCTAATATTCTTGATTCTTGGTCCTTCCCGTGCCGTTAGATGGCACATAAGGCTCGTAGAGTCTCCCGCCAATGGTCTATTCTGGGCGACTTGTTCGATTATAGAATGAATCTATATACCTGCCAACCTTACGTCTTTTGTTAGAGATTTTTTTTAGTTATTCTCGAGGTCATCCTCTTTTCCTTTGACCTGCTGTTTCCCATTTAAGAGTCTGCTAGTAAATCTCTTGTCGATTCTTCTAAATACCTGCCCGACTTATGTCCATCTTTTCTTAAAGTAGACGAGATAGATGGGTGCATGCCCGTTTATCTTATTTCAGTATTTGTACTGAATTTTCCATTCCATTTAATGTCAAGTATCTTTCTTAGGTGTTTGTTTCAAATGCGTTTAGTCTTTTCTTAATCTCCTTTGTCGTTTTCCAGCTTTCACACGTATTAGTGAGGGTGGATAATACGTTTGAGTTTAATATTCTAAGTTTTCATTTTTTTCGTGCTGAATTTCTTTGATTTTCATTTTTTTTTCAAGGTTTTTAAAACTTAAAGCGGCCTTTGTGCTTTTGATTATGATCTCGTTTCTAGTTTATACTTCTTTATTTAAATTAATCCACTTCCTGCATCCTCTTCCCATCCAGGTAAATATTGACTTTTGGTACAGCTCCGGTTGTCATTATTTTGGTCTTCTCTCTGTTAATTTCAAGTCCTGCTCTGCCAGTTAATGATGATTGAGAATCTGTGGTGTCCTGTATCTTAAGCATGCTATCACTAAGGGGCACAATATCGTCTGCAAAACCCAGATTTTCCGGTTGAGTCCCATTGAGCCGCTGAATATTTTTTTGCAAGTACAACAGTTCCCCATTATGTAATCAATGAATGCTCCAAACAACAACGGTGATACATCCCTGTTTTACTCCCGCTTCGATCTGGAACCACTCAATCAATCCTTCCCCAGAACGAACCACACATACATAGCCATTGTTTATTCATATCATCATCATCAATTACCGGCCTTCTGGCATAGGTGATCATGTCTCTCCACAACTTTCGATCTCGGTAGCTATTTATCATTTCTGTTGTTGACCTTCTGCCAAGCCATTCTCTTAAGCTGTCTGTTATTTTTCCTCTCTGCTTCCCTCTATCTCTTCGTCGCTCAATTTTTCCAGTTGTTACAATATATTCCAGTTGTTCTCTTCTCATTACATGGCCAAAAAAAGATAATTGTTTCTTCCTAATATTGGAAATTAGCTCTCTTTTTGCATTGACTTCTCTCAGAACATCTGCATTACTCTTCTTAGCGGTTCGTGGTACTCTCAACATTCTTCTGTACCTGCAGCTAAATCCGTATTGTTCTCCGATTTGTTTGTGATGGTTTCTCTTAAAAACAATTGTTATCTTTTTTTTTTAATTCTTACAAGCATACAGTGTCGCTGTGGCTTGTCAGATATTCTACTAGAATAAGTTCTACAGTCTGTGTTCTATTTGTAAATTTGGCATGTTTCCAGGATGTGTTCTGTAGACGATTGACAGCATTCAGATGTGCGAGAAACTTATATTTCAGCCACGACTCAAGATAGGACATAGTGGCAGGACATTGAAAAGAAATGTGACTGTTGACTTCATTTGAGTATACGAAATTCTTCTACTTCTGCGATCATGACTCTGTCAGAGTAGGATTCCGGACTCTCTCACGAAGGCAGCTGTCTGTTTAAGTGACTCGGTTGCCCCGTATAGTTTCTCTTCCAAGGAGGTGGATGTGGTCCACATTGTACTTCTCAGGTCTATGTACTGGGGGCAATCCTGTAGAACATGTTTTGTTGTCATATTGTTCAGTGTGCAGTGGCACTGGCTGGTAGTACCAATTTTGAGTTTGGTGAACGTGTGGTTTCTCATTCTATTGTGGCCAGTGCGGAAGCGAAATATGATGACCTGATTCCTCCTTGATAGTTGGTGGTATCTATCCCTCTCGTCATACTTTGGGTGTTTTCGTTTCCATTTTTCATGAAACTGGCCTTTGATGATGGATTTGGCTTCATCGTAGCTGACCAGATGGTTCTCCTGTGATAACCTCCCTCCCTCTTTAGCTAATTTGTCTGCGCGTTCGTTCCTGTGCATATCACAGTGTGATCGTATCCACTGGATGACCACTCTATGGAAGTTATTGCATAGTTGAACTAGGGTTGTTCTCAAGTCATCTAGTTCGTTGTTCCGGGTTTTTTTGTAGAGCTATTAGGACTGACAAAGCATCAGGTAGTATCACCAATTTCTTGTGCATGTTGTTTTTGTGTTCGATAGCCAGTTTTGCAGCGCATTTGAGGGCTTCAGATTCTGCTTTATTGTTGTTTGATAATTTCCCAGTAGCTATTGACTTGGTGATCTCATTCTGGTTTTTCAGCTTCAGGAACACACCACCTCCTCCATTTCTGGTGGCATTTGTAGCGGGGCCATCTGTGTATATGTGTGACCAGAAGACCTGTGGGTAGTTGTCGTTTGTGTGTTTTTCTGCTATGTGTTTCCTCTCTGTGTCTGTTTGGGTGCCTTTCTTCATTATTCCTATTATGCCTTCCTTAAGTTCTGGTATTTTGTGTTTCCCATGAGGAATCATATCAGATGGGCCTTAGGGTTTCAACATTGTTTGGGAGTATACTGGGTCACTAGTTGCCAATTATTTTGAGGTTGCAGCGAAGTTGCTCCTCTTCACTCTTGTTTTTCCGAAACCAGTTATTCTTTGGTGCATGGGGTGATTAATGAGTCTTTTATATTTCTCCGATTGTTGTATTACTTTAGTTTTCCGCCTGTCTTCTAAGTGTTGTAAACCTGTTACTGCTTCCAGAGTCTTAATAGGTGTAGAGAGTATGTGAAATTAATCTCAATGTAAACTGAATAATGAATGAAGATAAAGAGGAAGACAACTTTGCTGTTCTCAATCGATTCGAATATATAATACGCATCATTGTACACAAGTTTATTGAAATATTTATTTAGTTTTTCTCTTTGTCTTAGAACAACTATCATTATTGTACATCCCTCTACGATATTCATTAACATTCCAGTATTTGACTTGATAAACAGGAAGATCCCAACAACACGATCAAAATATTGTATACCGAAACAGCTGCTTCTCATATCTCCAGGTAATTTCTGAAAAAGCTGTTTGAAAGAATGTTGTAAACATGTAAGCAAATACTATGTTTTATTATATATTTTTTGGCTGCGTTCAATCTATTTTTGTTTAAATGTGAATGTCGAGAGTTGGTTGTTTTACATGTTTACATGATCATGCATTTTCCATTTTGTCGTTCGCTTCAGATTGGACTAATCACATGATCTCACCAACTTTGGCAACACGGGAGTAGAAACTGTCAGTTCCAATTTCGTACTATCCAGTTACATACCGCTCGTAAGCCGACCTCATCGTCACAACTACCTTGTTTATGATTTGTTTAATGTATTATTCTTTCTTCTTGTTTGAGAGAAACAAAATTACGTTTCTTCATCTCAACAATAAAGCAATTTTATCGTAACTTCAAAATGGCCTTACTTGATGTAGGAGAAATGACAAAAAATTAGAAACAAATGGTATGTTTAAAGCTTCACGTGATTAATTATTGATTACAATTGCGACACAATTAGACGAACTGTCATTAATCCTTCAGCAGGAATAAACAACACACACACAGAGATATGTAAGTACATAAAATTAGCTCTACATGGCTAGCTAATAATAAAGTATCTAAAGCCAAAAAAAATTCTTTCTTAACTGTGTAGGGCTAATTTTATTTCTTAGATATATGTGTGTGTGTTGTTTATACCTGCTGAAGGGCTATTGAGCCGAAACGTCGTTCAATTGTGTCGATAATTGATTACATAAAGCTTCAACTATCCCATTTTTTCTATTTCTTTCATTTTCCCTTTACAATCATCTTTACTGCAGCTTCGCATTTTGATGCATTTCTTTGCCTTCACCGCTAACTGGACAAACATAGCGGATGAACTGAATGAAGTCAGTGACGCTGAGTTAATCGCTTGCATCAGGATCGGTGGCAAAAAAAATAATAAAACTCAACTCCATTCAATAAAATAAAAAATAATAAAATAGATTTAAGGATGAAAAAAACTAAAACAAACCATCGTTTGGACTGTATAAGGTCTTCAACTGGGTACACAAACCAACAGGTTCTCTTCTTCTGCTTTACTCATTTGTCTTTCAGCGTCGAGGGGAGATATAATTTGCCGTCTTTTGCGCTCATGTTCGCTGCTGATGATGTTATGTTTCCTAGTGTTTCCAATATTCCGTCGATCCATATTTTTTGTGGTTGACACTTGGGTCTGATGTTCTCGCAACGTTTATTGAGGACTCAATGTGTTGTGCTTTGATCACTGCCTTATCTACGTGGCCAAACCATTTTATTTGTTGATTCTTTGCACATTCTTCTTCTTATTCTTTTACCTTTTTGCTCCCAGTGGCGCATAGGTCTTCAACAAACATTTTCCAAGACATTCTGTTTTTTGCCATTTTTTAAAGATCATTCCATGTCTTCCCCATCATCTTCATCTCTGCTTCTATCTGTCTTCTCCAAGAATTCATTGGTCTTCCTCTTTGTCTTTTCCCCTTGGGATTCTAAAAAAGGGCCTGTTGTGTAATACTCTCAGTTGGCCTCCGTAGTGTGTGTCCTATCCAGCGCCATCGTCTTCGCTGTATCTCTTTATCCACTGGTATTTGACTGGTACATTTCCATAATTCTATGTTAGTGATTTTGTCCTGCCATTTCCATCCTTTTATTCTGCGTAAGCATCCATTAATGAAAGTCTGTATCTTGTCCATGTTTGTGAAGTTTTTTTCGGCTTATTTTTTTTACAGTATGGGATAGCCAGTCTCATTTACACATTCTATGCATGGGTTATTCCTAGCTATTTTCTCAATTCTTCATTTCCAATCTTGTCATTCAGGCTGTTTCCTATCATTAGTCTAACACATTTCATCTCAGTAGAGGTTATTTTTCTTATTGTTTTTGCATCCAGGGTCCAGGACTGGCATTGATAGCACAACGTTGGGATGACGATTGTATGGTAAAATGCCCGTTTTACCTCTAGAGTTATTTCCTTGTTGAACAATAGTGGTGATAGCTGTCCAATGATTTGATAAGTTTTTTTTTTTTTTTGCATCTTGAATCTATCTCTGCTACAACAGGTTAACCCGTCTAATTACACAAGATGAACAAAATACGGACCAAAAAACTCGGCAATAAAATTGCGTCGTGCTGAATTTCAGATACATTGAGCCAAAAGACTCAGCTATCACATATTGCTGTAAACTACGATAAAACTCAACTTACGTCCATTAACCCCGAATTTGTCATTGCAGACGAGGCTGTGCAGACATCGCTATGATGAATGGCAATGATATTTTTCTTTATCTACGTCACAAACATTACACATTTTTGTATAGCTCAATCACGTTTCAATAATGTATGTCACATACCGTACTCTATTTTTGTCTGTTCCTGGTCTTCTTGTGCGTTATATGTAAATGACGTGCTCTTAACAAATGTCTGCAGTTTGTTACATATAATAATTTACGTGTGTTTGTGTGTTTTATTTCTCAGATCTACCTTTAAGGAGAACTTTCTTTTCCTCTTCAGAAGTTACACCGTGTTCGTAATTTTTGCGGTGAGATAGTGTTTGTTGGGTGTTTTGTGAAATATCCAACATTTTTCCATTCGTCTTTCTGTGATGTTGTTCAGAACTGACTTTACACGTACACATCTTTATTGTCTTCGCTTTTAATTTGCTATCTCTTTTTACATTTGTTATTTTATTAGTAATTTTACTTCAATAGATTTCTCAATAAATCAAGGCCCTTCTGGAAGCATGGGCTACAGACAAGGTCTCGCCATCCATCCGTATTTGGCATTGTTTCTATATTCTTGCTTCTTCTTCTCCTACCTTTCAGCTCCCTGTGGAGCATAGGTCTTCAACAAACACTTTCCAAGTCGTTCTGTTTCTTGCCATTATTTTAAGATAATTTCATATCTTCCCCATCATCTTCATCTCTGCTTCTATCTGTCTCCTTCAAAAATTCTTTGGTCTTCCTCTTTGTCTTTTCCCCTGGCGATTCTAGAAAAGGGCCCGTTGTGTAATACTCGCAGTTGGCTTCCGCACTGTGTGTCCTATCCAGCGTCATCGTCTTCGCTGTAACTCTTTATCCACAATCATCTTCCAGTCTAGGTTAATTTCCTTGATTATTTTCGTGATTCCCCCCCCCCACCCCTCTCTTTCTCCCCAAACCACCATATACTCTTAACCACTCTAGAATTTTTTTTCCTCTCTCTGGGCTCCATAACAAAACATGGCATGCTATGTATGCATCTGACTCTTTTCATGTGTGTGTGTGTGTGTGTGTGCGTGCGCGTGTGTGTGTGTGGCCCATTTATCTTCAGTTTCTATTAATAACATATTTTTCGACTGGCTCTTATTCCGTTCTTTCCCATATAATTCATATGTGATTTTATCATGCCATTTTTTGCTCAGAATATTCCTCAGATTTTTGTTTACACAAATGCCTAGTTGTATTATACAACATCCATGTCTCACTTCGCCATTTCATAGGGTTGTCTGCACGATTATGTTAATGGCCTAAGTTTTTTTAGATTATTTTTATGGGTTTTTCCCACTACATATTTTATCAAGTTAATCCTAGATTGTTCTTACTGTTATCTCTTAATAAATGCTCTCCGTTCCTCCTCCTCTGTCAATAATGCTGGGAAAATGTAATGAAAACAAAATAGACGAAAACATAAGAAAACTATGAGGCAATGTCAGGGAATGATTTGGTACAAAGTCAAGGAAATAATTTATACACGACTGTAAAGATAAAAAGTTGTGGAGAAACAAGATCTCCAAACATTGTAGGCAAGATATTTGATGATGATGATGATGATGATGATGATTAAAATAATAATAATGATTATGATGGTGATGGTGGTGGTGGTGGTTCTGGTGGTACTTTACTGAAACGTTTCAGTTTTGTTTTGAATGGAAAAAATCAAATTAAATACGTTAATGGTTGTACCAAAAACAATTCATTACCCACAATTCAATCTCAAAGCAGCGTACAATCTTTCCGGTGATGACGTAGTCATCATGCTGATGGATTCTGTAGACAGCTTTGTCAACGCAATCTTTATCCTCATCCCGTTAAATTTTCTAATTCTATTTTCTCCATGCGTGTAATCTTCAAAATAGAACTTCAAACAACAAATGTGTCTGCATTTAAAATGTGTTTATTGAGTGACATCAATCAATCCAGAATTAATGTCTCCATTAGAGGCTTCTTCCGAGCATGATAGTTCTTTCACTGTTGTCAGCTCGTAGCTGTCCGTAACAATTAATTTACGCTACTCTTTACCATCTTCGAAGAGATTCTATGAGGTATAATGCTGTGAGGTTAAACATTTCATCAATCAATCAAGTCCATTAGTCCCCGTTCGGGAGCACAGGCCACAGATAAGGTCGTTCCAGCTATCAGCATTGTTGGCAATTTTCTCTATTTATCTAAAGTCGAGGTCAATGTTCTTAAGAATGTTCATGAACATTCCATCTCCATACCTTCTCCATACATTACTGAACGTTCTTGGCTTGGGGTTCAAAGGCAGTGCCAATGTTGCTTTGGCTGGCATCAGGCTTTGTTGTGTGTGTCCAATTCATCTCCATTTTCTTGTCATAATATGTTGATCTAATGACCCTTGCTTTGTTCTTTGCTAGATGTCATCATTTCTGATCGTGGTATACCATTTGATGTTCAGAATTTTCTTCAAAGAGTTGTTTACAAATGTCCCTGACCCAACCATTACTCTGTTGAATAGTATTGTCTTGAATCTTATTTTTTGTTGCCCGTATTTTTTTATACTGAAGGAAAACTGTTCTTGCTTTATTTATACTTTGTTTAATGCCAATCTCTACTTCTTCTCCACCTTCTTTGTAGAAAATACAGTCTAAGTATTGGACTATTGAAGACTCTGAGACTATAGTCAGGAGATATCCTTATGGCATGCCGGACAAATGCCTAAGTGCTCATATCTCTTCTCCAAAATGTCCGTTATTGTGTTGAGACTAAAGACACACCGTTATGTAACATGTTGTCTTTGGCGCCTGAAAAGTGCATCTGTTCGGTTTCTTCCCTTCTGACCTGCTGTTCTTTCAATCTCTGTTAATTTTAATGCTTGAATCGTCCAGCCACTCTAAGTTTATTCAGAGTACCAACACACAAAGTGTCTGTCATTTCTTCCCAAGCAACTGCTTCTACAGGCTTGTCAGTTTCTTCTTTACCTCTTATAATTTTCATGTACCCGGCACTTAAAAATTAGTTACAAAAATATTTAAGTTACAAAGTTAGTTACAAAAATATTTGCAACGTTTCAAAGTTAGTTACAAAAATATTTACGTTACAAAGTTAGTTACAAAAATATTTACGTTACAAAGTTAATTACAATAATATTTACCTCACAAAGGTAGTTACAAAAATATTTACGTTACAAAGTTAGTTACAAAAATATTTACGTTTCAAAATTAGTTACAAAAATATTTACAACGTTTCAAAGTTAGTTACAAAAATATTTACGTTACAAAGTTAGTTACAAAAATATTTACGTTACAAAGTTAGTTACAAAAATATTTACGTTTCAAAGTTAGTTACACAAATATTTACGTTTCAAAATTAGTTACAACATAATTTTACAAAGTTTCTGAGATAGCTCACATACTAATTTTGTGGATTAGGTACACTGTTGTACAACGATTCTGAGAGAGTTACGATTCTTGCAACACTGTTTCATTAACCTCTCTTGGTAATTTCCAGTATTCATTTTATTGCTACAATTTGCTTACTAATGTTCGGAGACTAGATTTCTAATATAATGTTCACTACATTGAAGAGCTATATTCAATGTAATTTTTTTTCTTTTTATAAAAAAAAAAACAAATACTATCATTACCACACTTGACACATTTCGGGTATCTGCATTAGGTGGGGGGGGGGGGGGAGTTATATGATTGAAGAATAAAAACCCATGCAGTGGATACACTGCAGTCGCCACGAGATGTTCATGTCTCTCTTTATTTCATACCTGATTTAACATAGTAGAACATATTCGTTCTCATGCTATTCGAGGTGGAATTTTCCTAACTTCAAAACTGCAAGTTAACAATGAAATGTTTTTATAGTTCATGAAAAGTTAATTGTACCACACTCTTCATTTAGTTACCACCGCTTTTACACAATTTATGTCATATTTATTACAATATTTTTACTACTTAATTACTAATTACACAATTTTTACCAACATCTTAATTAGCTGTAGTTATTTGGACTTATTTTTTAAACCAATTTCTGCGTTAATAATAGCCGTTGGCCGTTTTAAACAACCCGCGAGAAGTTTACAGAAATCAACTCAAAAATTGCTGCAGGGGATGTTCAAGAAAATAAAGCTTTAATTTAATTGGAAAATTATATTTGTTTGAATCGTCTAAAGAATTAGGGGGGGGGGGGGGGGGATTGTTGAAATGTATTATAGGGTGATTCATAGCCAGCAACATTTAATTGCATAAAACAAGATATCGATTCCCTTACAGCAATTTTGTAAAATGGTTAGGAGATATATACAAATTAAGCACTAACTATCAGTTCTTATAAAAGGAAAATTATTATAGGGGTTTAAAGAAAGACTGGTCCGTTTTCTTGCTAATTATCACTTTCTTTATGTCTTAAGGGTCTAAGCGGCAGAGTTACGACGGAAAAGAAAAGAAAAATGCTACAAAAAAATGCTTTTATAAGATCGCAGACATCTCGCTTTAGTATAACATTTCTAATTAGGAGGCTTAATACGGAGTTCGAGAATATCGACTTTGTATCAATGTATTCTCTTCAATTATTCAAAGCAACGAATAGTGCGTCAAGTACAAATACTCTTCAACTTTGGTAAGACTATCCAAACCTGAAATTGTGAGTAAAGTATGACGATAGGGCATTCGCATGTAATCCTTTATCCCTCTGTTTATTTCTCCTTGATTTATCTGTTTCGCTCTTCCTAGATGTGGTAGAGTTTATCTTTAATTCGTTGATCGTTTGTTTTGTTCTCGTTTTCTGAGGAAGACAGCGTGTAGACCGAAGCGCCAGTATTTAGTTGTATTCATTTTTTTGTAAAGCTGTCACCACATCTTGTAGGATTGAACGTTTTACCCCACTACCTGCTGCCAGCTTTAAAGCAGCACTGTAATTATCCGCCTGTTCCCTAACTATATGACAATAATGTCAAGTTTGAACATGTCTCGACTTTTCAGCATTTCTTTGACAATATGGTGAGTATACAGGGGGCGAAAAATGCGTCCGTAATTTCAGTTGTTAGAAGTGGTGGGATAAGGTAATCGTAATGCTCAGTAAGGTAATAGTGATGGTCGATAAGGTAATAGTGATGATCAATAAGGTAATAGTGATGGTCGATATGGTGATAGTGATGGTCGATAAGGTAATAGTGATGATCAATATGGTAATAGTGATGGTCGATAAGGTAATAGTGATGGTCGATAAGGTAATAGTGATGATCAATAAGGTAATAGTGATGGTCGATATGGTAATAGTGATGGTCGATAAGGTAATAGTGATGATCAATAAGGTAATAGTGATGGTCGATAAGGTAATAGTGATGATCAATAAGGTAATAGTGATGATCAATAAGGTAATAGTGATGGTCGATAAGGTAATAGTGATGATCAATAAGTTAATAGTGATGGTCGATATGGTAATAGTGATGGTCGATAAGGTAATAGTGATGATCAATAAGGTAATAGTGATGGTCTATAAGGTAATAGTGATGATCAATAAGGTAATAGTGATGGTCGATAAGGTAAGAGTGATGATCAATAAGGTAATAGTGATGATCAATAAGGTAATAGTGATGATCAATAAGGTAATAGTGATGAACAATAAGGTAATAGTGATGGTCGATATGTTAATAATGATGGTCGATAAGGTAATAGTGATGATCAATAAGGTAATAGTGATGATCGATAAGGTAATAGTGATGATCAATAAGGTAATAGTGATGGTCGATATGTTAATAATGATGGTCGATAAGGTAATATCGATGATCGATAAACTAATCGTGATGATATGATACCCATGAAACTGTAAAAATGAAACATGATTCGCAGATCCTTGCCATCAATGTTTAATTTCTCCAGCATATTGATTGTTTCCACATGCTTTACATTATCAAATGCTTTCGTGTAGTCTATAAAGCACATAAAGCACATCTTTCATTACCTCTATAGATCTTTCTATCAATGTTCTTAAGATGTATATTGCATTATTAGTGCCCTTTCCTTCCACAAATCCACATTGTTCCTCACTTATTTCTGGTTTTATTTTGTTCCTTAAACGTCTCATGATGATTCTTAGTAATATTTTCGTCATATGGCTCATGAGACTAATAGTGCGATGGACTTCACAATCAGTGGCGCCTGACTTCTTCTGTATGGCTACAAAGATAGATTTTAGTAGATCTTCAGGTATGTGTCCAGTGTTATATATGCCATTGAGTAGTTTTGTTATTACCTTGACTCCCAGCTCTCCTAATGCATTTACCTCTTCGATTGTTATATTGTCGGGACTTGGAGCTTTGCCTCTTTTCCTCGACTTCCCTATTTATCTCTACCTACGTTATTATCCTTCAGTGTTCCAGTCCCTTGATTAGACGACTTAACTTTGACCCTTCTCCCTTTTTCCCTCCCCTGATCTGATACACCCCCCCCCCTCCGTTGACATGTTTCCCTCGGACTATTGTATTGTACTACTACTCTCTATCGTCCACTACCATTGTTCCCAGACCTTTGACTGGCGCGTCTCTACTCTCACCTGTTCCGCTTTTCACCCACGTATCATCATTGAACCCCGGGCTTTACTAGACGGTGACTGGTCACTTGTACAACCTCTGGTCGAGGTCTCGCATGACTGCCCTCATACACTTCCTTGATCTTACCATGTGACCGGTTGTCCATGTGATTTGACTGTACCAAATATTTGGGAATATTCTTCCACTCGGAGTAGCCACTACTCCAGCTAAGTCACTTTTAATATCATTTGATATACCAAATAATATTTATTAAATATTGTATATTTTTAAGTTGTTCATTATATCTCTGTACTTACAATTGCATATCTCTACACTTCACCTTATCCTCTAATATGTAACACATCTCTTTCTCATCAAATCATCTAATCTCTCGTTCCTCTGTCCACCTCTACCTAACTTTATCATCCAACACGTAGCTATAGACATTTGTACATCACAATTTGTTATTGTTGTCCCCGTCTTCTGAAGAAGACCGTAGGCCGAAAAGTCAGTATTTTGTTGTGCTCCTTTTTTTTGTAAAGCTGCTACCATACCTTGGAGAGTACATCACACCCCACTACTGACTCCTTACTACCAGCTTTACCGCAGCACTGCAATTAGTTGCCTGTTCCCTATTTTAAAGCTGTTCTGTACCGACGATAGATTAATATAAAGGTACAGCAGTGATTAAACATTTTTGTTAAAAAATAAATGACAGCCAAAAATGTATGCGAAAACAAGAAAATATTTCTTTCACAGCAGTTTTTGTTTCATCTCAAAATGGCATTTCAGTTATAACCTTAGAAATATTGAAGCATTTACTGATGAAGAATCGATGTCACTTATTCGTAAAAACGAAGACCTTTGTACGTTTAACTTTTTCTTAGAGCTGATATTTTATGGGAGTGGTTTCAGTTTGTGACACCATATACAAAATGTACCATTCTTTAGCTGAACTTACTATTTATGCAGTAATTATATTTTAGAAGCTAACGAACGTAACAAAAAGGCAAACATCGGCAATCTGAGCGTTTCATTGAATGCAATATTCAAATTGTGACCACAAAGGTTTTATTTCTATTTTCATATAAGCTTCTTCGAATTCATAGAAGTCTTTCCGCACAGAAGCTTTTTAATCGACACAACAGAAGAGATTTCAGAGACAAAATTGTTCATGGTTTTAAGAATCAATCTACATATTTATATAATATATATCATAAATTATATATGAATTTTTAGATAATTGAACAAGGTATTAGATTTCACTACTACCAAGATGATACAAGACATGTAAAAAACAATATGATAGCGTTCACACTAATAAAATTGCGCGTGGCGCACTATGCGGCGGACCGTACGTTGTCGAAATCGGCATGGCACACAGTGCGGCGAAACGCACAGAAAGAGCGTAAGTATCACTAACAAACAAACTGGGATTTTAACATTAATGCTCGACATAGAGAGAAAAAAATTAAGGAAGATATGATGACTAAAAACGAAAACAAACAGAAGGGAAGAAAAAAATGTTTAAATAAGTCATCAAAGAAAGAAAGAAAAGATAAGATGCCATTAAGAGGCACAATTTGTTTTGAAAAAGATTTATTTTAAAGAACAACTTTAAATGCGCGAAAATAGGAAGATTTGAGTAGGAAAAGAATTGAAATGGGTGCGGAAAAAATGCCAAGTAATTCAAAATGAAATGTACGTCAATAAGGTGAGACGGGCATTCCATACATAAGGATATGGTTGCATAACAAACAAAAAGGACTATCTGAAATGAAGGATACGATACTGAAGCAAAAGACTTGACAATGCAAGGAAAAATTGTAAAAATATCAAAACGCAAAGAACAGATACCTAAAATAACGACAAATATATCCAAAATATGTCAGATTTTTAAAAAAAATAAAAGAAAGAAAATATATGGTGTGTGAAAAAATAAACGGAGTGATCGGAATATGTTATGTCCATCTGTAAGTATTTTACTAATGTCTGTTTAAAAGAAATCTATTCTATTGACCCTTCGAGCCGTAGCCGGCCCATAGGTCGTAGATGAAAATACTCCTTCTCTTATCTAAATTTTTGTTCTAGCAGTTTTCAATTCTTTTAAAGATATTTTATCAAGTCTCGCAATTTGTCTCTGTTCTGTGGAAGAAGCTCTATCTCATTGAGGGAACGATTCCTGCTGCTCTTGCCTCTCTCATCAATGTTCTTCTCGGTGTCTCTCTGGGTCTTCCTCTTTTCCTCTTACCTGTTGTTTCCCACATGAGGGCTTGCTTTGCTATTCGGTTGTTATCTTATCTCATCACATGTCCAACATATGACCATCGTCTTTTCTTGATTACTGAAGATATTAGTGGTTGATTGGCGATTTCTCTAATTTCCTCGTTTACATTTTCGAATGCATTCAACTTTGTTTCTTTTGTGTTTTTGCTGATGAGTTTTGATTTCCACAACTTTTAAAGGCTTCTGAAAGACATTGCTGCTTTAGCTATTCTGATTCTAATTTCTTTGCTTGTATCCCCTTCTCGATCAATGTGACTTCCAAGATAGATAAAGTGATCGATCTCTTCCACTGGTTTGTTTTCCATGTATATTTTGTCGTCTGTTGAAATTAAGCTTTTCATGACCTTAGTCTTTCTATGATTGATCTCAAGCCCAATTTTGCTGGCTATTGATGTAAGTTTAAAAGAAATCAACCCAGTCTCATTTCAGGTATGCCCATAAGTGGTCAGTATCTCTCGTAAAGATAGATGAAAATACACACTGATAATTTTGTGTATGTTTTGAATATACTGCTTCGCATTCTTCCTTTCAGTCTTCGTCCTATCTTGCTTGTAACACGCTTTACTCCCGTTCCATGGAGGGAATCTTTTAATTGCACCCTCTCAGGAGAATTACCGTGCCAGCGTCCAGTAAAGAGACATTCAGTGAGACGTTTAATATGTCGTTATCGACCAGCCCCATAGTTTCCTTTAGTGCCTTCTAAGCGATGTTGCCCTTTGTGATGTATCGAAGAACACTATAGCATTCTATTCTCTTAGACCATGTATTTTCTTTTGCCAATTCGGCAGGTTATATGATCATAAATATTTATGCTCCGTTTGCACAAAACAGGAAGACCGCGGATAAAGAGCAGAGATCTCCCTCACCTGAACTTTATGTACTCACTTACACGTACACAAAACAAACGATAACTGACTTTTGGCAGCGGAAATAGACCAAACGAATATAAATAACACCGGATTTACTACTGTTAAAAAATCTGGTCATTCCGTCCCCTAATGTCAACACAGACGAAAAGTAAACATTGCTGCCATAAGCCTTTAACAATACAGTTCCGGAAATGAATAAAACAAGAAATTTATTTATTTATGTATTTATTATTATTATTTTTATTTATTTATTTTTTTTGGGGGTGGGGGTTATTTTGTAACGAGTGGCACAGCAGAATGTGACGTGTTTTAGACATCAAACTTTGCATTTCATCATCGTCAAGTAGCCTTTGTATAACGTTGCATTCACCATAGCCCATCTGAAAGAATCGCTGTCTCTAGTCAGATCTCACACAGAACGTTACATTCACTATAGCCCATCTGAAAGAATCTCTGTCTCTAGTCAGATCTCACACAGAACGTTACATTCACCATAGCCCATCTGAAAGAATCTGTCTTTAGTCAGATAATATAGACTATAGATAGTCGTATTCGCTACCAAACTATGCATTTCTATAATTGGTTTACAACTAAACACCACCAGCTTAAGATTATATAAAAAAAAATTTAGTCATTCTGTGTGAATTCGCTGGTATTGTATACAAAAACTCACGAACAACAACCGTATCGTGTAGGTACTCTCAGCCAATTTACAGACATCAGCGAAGAGGCTCGTCATACGAGGGCGTCACGACAATTTCATGCGCCACACACACGTACATATACACGCGCGCGCACACACACACACTACAGACGCGTGTCTTTTAATTTCTCATGCAATGAACGTATCCCAGTTCAAATGTCGTTGGATAACTTCATTAGTCTTATAATTATTGAGCAAATGTCGGTTTCAGCAGCTAGGGCGGCGCCTTGTACAAAACCAATGTAAGATTTGCATTCATTGTAAGCACGAACGGGATTAATTAATCAACCCCCCCCACCCCCCCCCCCCCCCCCACCCCACAAATATTGCACCAAAGTACGAGTATTTAAGTATTTAATTCCAGCCAGTGCAAGCTATTAATCTCGATACAAAAGACAGAGTTTATTGTTAACTGTTGCTGTCCACATGCTATTAGACCCATCAATCTGTCAGATAATACTTTTTATTTGTTTCTTGTGCCAGTTTCTTCTTTTAAAGACGCCTACAGTTGGCAGGCTCTTACCAGTCAATTCCCTCTTGCTGTAGTGTATTTTGGACATTATTTATTTACGTTATTGTGTCCTAAGAAAGATCTATATCGCCTTCTGGACAATGCTTATTTATGTGCGCGTGACCTAAGAAAGATATGACGCATTCTGCACAATGTTTATTTACGTGCGTGTGACCTAAGAGGGATATAACGCATTCTGGACAATGTTTATTTACGTGCGTGTGACCTACGAAAGATCTATAACGCCCTCGGGTAATGTTTATTTACGTGCGTGTGACCTAAGAGATATATAACGCATTCTGGACAATGTTTATTTACGTGCGTGTGACCTAAGAGGGATATAACGCATTAAGGACAATGTTTATTTACGTGCGTGTGACCTAACTATGATATATAACACCTTATGGACGATTTATATATGCATGCGTTCAACCTAAGAACTGCATCCTCCCTCCACACCTGTTAAACATTTATGCTGAAAACATCATGAGACATGTCAGAACACGATAAGATATTTGTGAAGCTCCACCCGTTCACAATAAATAGCAACATAAATTCCAGAACACAGATTAGCTGATGACTCAATCCTCCTCTTAAACAGTGCAGAAGGATTCAAAGAGACAAATGAGTGTGTTAAAATGCACAACAGTGAAAATAAAAACCTCTCTCTAAATACAGAAAACTAAGATGTCCAGTGGCAAAACAAGAAGTCAACCCAATAACATCATAAACACATTGAAGAACTTGAAATTGTAATAAACTATGAATATCAGGAATTTGTAGTAACAATCAATGAAGACTGCCAAAAATAAATCAAAAGAAGATTAGCAATAGCAACACAAATTTAAACGCTATGAAGAGTATGTGGTACAGCACCTTCAAGGCAGTAACATTAAAATTTCTGAGGACATATATCTAACCGATAGCAACATACGATTGTGAATAATTGAACAAAATCTCGCATAAATGCAAGGAAGAAAATCGGATCACTCAAAACAAGATGCTACAGAAAAAATCCTAAGATGGTTAGGTTAATGAAAAAAAGCAATGAAGACATATCAAAGATTTAAACATTAAAAAGAACTGGTTTATAAATGTAATAGTACATACACTAGGTTGGAATAGATCGGATAATGGAAGATAGAAATATAGCTTTGATCGGCTATGCTAACCTAAACTAAGTTAAACTACTAGTTACCTAAACTAAGTAGAGATTATAGCATTAGCATAAATCTGAAGCAGCCACAGAAACAGTAGCAGGTTTTGGGAATGGACAATGTTAGCTGTTATTGTAAAGGTGGGGGATAGAATTAAACTTGACTTGACTGTGTCACATGTTAAGAAATAAGGTTGTTGAACAAACTCGGGGGCAGGTTAAGTTTATGAGAAAGATGTCACTCTTAGAGAACATGTTAGCATTATGTTTAACTCAGAGGTTAGCCAGATGTCAAGATGGGGTTTTATTTTACACAATTTTACACAAAAGTCATCCAACTTTGAACTTCGTATTCCATGATAGGCTGAGAGATCACTAATCAACCACTCAGCCAATAAATTATGTAAACGAGACAGAAGAATTTAACCTCATGTATTAGTAGATAACATTGAGATAGAAAACATCAAGAAAATATAAAGTAGACGAGCAAAGACCGGCTTCGGCCGAAACTGCCTGAAAGCAGACGTGAGTTTCTATATAATGATTGTGGACTTCCACACAGTTAGTTAGTTTTTATCAAATAGAGATGTAGAAGGTAGATTCGGAGATAGATCAGTCAGGAAGACATAATTTAGTTCAGAAGTGTTCCAACTTCTGAAGTTTTATGCTCCAGAGAAAAGTATTAATTAAGAGGATTAAGAATAGCATAGGATAAATCAAGACATAGATACAGAACAGCTCGTGTAAAGCAAAACAAGTTATACTAATTTAATAGAATTAAAGATAAAATTAGAAATATCACAGACAATATGTATTGAGAGATGCCTTAAATTAATAACCGTGATAACCTGTTGAGCGCATCCAGATCAAGAACATTCATTTTAGAATGAGAACTTGTGATTTTAGATGTGCTGCACTAGTACCTTCACATGTGCAACCGACGGTCTAATAAACCTGTGTAAGCAACATTTCATAGTCAGTGATTATTGAATACATTAATACATGTCCAGACATTGTGAGTCGTCCTGTTGTTGTCGTTGTGTAGCCAAAATGAAAGTGTCAGAAACGGTAGCAATAAAAATACGGATATACAGAAGAAATTTAAATACTATGGCCACGTCAAAAAACACACTGGAAAGAACATGAATAATAATAACAAGAACAACAGAAGAAGTGGGAGATCTAGCTAGATACAGAAATTCTTTCAGACGGACTGTGGTGAACGCAACGTTATGCAAAGAAAATGCGACCATAGATAATGAAGACCTAAGATGGATAATTTTTATAATATTGGATGAGGGCTATCAGCCAGTGCTTCCTATACTGGCGAAAAGAAAAGAATATGTGCAGCTGAAAATGAAGAAAAACGACGTGAACAAGAAGGATTGTATAACAAATGAACGAAAGTTCTACTAACAGTAGAAATTACGAAACAGAGAGTGAAACGGAGAATGGCTTTTTCTTCCGCAGCGGCCATGAACTCTTTGTGAATCTGTGCAAAGATTGTGTTAATCGATGCAAAGACTTTGTGAATCTGTGCAAAGATTATGTGAAGATTTCAAAATGAAGGGAAGTATCGACAGAAAGAAATGTGACTTTGTAAACAAAGAACTGCGCTCTATGAATAAGAGAATTGTTTAAAATATTTTTCTCAATTGTGTTTGCATGACTTTAGAATGAAATGTCAAAAGGGAATCTTCATTAATCTTGCAGCAGAACCCGTCCTCCCCCACCCTTCTCTACACTAACACACACAATCCGCTGCAACTTTACAGTTTGTAGATTCTAGTGATGGACTGACTGAATAGATACAAATTGGCACCAGCTGAGTCGCAGGAGGCAAAAATAAAACTGAGATCGTTACAGGATATCAACTTGGGACTAAACTACTTTTGTTGACTCACAAAGCTTTCTAACGTATGGAAATATCCACAAAGTAACGGAGTTGTTCAATCAAAGCTTTACTCCTATTTTGAAATCTAACATTTAGTTTCATTTACGCAACATCAACTCCTCCAGCTATCCTTTACTTCTTGTAAATGCATGTTAAAGACGTGGGAATCCAACCTCTTCAATATTTGATTTTACAACTCAACGAGATTTACCTCGTTTCTTGGCACAGCCTAGTCGAAATAGCTGTAAAAATGGATAAGTGGAGCACACAGTAAGGAAATGTAACTAAAAAAAGCGCTGATCACTCAACTTTCTAACGTTACGTATACACGGTATGATGACGTCGAGCATTTCACACTCATTTAGCCTTGAAGACTACTTGAGTGGATGTATAATTCCAAATACAAATGTAATGAGCAATATGTTGCGTACGTTGTCACGATTTAGCAACACACTACAGCGTAGTTTCAATAAAAATTTCAAAACTTTTTTTTCCTGAGTTATTGTAAAACATTCTTTATACAAGTGTAAATAAAACTAGTATTCTTTTAAATGTGAGCAACATCATAGTACTTTTAAAATTATTTTATAATTTCGAACTAAATTAATAATATTTGAAATATGAGTTAACTGATAATGTAATACAACATAATTGTACTTGTTTGCACATAAATATTATTCTTTAAAATGCAGGCTAGTTGAAAAGATGTTTTTTTCTAAAGGTTAGTTCGATATTGTTGAGAGCATACAGATTCCAACATGTTCATACATTCATGCGAAATTGTATCATCATGTGCCGTACCGGTTGGCGTTGGCGATCATGTTCTTCCACAATCCTCTATCCATAGTGCATCGTATGAGTTCTGTTGTTGACTGTTTTCCATACCATGACACCAAGCTATCCAGTATTTTCTTTCTTTGTCATCCGCGATCTCTCTTTCCTTTTATTTTGCCAGTTGTAACCAAGTATTCCAACTTTCCTCTTCTCATGATGTGCCGAACAAATGTTGATTGCTTCTTTCTGATGTTTTTTTAAGAGCTCCCTTTTTGTGTTGGCCTCTTTGAGAACTTGTATAAATTGTTTTAACAAACTTAATCTCAGCAGTGGAGTTTAAAAGAATTTGATAATGATATAAATGGTCTACTTCAGAAGTGAATGAACTATTTCTCTTTTAATTTTCCTAACGAGTGATATTTAACCACACTGTAGATGACACAGAAGTGTATGGGTTCAATCCCCAACACTGTCGGATTTTTTTTCGGACTGACAAGGCACCGGGTTCACCTAGCCTCTAAAAATGGGTACCAGAGTTTTTCTGGAAAGTAAAAGCCGCCTGGCGTGATACCGACCACATTACCCAAAAAATGTGCCGTAGTCATAGAAAATATGGTCACTAACACAATATTCCCCATACGCCTTGCAAGGCGTGGAAATTCTGAAATGACGTTCAGCACATAAGGGACATCATAGCCGTTGAAAATGAGCTATAAAAAAGTTAGCAGACTGCGTGGAGTTGCCCTGGCAAACGTTAAAATGAAACCGTAATTCTCAATCAATTTTTCCTTATTAAAATATTTGCAATCTGTGACCAGGAAGGGAATAATTCGGCAGGACACTCACAAACTTGCCCACGCATCATGATGCTTGTGAATTGTGTCAGAAAGATTACATTATTTTACAATTATAAATAATTCTGTAGAACAGAGTGAGGAGTGAGGAAGGGGTCGAAAACTGCATGTAGTGTATGAGTTTTAGACGCTTAGCGACTCATAGTTGACAGATGAACTGGGAGTAAATTAACTGAGTGATGATGTATTTTTTTCCACGTCCCCGTGTACACACTGAGAACAATTCATCACGTTCATGAACGGGTTCAATTCTCGGGTTGTATGTCCTTTGCTGGACATTGCACTCGTTACGGTTGGTAAGAGTTTCAGCTTCTAGCCACATCTCCCACTTCATTTGTTATCAAGTTCATAGCTAAAAACTAACCCTCCAATATCGTCTCGCATGTACGGATCTTACAATCTTAGAGGGAAGGCAAATCGGTCACTTAAAAATGTCGACCTGAAGTTAGATGTGTTGGAAAGAAAAACACAAATATCGCAAATCCCTCTCAATTACGACAACTTATCCCACAAGTTTTTAAGGATACACAAGACAGAGCAGTAATTACCAGGGCTACAATTAACATCAAGAAAATCAATTTTAAGACATATTTTGCGCAACAGATAGGTCCAGAAATCAAGATTAGTTAATGTTTTCTATGTATACGTTCGTTGAAAAATTATGGGTGTTGTGAAATAAAAAAGCACTCTGATTGATCATTGAAACCTTTATTTAACAACCTAACAGAAAAACCTCCCAGTTTCGGAAACCCGCAGGGTGATCAAAGTCATGAAAGTTGTTATCCCCACAGTTAAGTCGACACTTTTCTAAATGAGCAAATACAGGTAGCATATATATTGATCTTTTGTCCTTTCGGCCGAAGACGACACATAACGCAGAAAATCTAGACACTTCATGGCAGACGATCTTTGCTATTAAGTGTCAGACCTTGCACAAGGCACGCATTGTATCTTGCCACGCGTCCTTGTTGTGGGCAAGCCTCTCAAACTTGGCAATTGAGTTGATCACTGCTGTTGTTGCTTCTCAGCTCTGTGCACCTTTTAGTGTTTCTCTAGGTCGCTCGGTTTCCTTTTTCTTGCACCCTCTGGTTCCCATTTGAGGGCTTAAAGTTAAAATGACGATGATATAAATGTATGTTCCTTCCAAACATCTGTATCAATATGAATGGTGAACAATGACATATAATTGTATTCACGCGTTGCAGAAGGTTGCCTAAACTGTTTAGTTGAAATAGAAGCAAACCAGATGGAAACGGACGGTAAATTATAAGGATAGAAATACAAAGTAGAGACCACATTTTTTTTCAGAAAATATGGGACACTACGAGGATGATCATGTTTCGCACAAGGTGGTCATGGACAAAACGATAAAAGAAAAGAAAACACACACACATGCACACAACTATTGCACAGATATTTGTGGAAAACACAGGCATTCCTGAAATAACATATTTCATTACATGTGTCTATGGTTTTTTTGTTTGTCAGTCTGATCCAGTCATGAAATGAGGCCACGTTGTTGCCAAGAGCTAGGTAAGGCAGAAATAAATGCCATCTGCAGAACTCTTGTACCTGTACATACTACCTGTCTGTAAAGCTCTCATAGCCAGGTAAATTCAGGTTTACGTCATTTTATATTCATCCATTCGCAATTTGCTCTACATTTATGTACGTCGGTCTTCTGTGACTGCATATTATTACGTCATCTAATCCCAATTATTACGTATTTAATCACAACGAGTTCCATCCAATCATAGACACTCCCAGTCCAATCAGAAGCGTTTTCCTTCCGTTTCAAATATTTCAATAATATCCACAAAGTGTCATATCAATTCACAGCTCTTCTCATAATCATTGCTGTTCTCGTTCATTGCCAATTAGTCCACAAAAACTTTATAGTTCCCCATCAAAAACCAACTGTTATATGCAACTTAAAGTCTAACCCAGTGATTATCAAGCAATGCACCCCACAATATATAATTACAGATACAAATAGAACATACCATAGACTACACTTTGTTTTTTTCATCATATGTTTCAATTTGAAAGGCAAGAGTTATCACTGGGAACTATGGTTCATATGAATTTAAAGAACTCATGCTAATATCATAATAAGTTATAAGTCATAATATGTATAAGACTATATATATATATTTGGTTATTTATATATATATATATATATATATATATATATATATATATATATATAGTAAAGTAAAGTACAAAGTGGCGTAGTCAAGTGTCGTATAGGGAATATGGTGTTAGTGACCATAAATTTTACAGACCATCGGCACATGATTTTTGAGGTAATGTGGTCGGTATTACGCCCGTGCTGCTTCACTTTCCCAGAAAAAAATTCGGTACCCATTAAAGCCTGGGTGAACCCGGAGGCCGTCGGTTGGGATCGAACCCTACCCCTTGTCCTTTGTAGTCCAGTTCACTAACCACTGAGCTATCGCGGCTCCCATATATATATATATATATATATATATATATATATATATATATAGATAGAGAGAGAGAGAGAGAGAAAGTCAAAAGAGACCAACGCCAGGAGGATGCTCGAACGCATAGACGAGCTCATCGTGGGTTGCTGAATTGGGTTCAAACCTAGGAAGTCACGGAGCAGCGCTATCAAACGAGGATTGACCAAGGAAGTCATGTTCTCTGTAGCACACCAGAGATCTCAACCGTCCACAAGAAGCCAATAAACAGTCTAGGCAGGGTGTATGACGCCTCATTGAAGGAAACGAATGCCGTCCAGAGAATAAGAGAGATGACCGACTATGGGTTATCGAACATCAATCCGAGCAGACTTTTTGAAAGTTCAAAATCTGTTGCCTCCAGTTCATGTTGATATTTCAACGTGATACTATGGCCTCTGTCGTCTCTGATATACGAAATCAATTCAAGAACGGTGGAAGCGATTGAGAGCAAGATAAGCAAGTTTACACGAAAATGGCCTGGAGTACCACCAGTACTGACGGATGTTGCGATGTAAGCCATTCAAGTCAGACAAAAAAGAAGACAAAGTGGGAAAGGCCAAACTGGCAGTTATGCTACAAAACTCATCAAACGAAGCAGTCCGAACAGTGGAACCCACATTGAAGACTGGTAGGAAACGGCAGGCGTGTGCAGCAGGAAACGAAGCATGCGAAAGACTCCAACTTAAGGAAGTGATTGACTACACGCCCGACCAAGAGGCTTGGTTTTGGTCACTAAGACATCCAATGGTGGTCAAAAGCATAAAACAGACAACTTTGGGACATGGTAGTTCGGGAGATCAGATATGCCAAGGAGAAAAAACGTGGGCAAATTTGCAGCACAACAGCTGCAGCATGGCCATTAGACCACATAGGGTGAGACTTTGCAAAGACGTTAACATTGAATGATACATAGCATATGATACCCTGCGGCTCAGCTACATAATATGATCTATGCACGACCACCTACCATTAACCTGCAGCCTTGTGATGTGGGGAAAGACAGATGATAATCGATGTCCTCTCTGCAATGGAAGACAAACGATGGAGCATGTTCTTTCCTCATGCAAGACAAACGATGGAGCATGTTCTTTCCTCATGCAAGACAAACGATGGAGCATGTTCTTTCCTCATGCAAGACAAACGATGGAGCATGTTCTTTCCTCATGCAAGACAAACGATGGAGCATGTTCTTTCCTCATGCAAGACAGCGCTAAGCGAAGGGCGGTACACGTGGCGACAAAACAAGTGCTGGATGAACTGACTGCTACCGTGGACATGACTCAGATGAAGGCCAACACTAAAGTTCGACCAGCGACAACAAACACCTATTTTTTAGAGTTGTACAGGCCGCACACCCAAGGCAAAACAACCGGAACGATTCAACGATCCTGGACATAGAATATGCCTGAAGATGGATATCAAACCTCCCAGGGCGAGAGAAGTACTCAGAGTGGATCAAGAGATTTAAATTCATTCAGACATTCCACTTTACATATAAATAAGACCCATGTCATCTTAATAGAACTCACAGTTGCCATTCGGATCCAGGAACTAGCCAAATACAAGGATCTCGCCATCGAGCTGAGACTGCAGAGGTTCCGGGTTAGAGTGTTGGCTGTGGAAACTAGTGCCAGAGGACTCACGATCTCATCCCTCTACAGCCTATTAAAGAGGCTATAGGAATTAAGAAGGAATGGGAGCAAGAACAATGAAGGCTATAGATGATTCAGTCGAAAGTACATTATTCTGGCTATGGCGAAAACCAGAGATATCAACAATCTCAAATGATAATCTGATGTTCAGACGATTAGGCGACCAACAAGTACATCGATCATCCTGACTCCCACGTAAGTCAACAGCATAGCGACAGTTTGGTCCCGGAATATCCAAGGTGCTGACGATAAGCGATAAGAAATTACATCATCAACCGTAGGTGAGCTACATAGGACGTTTGCAATACCGACTGTTCAAAGGAATGAAGTTCCCAGACCAACTATATTTATCATCCATTATCACTTTCTGATGCACTCCTCTTCGCCTAATTATGCCAAACGAAAGCAGCTTGTACTCGAGTCTATATCAAAGGCTATATTAGCTTTTAGACTAGCAGGAAGTCGACGCCTAGGAGTCATGACACGATGGGTTGGAGGTGGTCTCTTAGAGTGTCAAGAAGCTAAAGGGCCGAAATAAGTGCTCGACCGGGGATAACTTCTGATGATCAGATTGCCTCCTCCCGCGAAGCTCTGTATGAAGAGTTTCTAATTCTTCATCTACTTCTATCTTTGAACTCCCTGTAGAGCATAGGTCTTTAACAAATACTTTCCAAGCCGTTCTGTTTCATGCCAAGATCACTCTATGCATTCAATCATCTTCACCTCTGCTTCCATCTGTCTTCTCCAAGAATACATTGGTCTCCCTCTTTATCTTCTTACATAGGGGTTCCAGAAAAGAGCATGTTGTGAAATACTCTCAGTTGGCTTCCGCAATGTCGGTCTAGCGCCATCGTCTTCACTTTATTTTTGTATCCACAGGTTTTTGACTGGTATTTTTCCATAATTCTATGTTAGTGGTGTTGTCCTGCCATTTCTATCCTTTTATTCTGCGCAAGCATCCACTAATGAAAGTCTGTATCATGATTGTAATTTTTGTTGTTCTCCATGTTTCACAGCTAATGTTGCTAGGACTGACTAAACATTGCAGTAGAAAATTGTTATTTGTGTATTTAACCTATTTTCTTTGGATTCCCATGTTTCCCAGTGCAACGAGCGCTCCTCTTGCTTTTGATATCCTTATTTTGGTATCATTCTCTGTTCCTCCTCCCTATTTGTCTATAATACTGCAGATATCTGTACGATTGAACGTCTAGTAGAATTATTTCTCCTGTTTTTATTTGGTTATTGCCATCTGCATTAATTTACATAATTGTAGTCTTATCTCTATTTATTTTCAGTCCCAACTGTTGTGATCTCTCATCAAGCATGCTCATTTTATCTTGCGTCTGTTGATGATTATGGGTTGGGAGAGCTATTTCATCAGCAAAGACTAAGTTAAAGTTGCTTGGTCAGTGACCACTTGATTCCATTTATGTTGTTCTGAGTTATTTTCGTAAAAGAATATATGGTCAGTAGAAAGAGAAATGGATATAGAAGGCCTCCCTGCATTACTCCAGCTCTTATTTCAAATGCTTCTGTAAGCGGCCCTTCGTGCACCACACTACATTTCATTCCTTCATACATTGTTTTATCAGGTTAATAAACTTTATGGGGATTCCGTAATTACTCAGTAACTTCCAAAGCATTCCTGTCTAAACTATCAAATGCCTTTTCGTAATCTCTGAATCTGATATAAAGTGTTGACTATAGTTCTAAGCTTTGTTCAACTATTATACGTAAGGCAGTTATTTGATCACCACAAAATCTGTTTTTACTAAATCCTTCTTGTTAATCTCTCAAATGTTTTTCTATGGCCTCTTTTAGTCTCTTCAGAATGAGAGACTAAAAGCTTCTGCTTATTATTTTCCTGGCACTGATAGCAACATAATCCCAAATAATGTGTGCAGTCCTGTAAATTTCCTTTCTTTAGTAGTTTGATCACATGACCTTCTTTCCAGTCTTTAGGTATTTCTTCCCTCTCCCAAATTTTATCTAATAGTTTATGTAACATCTTCGAAGTCGCGTTAATATCTTCTTTGATGACTTCTGAAGGAATTGCATCTGCTTCTGTGGCTTTACCATTTTTAATAGCTTAATGGCTTTCATTATTTCTTCCTGGTTTGGCTTTCCACAGTGAACGTGTAACTCTTCTTCTGCTGGTAGTATATCGTTATAGTTATTTGGGGCGAGACTGTTCAAGCGTTCTATAAAGTGCTTCTTTCATCTCTTCATTTATTCCCTTACATTACTAAGCAGATTTCCTCTTTTTTTTATCTTTAATAAAGGTTTTGATCTGTTTGTATGTTCCGCTTAATTTATTTGTGCTGTTGTACAGTTTTTTTCATATTTCCTTTATTTGCCGCTTCCTCTAACCCTTTAGCTAGTTGATCTATATATTAACTCTTATCTATTTTAATACATCTTCTCACTTCTTTATTTACCTCTGTGTAAGTTTCATGTGTCTTGGCTTTAGTACTTCTTGTTTTTATTTTATTTGTCTTTTTTTTTGTTTTATTTTTTAATGCCTGCTTTCTTATTCTTTCTTTAATTTTAAACAGGGTTTCTGTTGTCATCCATGTCTTATTCTGGCGTTATCTTTTCTCCAGCGTTTCTTCACATGTCTCCCTCCATATATTCTTTAGCTGTTTCCAATGATCTTCTATATTTATATTATTTTCTAGTTTTTGCAGGACTTGGTATTTGTTTGATATTGTGACTGCAAATGTATCTTTAATTCCTTGCTCTTTTAAGAAACCCTATATTGAAATACTTTCTACCCGTATGTGTTGTAGTATATCTTTTCAGTTTAAGTTTAAATTGATAGCTTGGCTAGCAGAATATGATGATCTGAACCCACATCTGCTCCTCTATATACTTTTACATCATGTAAGGATGATTTAAATGTTTATTAATACATGTGTGGTCAAATCGAGTCTCCGTTTTATTATCTGGTGACATCCATGTAGCTTTATGTATTCCGTTATGTTGGAATATTGTTCCTCCTAGGCTCACCATATTGTTATGCACATTCCTAGAATATATATTTTGTAGTTTGCCATGTCTGCTGGTACATATGCACTTATATACTTATTGCTGGCCTGGGGAGGGGGGGGGGGGGTTTAATATGATCAGTATAACCGTGCCGTTTTCCTTGTACATATAAAAGCCGACCCCCAGTTAAAACCGTGTGTACCTGGAAACCGTCGATCATCATCGAGTCAGACCTCTTGTTATTAATAGTCCAGTTTACCAACCACTGCTCTATGGCGGATGTCTTATATGTATGTATATACGAGTTCTTAATACACGTTCCGAGAAATCAGACTGAGGCTAGGAAAAAAGGAACGGATTTATGTAATATTAGAAACAGTAGGAAGCATAACAGCAGCAGATGCCAACAGAAGAGGAAAAGAACGCAAATTATGTCTTCTCTCTACGCTGAAAAGTAAACAACGAAGGAAAGAAAACTGATTTTTGATCCTCTTTGGGGCATCTTTCCAGAAGGAATTTCATATGTATACTGGCACTATAGTGGGGTTTTGCTTATCTACACTATGCTGCCACCTGCCCTGTGTTTGACTCTTGTCACAAACCCTACCATATATATATATATATATATATATATATATATATATATATATATATATATAATCATCTAGTAAGATGTTCTTAGCTCATCATTGCTCTAATTACGACCCTTCTAAAATGGTCTTTTTTCTAGCAAGATCTCCCATCTCTGTTGAAACAGGGAATAAAAGGGGGTGTGTGTGAAACGGCTTGTAGCAGAGGGATAAGTGAAACAGAGTATAAAGAAAAGAGGGTTTGGCTGAAACAGACTATATTAGTGATAAAGTAGGGAATTAGTAAACAGAAAGAGGAGATAATGAGAGCTGTAGGAGAAGTGGCCAACTATTTTAAGGGAAGTGGGAAAACGAGGTAGAACGGAGAAACGGAGATAGATTTTAGTGAGTTGCATTCGAGCAGTGGTCCAGTGCGGACGTCTGAAGAAATTCAGTCGACACCGTGGACTAGGAGAGAGTAGTTTAATAGACGAAAAGTTAGGTTAAGTCTAGGGCGACAGCCAGATAGTTTAGTTGTAAGAATTCCAGGATGTGTGAATGCCAATTAGTGAAGTGTCTACGCTAGATGATTAGGGTAGAATAGTTGTTGATTGCAGAGGATAAGGTTAGTGCTACGTTATCTGCAAGAAAGCTGATTATGAATCAGTGCATTCAACACGTTAAGAGATTGTTGGAGATTCGTGGTATTGTCCAACAGCAGACGACTTCAAGGAGGTCGTAAAGGGAAACGTGATAAGCTTGTGAATAGCTTCTACTACGAATAGTGACTTTTGTTGATCATGTTGATTGCACACATTGGAATTTCACGCAAGAATTCCATAGAGACCTGGTAAGCTTGGGAATAGCTTTTACTATGAACAGTGACTTTTGTGATCATGTTGATCGCACACATTGGAATTTCACGCAAGAATTCCATAGAGACCTGGTAAGCTTGGGAATAGCTTTTGCTATGAACAGTGACTTTTGTGATCATGTTGATCGCACACATTTGGAAGTTTACGCAAGAATTCCATAGAGACTTGATAAGCTTGTGAATAGCGCATACTATGAATAGTGACTTTTGTGTTGGTCATGTTGACTCGCACACCGTTGAAATTTCCTGTGAACATTCCATGGAGATATAGGGGCGTGACACGCTCTGAACTAGGGCAGAGATAGCAGTGGTAGTAATTAGCATAAAACGGAAGTCACGTTATCCAGAGAGAGGTGGGAGCGGGAGAGTGAATACTTATCAGGGGTAGCACAGCAAGTCTGAACCTGAAGGGCTCCCTACCTAATACAAATCTCATTGGGGGCTGGAGACTCAGTCCACGAGTAATACAGTTGAGTTGTGGCAGAATAGTCAACCTGGAGAGTCTAGTAATGTCAATTTGTGTTGTGTATCTTGTGAACTGTTATGTATGATCCGGACATGCGCCTTGTTGATTAAAGAAGTCTTTGTGTACAGTTGGACATGTGTTAAGTTCATTAGAGCATCTTAATTGTTCCAACAGTCTAGCGAGTGAACGACATGGGGGAGTCGCGGAGAAATAGCAACAGCACAACACGAAGTACAAACTATCGATCATAACAGTCTAAGAGACTGTCATTGGCAATGAGAACAAGTAACAACAAGTCATAACGAGTAACGGGCAAATCGAGGCAAGATTGGTCAAGATCAGGGTTCGTTGCTTTATAACGGCGGCGAACACTTCATCATCAGCAATCCGGCCATTGTAGGTTAAGTGAAATCATCAAGCTTTCATTGGGCAGAAAGAGTATATCGCGTCGTCAAGTGAACTTAGCTGTCACAGCAAGGGGCGTGTGTCGTATATCACGTCGTCAAGTCAACTTCGCTGTCACAGCAAGGGGCCTGTGTCGTATATCACGTCGTCAAGTGAAATTAGCTGTCACAGCAAGGGGACTATGTCGTATATCACGTCGTCAAGTCAACTTAGCTGTCACAGCAAGGGGACTATGTCGTATATCACGTCGTCAAGTCAACTTAGCTGTCACAGCAAGGGGACTATGTCGTATATCACGTCGTCAAGTCAACTTCGCTGTCACAGCAAGGGGCCTGTGTCGTATAATCACGTCGTCAAGTCAACTTAGCTGTCACAGCAAGGGGACTATGTCGTATATCACGTCGTCAAGTCAACTTCGCTGTCACAGCAAGGGGCCTGTGTCGTATATCACGTCGTCAAGTGAAATTAGCTGTCACAGCAAGGGGACTATGTCGTATATCACGTCGTCAAGTCAACTTAGCTGTCACAGCAAGGGGCCTATGGTATCATGGCACAGTGTTGCCGATAGAAGCGGAGCTACGATAAAGGGGCCTATGGTATCATGGCACAGTGTTGCCGATAGAAGCGGAGCTACGATCAAGGGGCCTATGGTATCATGGCACAGTGTTGCCGATAGAAGCGAAGCTACGATCAAGGGCCTGTGTCGGACTCAGGGTGTCTGACAGGGGGCATATGGAGGGCAGCATATCGACGGCTGTGGGCGGCATGGTGAAAGAGTAACGTCACATGAAAGAGCCAGTTACATTGTTGTCATATGCCTGTTACACTGTACATGGCGTTTTTGCTTCTTAAAACAACTTTTTTTTTTCTTAGACTGCCCTTGTCTCGTTTAGCTGCAACGTTTCCTTCCATCATTGTTCATCTAAGACCACTTGTCTTTTAATGTAACCGAAATATTTCATTTCCCTGGGTAAGATATCAGTAAGGCGGTTCTCTCTAACGTTCAGGGATTTTAGTATGTTGTATATTGTATATATACATATAATGAAGCCAGAAACATTTATGATTCTATATGTGTCTGTATGCGAATAAACACATAAATACACGAACGAGGTCGGGACAAATGAAACCGATTTTTTGTTTCTTTATTGAATTATTAAGCGAAATGTATCCGTTTTCGACACAGGATCGCGCTCAATCCGAGTCCTTGGATCGATTACAAAGTGCATGGATTGGTTTATGAAGAGAAAAAAATGTTTCATAGCGCGCGCAGCCACTCATGAATCCCCTGTCGAACCTCATCATTGATCCTGAAAGCTCGTCCAAGCTTGTGGTAACCACTCGGGGGACAAAGGTCACGAGTACAGCGAATGTGGAAATGCTTAAATTTGCGGTATTGCATTTGTGGGGTTGTTATTAATTACTCTAATCGTGGATGTTTGCAATTTGTCGCTAATTGTTTTAACACTAAAGATTTTCCAAACCATGATCAGAAATATGTTTCCTCTATGCTCAACGTTTATGGTCTTGGACATCGGCTGATGATGGACAATACAAGTTTCCTTTTCAAGCAGTCATCTACTTTCTTCTTCAAAGTCCAGCAAACGTTCTTCAAAAGCGTTAGCAAGTTGTTGTATCATGAACTGTCAGTTGTCGCGACACCAACCTTGCAGATGCTTAGTAACTTTATGTAGATCATGAATGACTTGGTGTACTGCGTCATGACTAATCTTCAGAATTGGTGCTATTTATTTACTATCTCTCGGTGACTACTACGCCTTTCTCCACTTCAATAAACTCAGGCGTCACGACTTGTGCCTTAAGTTAATTGAGAAGTATCCGTAAAAAAAAGTAACGGCCCTTTACAGCTTTCTTTTTCAGTGATGTACTTTTGATGCTTTAGCAGGCGTAGACTACCATAGATATGTTATAGGTTTTTTCTCTTCACTACTCAAAAACAGATTATTGATCCTCTTTGAGGCATCTTTCTAGCAGAATTGTCATATTGATATTGGTACTATAGCGAGGTTTTGCTTATCTACACTATGTTGTCACCTGCCATGTGTGTGACTCTGGTAACAAGTACTACCATCTTTCAGGACAAATGCTCGGTGTTTAGAATTCTGAGGTCATATCACGGTGCTAATCCTTAAATAGTCTCGTTATACAGAGTGAGAACAAACCACTCCTTGATTTACCTGGACACGTTAACTGGTTCGTTCCAGAATAAGCTGCTGAGGGTGTTAAACTCTCGTCAGTAAGATAGGGCACGCCCCACTGGCATCTTGCTCGCTGTTCACAACATTCTCAAAAAGCACATGTCAATCATATGAATTGACCACTGTGGACAAAATGACCAGACGATGTTCTGCAAGTGACCCCTGAGATCAACAGGCATGTTTGTGACTTTTTCCTTTGCCGGTACCTGAAGTTGTGAGTGTATGTAACCCACCATTCCGAACCCTGAATGATCTGCAGGTTACCAATAACTGAAGCTGTAAACTTAATCAGGCTGGATATGCTACAGACGATGACCAGACGATGTTCTGCAAGTGACCCCTGAGATCAACAGCCCTGTATTGATCCTCTCTTGGACATCGGCTAATCCTGTTCCTTAATAAAGGACAACATTCTATGAACATAGATTATATGGAATATAATATCATTTTTTATGGATTTTAATTCGTTTGCAGTGATACGGGGCCTTCCATAACCAATAACCAATGCTACAGACTCTGGCCCGAGCAGCATTATCACATCGATATTTGATGAATATTGGGTGGTTGCACATCGAGTTAATAAGATACCAACCAATACCACATGAAAGATTGTGAGTTGATACAACTGTTGCTATCTATGTGTAACAAATATTACAATAAAGTTAAATTATATATCTTTAGGAATCAATGAGTGTTTTTGTGCTCATTGTTCATCGCTTCCATACTTAAAAGCCCCAATGATATAGGCATCGGACACACAATTTCTAATTGTTGTTCATTGTTTCGAATTATTGGTGAAACGTATATTGTTCAGTCCACTAAAACTGTGAGTGAATGCAACTGGTTGTAAAAAAAATCAACGACTGAGGCAGCCAAAAAGAAATAAAATGTTTCCATCTCACCAGACACACTCGAGATGGTGTAAGAGGAAGTCAATTGAACCAAATAAGAGAAGAAAACTATTTGAAAGCCTATTGGTCCTTCAAATAGTAACATAATTTTAATAACAATGAGAAAAATACCTCTCCACATATGGCATACACTTTGGCAATAATGACTCGAAGGAGCAAGATGCTGGTATGATACGGGTTAGGCCCTTAATACACAGTTATATGGAATATAATATCAATATTTTAAACATAAGATATGATATGATTTAAACTAAAGGAAGAGAGATAAGAAATATTTTATGTTGAATTTATCTCCCATTACTGCCACTGAAAGTGTTAATATATACGGCTCTGAAAGTGTTAATAGATACGGCTCTAACGACCGAAGGATTTCCGGCACACGAAGCGAACTTCCCTAGGTTGGGTAGTAAAACCCCCATTGTGAATGGATTTCCCCTTACGCTCTTGAAACGCATAAAAAAGGCCAGAGTATTAACCACTTTGGCTAGTCACAGTTATTACCCAGCCAGATTTATCACAAAATGTCCACGATTATGTAACGCTCTCGTGCTTTTATTATTAGTAGGGAACGTGAAAAAAAAACTGAATATCAGTCCCTTGGAACGAGTAAAGCTTTTGTCTACTAGACTAGACCATCGTTGAGTATTATGTCTCTTCGTTATAGAAGCGCTAATCTCAGATACCCCTCTCCCCCCTCCCCCGTCATTTTTTTTTTGTTGCTGTCTCTATAGTTTTGTGTCACACTGTTCTCTTACAAACTATTGCTTCCTTTAAAGCGAGTCCACTCTAAATATTATCCATCAGCGTTTCTCAAAATGAGTTAATCAGGCCCCCGAGGTGATACTACACTTCGAGCGAATCAGAACTGCCTTTCTATTATAATTGCCGCATGATAGTATTTGTTATCGCCGTTTGGATAATTGGACATGTTTTTTATTGAAATCCGGATCCGCGATAGCTCAGTGGTTAGTGAACTGGATTAGAAAGGACAAGAGGTAGGGTTCGATCCCAACCGATGGCTTCCGGGCTCACCCAGCCTCAAATGGGTACCGGATTTTTTTCTAGGAAAGTAAAGCGGCACGGGCGTAATACCGACCACATTACCACAAAAATCTTGTGCTGAAGGTCTATAAAATGTATCTCACTAACACTATATTCCTTATACTCCACTTGGCGTGACGGGGCTCTTTCCTTTTTTTTTTATTTACTTGTTTTGAAATACTACTTCTCATATTATGTTATTATTCATTCCAACATTAACGTATATTTTACAGCACTTTGTCTTTGTTTAAAATTTGGAATACTTGGTTACAGCTGGTAAAATACAGGGAAAAAATGATCGCGAGCGACAAAGAGAGATAATACTAGATAGCTTGGTGTCATGGCATGGCAAACAGTCAACAACAGAACTGATACGATGCACTGAAGATAAAAGATTGTGGAAGGACATGATCGCGTACGTAAACCGGTATGGCACATGATGATGATGATGATGTTTTTGTTTTAATAACATTTTTAAAGCACGAAATTTAATTAGCTAAAGCTGTTCACGTTGCAGCTGGAATAAAACATTAGAATCACTTTCTTCTATTAAAGAATGATTACACTTTTGAGTTAGTGATAGTTTGATTTTAAGTAATGAGATAAAACCAATCGCCAAGCTACAACAATAAATAGGTTTTTTCTGCACACCAGACAAATTGAGTTACTGAGTTATTAACGGGTCATCATCATTGCACTCCGAACATGTCCATAGGTGCTCGGATCCCCTCATCAGGAAGTCTCGCAGTGTCAAGCGACTGACGACTCCAGTTCTGTGTTGGTTACCAGACAAATATGAGATTGCAATTACATATAAAGAAACCAGTGGGGGTTTGAAAGCAGTACAGTTGCAGAACGCTGATTTAATAATCAGAGGTAGAAGTGGGTTCGTTTCCTGATGTTAACGGGTGGATGAATTATTGATCTTTATATTATCTTTATATTGTCTTGTTATTATTGTAGGAGTCACATCACATTGATCACAACGTAGTCAACACAATCATCACAGACTTTCTCAGTCATTATAAATCATAATCAAGTTCATTGATCTCTAACTTGGCACGTGATACATAATAGTGGAAGCACTTATATAAGAATTATTGCTCATTAATAATTCTTGACACACGTAGGTTACCACCGGTGATTATGTGATGTCCATAAGTGCATATCGTAAACATTAATCTCTCTCACATATTACTTACAACTTCTTGTCTCTATGAAGCAAAACCTTGGAAACAATCTTAAAACACTTTCACAGCTAAATGTTTATTATGTTCCAATTCACTGGTTCTGTCTACTGCTCAACTAATTTCCCAAGTCACTGCTATTTTTTCATATCTTCTCTACTCTAAGCTTGACTAGTAAACGTTTATGATTCTAACTGCTTCTTACTACTCTCAATTCTGTTTCTTAATAACTTCTCAACTAGCTTAAAACTAACAACTTGTCTCTTCTGAATTGCGTTCCTAACTTTTGGAGATTCCTAACTACTTTCTGACTTGAGTTGCGGTTATAACTATTTTATGAATGTCAATTCCTAACTAATCTTTCTTCACTTACGGGCCTAACTAACTAAAACCTCTTGTGTCGAATCTTAAATATCCAAATATAACTTTGCGCGTAGAATATCTGCAGCCAATGAATGTGTCGCAGTTGTCAAGAAGTACAATTTGCAATCCCTCCTACCAATCCGATCTCATCATTGTGACCCACAGTTGAACTATGTCTAAGACTTGACCAAAACAAACTGTTTATGATTCTGTGAGTAACCTCCGGTCAGTTTGACCTCCCTTGAGTTTCAAAATATTGTTTACTTCATGACTTTGACCTGTCCTGGAAGTTGTTTGTCAAACTATTTATATGACAGTCATGTCATGCGTTTATCCACACTTACACAACTGCTTGGAAAATTTCCTTTCTCCCGAAACGTGTTATGTCCGAGTACTATTCTGCACCCTTCCTTCATCCCCATTTTAGTCCTCTGCTTTGTCCACTCTCCGCTATGAACTTCCCATTGCCTTCGTACAACTTGTTATTCTGTCACTAACTAATGACTGTTATTCTATGCCACTGTTATAGTCTGTTAAGAAATGATTACTAGCTGAGTTATCTGACCCATGCTCTCATTCACCTATACTGTTACACTGACAGGCACGTTTCACTTGACCTGGATGTAAAAATGAGCACTTAGCTTGCACATTTTTTGGAGTGAATAATTTAATAAAAGAACCTGAATGTTCCACAACAGGGTCTAAGTAAAATAAAACTTTATAAAAAAATAAGGAATGACCTGACAGTTATCATATCACAGTTACCAGAATGCGCATAAGCGTTGGAGTGGAGAAAAACTAATAATCAAATTACTAGAGAAAGTAATACAGTTTAGATTGGTGATAACAGAGTTGAGAATAGTAATAAGAGTCTTAAGTGATAAAAATCGAATATAAGGAGGTAATGGAATAGTGATGTGATAATAGCGCTAAGAAGAGTTATGAGAAGTAGCAATCAAAGTAGAAGTAACGATTATGGAGTAGTACGGCAGAGAACACTATAATAAGTCCAAGGGCGAAACAAATTCAGATCTTTAAATGGCCACCTAAATAAGTTCTAAACACAGCGCCATCCATCGCTCTGTAACTTAATTAAGAGAGGTAATAACAGGACAGGGAGCGCGTGATGGAAGAATTGTTCGGGTAATAACAAAGCAGGGGACGTAGTGGGGAAAAAGGTACGATGGTTACAGTTAGAACCATTAAAGATCTGCACTAGGTGTGGGCATAAACAGAATGACTTGGAAAATGTTTGTTGAAGACCTATGCTCCACTGGGAGCTAAAAAGGTAGAAGAAGGATGTGTGGGCATAAACAGAATGACTTGGAAAATGTTTGTTGAAGACCTAAGCTCCACTGGGAGCTAAAAAGGTAGAAGAAGAAGGTGTGGGCATAAACAGAATGACTTAGAAAATGTTTGTTGAAGACCTATGCTCCACTGGGAGCTAAAAAGGTAGAAGAAGAAGGTGTGGGCATAAACAGAATGACTTGGAAAATGTTTGTTGAAGACATATGCTCCACTGGGAGCTAAAAAGGTAGAAGAAGAAGGTGTGGGCATAAACAGAATGACTTGGAAAATGTTTGTTGAAGACCTATGCTCCACTGGGAGCTAAAAAGGTAGAAGAAGAAGGTGTGGGCATAAACAGAATGACTTGGAAAATGTTTGTTGAAGACCTATGCTCCACTGGGAGCTAAAAAGGTAGAAGAAGAAGAAGGTGTGGGCATAAAGTTAGAGTGATTACAAGTTTTGGATCATATATTCAAGTACCGGCAGTAATTACAGCATATTTTTAGCATTCATTCAAGTACCGGAAGTAATTACAACATATCTTGGTCATGCATTCAAGTACGGGGAGTGATTACAAAATATCTTGATCATACATTCAAGTACGGGGAGTGATTACAACATATCTTGATCATGCATTCAAGTACGGGGAGTGATTACAACATATCTTGATCATGCATTCAAGTACGGGGAGTGATGACAACATATCTTGATCATGCATTCAAGTACGGGGAGTGATTACAACATATTTTGATCATACATTCAAGTACGGGGAGTAATACAACATATCTTGATCATACATTTAAGTACGGGGAGTGATACAACATATTTTGATCATACATTCAAGTACGGGGAGTGATACAACATATCTTGATCATACATTTATGTTCGGGCAGTGATACAACATATCTTGATCATACATTCAAGTACTGGGAGTGATGCAACATATTTTGATCATACATTCAAGTACGGGGAGTGATACAACATATCTTGATCATACATTTAAGTACCGGGAGTGATTACAACAAGTTTGATCATGCATTCAAGTGCCGGGAGTGATTACAACAAGTTTGATCATACATTCAAGTGCCGGGAGTGATTACAACAAGTTTGATCATGCATTCAAGTGCCGGGAGTGATTACAACAAGTTTTATCATGCATTCAAGTGCCGGGAGTGATTACAAGTTTGATCATGCATTCAAGTGCCGGGAATGATTACAAGAAGTTTAATCTTACATTCAAGTGCCGGGAGTGATTACAAGTTTGATCATACATTCAAGTGCCGGGACTGATTACAACAAGTTTGATCATACATTCAAGTACCGGGAGTGATTACAACATACTTTGATCATACATTCAAGTGCCGGGAGTGTTTTCACGTCGAATGAAGAATTGCGATAGTTAGTTCTTGAGTAGCTGTGCTCGCGACAACAAAGAATTTAATTCTGTTAAGGCAAGCAAGCAATTCGCAAGCGTTGAAAGACTATAATTATACGCAACAGAGACTGTCAGATAGAACGATTCATCTGTTTATCAACTTTCGCGATTACACGTAAATATGTATTTTTACATATGTATCTATATATATATATATATATATATATATATATATATATATATATGCAGGCTGGGTACATTTGGCTCAAAGTAACATTTATGAAGGTAGAAAATAGAATTTCGAGATGTAATATGGTAATTTGGTAATGGTTCATTTGGCTCAAAGTAACATTTATGAAGGTAGAAAATAGAATTTCGAGATGTAATATGGTAATTTGGGAGGTATTAATTTAGTTTAAAATGTAATATAACTTAATAAAGAATGTAATATAACTGAGTTCAGAAAGTATTATTGACGTCTAGTAGGAGACACAGTATTTAAATCATGTTACCGAGCACACATGTTTAAAAAAAACATAAAATTATAATGAGCAAATAAGATAACAGAAAGACAAGACAAACTACAACCTTTCGATGAAAGCCTTCTTTAGGTGAATCAAACAAACAATGCAAATTAAACACAAAAACAATACTCAGAAACGCAACAACACAGCTCCAAGTAAATGGAGGAAAGAATGGCTGTTAGAAAACATATCACAGCTCCATATAAATGGAGGAAAGAATGGCTGTTAGAAAACATAGCACAGCTCCATATAAATGGTGGAAAGAATGGCTTTTAGAAAACATAGCACAGCTCCATATAAATGGTGGAAAGAATGGCTTTTAGAAAACATAGCACAGCTCCATATAAATGGTGGAAAGAATGGCTTTTAGAAAACATAGCACAGCTCCATATAAATGGTGTAAAGAATGGCTTTTAGAAAACATAGCACAGCTGTAAATGGTGGAAAAAAATGGCATTAGAAAACATAGCACAGCTCAACATAAATGGTGGAAAGAATGGCGTTAGAAAACATAGTACAGCTCCACATAAATGGTGGAAAGAATGGCGTTAGAAAACACTACACAGCTCCACATAAATGGTGGAAAGAATGGCGTTAGAAAACATAGCACAGCTCCACATAAATGGAGGAAAGAATGGCGTTAGAAAACATAGCACAGCTCCACATAAATGGTGGAAAGAATGGCGTTAGAAAACACTGCACAGCTCCACATAAATGGTGGAAAGAATGGCGTTGGAAAACACAGCACAGCTCCACATAAATGGTGGAAAGAATGGCGTTAGAAAATACTACACAGCTCCACATAAATGGTGGAAAGAATTGCGTTATAAAACACAGCACAGCTCCACATAAATGGTGGAAAGAATTGCGTTAGAAATCATAGCACAGCTCCACATAAATGGTGGAAAGAATGGCGTTAGAAAACAACACAGGCCCACACAAATAGTGGAAAGAATGGCGTTGGAAAACACAGCACAGCTCCACATAAATGGTGGAAAGAATGGCGTTAGAAAATACTACACAGCTCCACATAAATGGTGGAAAGATTTGCGTTATAAAACACAGCACAGCTCCACATAAATGGTGGAAAGAATGGCGTTAGAAATCATAGCACAGCTCCACATAAATGGTGGAAAGAATTGCGTTAGAAATCATAGCACAGCTCCACATAAATGGTGGAAAGAATGGCGTTAGAAAACAACACAGACCCACACAAATAGTGGAAAGAATGGCGGCTACATAACATATCCAGGGACAGTTCACGTCGTAACTCTTTTGTCTCTTCCGTAGAACGACGACTTTTTAGTGCATCGCGAGGTTTTAAAAAGAAGCTGGTCATTAATTATATGTAACTACAGAACGATTTGGGCTAAATAACTTACTCTATTGTCTATTTGCTTAATTGCTGCGTCACTGCGACATTATTTATACACAGAAGATGCATCGCATCAGTATATTTTGTTTCCTGTTTCTTTAAAATAAAATGGAATGACTTACAATCGTAGTAAATTAAAAGGAGAGAATTAACATCAAAATATATGCCAGTGTACAAAAGGTAGGGTTTGATCCCAACCGACGGTTTCCGGGTTCACCCAGCCTTAAATGGGTACCGGATTTTTTTTCTGGTAAAGTAAAGCGGATCGGGCGTAATACCGACCACATTAACCCAAAAATCATGTGCCGAAGGTCTGTAAAATTTATGATCACTAACACCATATTCCCTATACGCCACTTGGCGTGACGTGGGCTCTTGACTTTTTACTTGTATATGCCAGTGTGTACAGATTATAGGCAGATTTTTAATTTTGTATTTGTTTTGTGCTTTTTTGCTTTATTTTGAATAAACAACCACATTCTTTTTGCCTAGCGGAGAGATAGAGAGTATCTAAATGTGGCTCTGCTTACACTCCCTAGGTACGACCTTGATACCACTTGCATTGCAGGTGTTCTTGCATAAGTTCTGCTGTACAACGGGAAATGATTTGCAGCAGTCTCGTTGATTGATACTATGTAAGTATGTTACTTTAAATCAGCATTAACTTGATGTATATACAACATGGCCCTCCATGCTAGCCAAATTTCGATGATGAGGCGGCACATAGAGATGTTGAAGATGATGATGATGACGACGATGATGCTATGAAAGTAAAAAGTGTAGTCCTGTTGAGTGCTGTGAGTTATGGATGTTACTTTAGTTCAGCATTAATTTTACGTATGTAAGACTAAAATGAGTTGGCCTAATGAGACTTTTCTCGATCTTTTTAGCTGTCCAGGGAACTTTCAATATTCTTCCGAGAAATCCCATCTATGTGGCATCTAATCGTTTTTTCATGTGTTTGTTTACTGTCCATGATTCGCATTAATATCATGGTCAGAATTGGCTCGATATAACACCGATGAACTTCTATTGACATAGATGTGTTGCATAAGACGTTTTTCATTTTCTGAAAGTCACTTTGGCCTGTACTATTGCGCTTTCAATACGGTGGTGCACCTTCCATCTGATATCATTAATGCTCTCAAGTATTTGACGCGTTGCACTTGTTTCGAATTTGTCCTATTTATTTTTTATGTTGCATGATGGTGATGATTGTTTCTTCGATATGATCATTACTTCTGTTTTCTTACTATTCAGACTTCGACCTTTCTTGTTGCTTTCTTTTACTATTATATCTATCATTTCTTGTAGCTCGTTCTCTATCGCTGCTATTAAGACTGCGTCATCCGCATATCGCAAATTGTTTATGTTGTGACCGTTGACTTCAATTTCTTTTATACCTACTATTGATCTCATAATATTTTCGCTGTAAAGTGAAAACAAACCCGGCGACAGAACACAATTGTCTGACTCCTTGTCTTATATATTGGAACTTATCTGTTTATTTGCTAATTCTTATGGCTGCTGTTTGTTGCCAGTACATGTTTTTTTTTTATATGATTCGCCGCAGATCCTTGCCATTAATGTTTAATTTCTCCAGCATATTGATTATTTCCACATGCTTTATGCATATATTCCCGTATACTTTACGTATGTAAAACTAAAATGTGTAATTTTGTTGAGTGGTATATGATGTATGGATGTCACTTTCGGTTAACATTAACTTTATGTATGTGAATCTCTCTCTCTCTCTCTCTGCGATCAGGACTCAGTCAGAGTAGGATTCCAGACTCCCACATGAAGTCAGCTGTCAGGTTAAGTGTGTTGATCGCCCCCACAGACAGAACATCACAATTAGAGTCTGTCAGATCCACTCTGACTGAACACCCGTTAATACGTTGCACTGTGTTCTGCGCCAGTGGCCCAGTGCATCCGATTTCAGCCAGCATTTTTTCAGGTTTGCTTTCCTTAGCCTTTGATTGTCCCCAATCTTCCTGCAAGGCAGCAGATTGTCTTTTCTGTAGGGGGATTCTGCCCTTAGATGGTCTACCCTCCCAGGTTTACGAGCACCATCTGCCCGAGTCACTAGAGGTGACTAACACAGACATGCACACACAGAGATATGAGATGTGAATAACACAGACAAGTGCACAGCGATACGAGCCATGACTAACACTGACACACATCAAGATATATGACACATGACTAACATAGACATGCATATAAAGCTATGAGATATGACTGACTTAGACATGCACACACAAAGATATGACGCATACCTAACATAGACATACACACAAAGATATAAGATATGACTAACATAGGCATGCACACACAAAGATATGTGATGTGACTTACGTAGCCATGCACACACAAGAATATGAGATGTGACAGACACAGACATGTACGCACAAAGATATGAGATATGACTAACATAAACATGCAAACAAAGATATGAGATATCCCTAACCCAGACATGCACACACAAAGATATGACACATGACTAACACAGATACACACTAAGTTATGATATATTACTAAACTCAGACGCACATAAAGATAAGAGACATGATTAACACGGACACACCAAGATATGAGATATGACTAAGATGACACACATCTAGATATGAGCCATGGCTAGCACACACACACACACACACAACATACACTTAAGCTAAGATTTGATCCATGGCTAGCACAGAAACACCCCAAGATATGAGCCATGACTAGCACAGAAAAACAGTAAGATATGAGTCATGTCTTCACGGAAAAACACCAAGAAATGAGCCAAGTCTAGCACATAAACACATTGAGGTATCCATATGCTTGGGTTAGTCTGCAGACTCTTCTTAACGTGTGAATCATTGACATACGAGACGCAGGCTTCGATTAACTGTCCGCAGGTTTCGTTCAAAAAGTTGTCCGGAGATTTGAGAATGCAGTCTGACACGTAGAACTTTCCCTTGCATGCACTGTTCCCGGCTGACTGTTCAGATGTGTCGTTGAAACAGTTGTCTGGACATTTGAGAGTGCTGTCTGACCCGTTGTACGTTTCCTTGCACGTGCAGTATGCACTTTCCGGGTCACATATGATGTCACAGCCATCAGAACACGTCTGTTCGCACTGTAGCCCAAAATTACCATCGGGACAAGTGTCATTACAGGTATAGCCAGGATGTTTACATTGTCGTCATTTTCCAGATTTTTCCCACATAAAGGACAGACACTGAGACAAGACCTGGAGCAATCGTGTCCATAGACCCCATGTGAGCATTTGCCGTGACACGTACCAATGATGAAGTCGCAGCTTTTGCTACACCCACTATACACTGCACAAAACGACCAAGAATACCCGTCCAGACAATAGGTGTCTGCAAATGTTTGCGCCTCACACACCGTCGGTTCACTGCCGGCCTGCGAAATGATCGGTGAGAACTCAGTCTTAATGTGTGCCATTGGCGTTTGTGTGGTGACTACAATAGTGTTCATAGAAACATTTGGATATGATATATCATTAGACTGGAACACTACACCGCCACTGTCAGAGGAAGCCTTTAGAGTGGCATTCTTTACCCGAATCATAGTGCTAGCTTGATGATAGAATCGAATGGTGTGAATCTACTGGGGCGTGGCAAAGTTCAGATACCAGTAAACAGGACTGTTTCCACTTCTCAGTTTTGTGTGTGTGCAGTCATTGTCATAAAGATTGGTCCTTCTTTTGCCATTTACTGCGGCCTCTGGTCCACATTCGTCTCCTGTATAACAAGAATTAAACGTGTCGGCCTGGTTTGTGTTCTGATTGAGAGCCACATTCCGACCCCCGCCTATGTGGATGGAGCAGATATTTGCAACTATCGACCCTGCAATCATAACTTGTTGATCAGATCAGCCCCAGAGCAAAAGACATCAATCTCGTGCTGACTAACTACAAACCTTGAATCATTGCTACATGAGGCAGAACCATTTAGTAATGTCGTGAAACTGTCCGGAACTATTAAGTCATTTGCATAAATCCTAAACCATGAGAACAGCAAAGATTGATTGAGAGTTGCCTCAACTGATGTAGAATTTGCGTCCGAGTTACAAGTGGTGTCGTTGTAATTAAACAGGAAAGTAGGTTCAGAATTTTTAGGCGTATTTGTACACGAGAACCAAGTACTGACACTGGGGTCCAAAATATTCGTGTTGATAAATGTCATTGTTTGGGCATATCCCTGTAGTTTTGTCATAAACTCTCTCTCTCTCTCTCTCTCTCTCTCTCTCTCTCTCTCTTTCTCTCTCTGCGATCAAGACTCGATCAGAGTAGGATTCCAGTCTCTCTCATGAAGTCAGCTGTCTGTTTAAGCGAATCGATCGCCCCATATAATTTCTCCTCCAGGGAGGTGGGCGTGGACCACATTGCTCTTCTTAGGTCCGTGTACTGGGGGCAATCCTGTAGAACATGTTTTGTTGTCATATTGTCCAGTGTACAGTGGCATAGGCTGGTAGTTCCTATTTTGAATTTGGTGAACATGTGATTTCTCATTCTATTGTGGCCTGTGCGTAGGCGAAGTATGATGACTTGATCCCTCCTTGATAGTTGGTGGTATCCGTCACTCTCGTTATGCTTTGGGTGTTCACGTTTCCATTTTTCATGGAACTGACCCTTGAGGATGGATTTGGCTTCATCATAACTGAGCGGATTGTTCTCTTGTGGTAATCTCCCTCCCGCTTTAGCTAATTTGTCTGCTCGTTCGTTCCCGTGTATATTACAGTGTGATGGTATCCACTGAATGACTACTCTCTGGAAGTTATTGCATAGTTGGTCCAGGGTTGTTCTCAAGTCATCTAGTTCATTGTTCTTGTGGTTTATTAGAGCTGATAGTACTGATAGTGCATCAGTCAGAATCACCAATTTATTGTGCATGTTATTTTTGTGTTGAGTAGCCAGTGTTGCAGCATCTCTGATGGCCTCAGCCTCTGCTTTAAAGTTGTTAGAGAATTTTCCAGTAGCTATTGACTTGGTGATCTCGTCCTGATTGGTCAGCGTCAAGAACACACCTCCCCCTCCATTTCTGGTGGCATTTGTAGCAGAGCCATCTGTATATATGTGGGACCAAGAGTCCTGTGGGTAAGTATCGTGTATATGTTTTTCTGCTACGTGTTTTCTTTCTGTGTCTGATTGGGTGCCTTTTTTCATGATTCCTGTTATGTTTTCCTGAAGTTCTGGTATTTTATGTTTTCCGTGAGGAGACATATCAGATGGGCCCAAGGGTTTCGATATTGTTTGGGAAAGAACTGGGTCTCCAGTAGTTAGTTCATTGGCAATTGCAGCGAAGTTGCTCCTCTTAAGTCGTACAATTCCAGAACCAGATATTCTTTGGTGCATGGGGTGGCTAAGGAGCCTTCTATATTTCTCCGCTTGTTGCAAAACTTTAGTGACCCGTCTGTCATCTAAGGGTTGTAAGCCTGTTACTGTTTCTAGAGTCTTGATAGGTGTAGATTTCATCGCACCAGTGATGATACGGGCAGCTTGGTTCTGTATTCTGTTAATTTTGCAAAGGTGTGATTTGGAAGCCATAGCCCAGGCTGTGACTCCATATTCTAGAACTGGTCTGACTCTTCCTACATATAGTCTTTTCAAAATATTGCTGTCTGCCCCCCAGTCCGTTCCTGCCAATTTCTTCATAATATTTGTTCGTTTCCTGGCTTTCATCCTTGCTCTGTCTATCTGATTTTTCCAAGTCATTCTGCGATTCATAGTGACACCAAGATATGTTGGGCTGTGATCAATAGGTAGTGTATGATCCTTTAACTTCAAATTTGCAGAGAGTGTTTTCCTTGATAGGCTGAAAATTGTGTATGAAGTTTTCCTTTCGTTGATTGGTAAGAACCAGGTGTTCGTCCACTTTTCAAGTTCACCTAGGGCATCTTGCATCCTGGAACCAGCCACTGACATACTTTCCTCGCGAGCCCATAACGCCAGATCATCTGCGTATATTGCTGAGTGTATTCTGGGTGGAATGTCCATTACGATGTCATTTATGAAAATTAAAAAGAGTGTTGGGGACAAGACTCCGCCTTGTGGGACACCTTGCTCGATAGAGACCTTCTTACTTAGTTGACCTTGAACTTGTACTCTGGCCGTTCTATCCTGAAGGTATTGAGAGACCCAATTGAATAAACGACCCTGGATGCCAAGTCTAAAAAGCTTGTTCTTTAAACCCTCACGCCAAACCCTATCAAAAGCCTTCTCCATGTCGATCCACACTGCCAGCGTGTGTTTCTTTTCTTGTAGAGCATCCTCTATTTCCTGTGCAATGTAGGTGACCAGGTCTTCAGTTGATCGGTGCTTACGGAAGCCATTTTGTTGTGGTACGATTTGTTGTTTTGTCTCCAAATGCCACACAAGTCTTCTGTTAACCAGCCTTTCCATGAGTTTACTCAGGCAGCTCAGTAGGCTAATTGGTCTATAGCTACTTGGGTCTAGTGGGTCTTTTCCACACTTGAGAATGGGCACCATAATAGCTTCTTTCCAGATTGCCGGCACATGACCGCTCTTCCAGCTAGCATTTAGTATCCTTAGAAGCTGGCTCTTGGCTTTCTGCCCCAGATTTAGGAGCATTTCGTTGGAGATTCCATCTTTACCAGGTGAACTTTTGAGCTTCAATCCTTTGAGTGCAACATCTAATTCAGTTGGGGTAAAGATGGTCGTCTGATGCTCTTCTGGTGCAAAAGGCATGTGTTTTGCATCTTGGTTTTCCTGCCTTGCAGCTTTCTGTTTGTCTATTGGAATGTTTATTCTACTAATGTTTTTGTAAGTCTCTATCAGTAGATTTGCTGCCCTTTTGCCTGTGAGGATGTTCTGATTGTGTGCTAATGATATTGGTGGTCGGCAAGTGTTTTCGCCACTCAGAGCTTTCGCAAGTTTCCATAGTTTATGACCATTTTTGTCTAGATTAAGGCTCTCTGTTTTGTCTATCCAGCTCTGTCTGGCTGAAGTCATGACCTCTCGTCTGTATTTGGCCGAGGCTGCTTTGTAGGCAATATTGCTCTCTGTGGTGTGTGATGTTTCAGCTAGTTCTCTGGCAGAGTCCAGTTCCTCTTCTAGTCTTTGTATTTCCTTGCTCCAGTATGGCCTGTAGTTTCTTCTTGCTCCTCTAGGAATGGATTCTTTAGCAGCTCTCATGATGCCATATGTTAACCGCTCTATCATATTTGTTACCTTCTTTTCGTGGGTGTTGATAGGTGCAGTATATGCATCAGTGAGCCTTGCAAACTTTGCCCAATCTGCTCTCTTATAATTCCAGCGTGGAAGAGGTATTTGCAACTCCTGTTTGTGAGCAAGAGCCACTGAAAGTTTGACTGGTCTATGGTCACTATCTCCAAGTTGGTTCAGCACTTTTCTGGTTATTTTTATAGACATGTCTCCAGTTGCAAACGCTAGGTCGGGGGTGGAAGTTGTTTTCCATGTTCTTGAGTAGAAGGTTGGGGGGTCCTCCCTAGAGTTTATGAGGAATAGGTTGTTGTCTATTTCCCATTCTTCTACTTCTTCACCTCGAACATTGGACTCCCTATATCCCCATCTTTCAGAGTGGCTGTTAAAGTCTCCTACTACCAGACACTTTGATGGTGTTAATTCCATTGACTCCAGCTTCAGTAATTTGTCATTTGGACAGTATATATTATATATCCTTATACAAGCGGAGTTAGTGTATAGATCTGCACCAATGATCTCTGCCTCTCCATTTGTGAATACATCTATCATCTTTGCTGGGATGGAATTTTTAATAAGAATAAGAATTCCACCCTTGTGACCTTCCCTGTCTTGTCTAAATGTTTGATAGCCTCTGATCATGAATCTGTGCTGAGGATTAAGATGAGATTCCTGGATGCAAGCAACATCTATCTCCTCCTCTACTAGTCTAATTGTTAGAGCTTGTTTCTTGTGGTATATGCCCTCCGCATTCCAATGTATTAAATTCAGCTGTTTTTTAAAGCCCTTCCGATCAGCAGTAATTTCTGTCATAATTGGAGTCTGTTAGAACCAGTCTGAAGTTTATTTCTTGTCACAAACTGAGTCATTATGGCAGTGACATTGCAACGTACAATTTTCCTCAAACCAACCGTTTGCACAAGTTAGGTCCTTAGTTTCCAAGGTCATGAAAAAGCCATCAGAATAAAGACTTTATCTACTGCGAAGGTTAACGAACTGTGTACAAACATTTATTTTCAAACCTTGATTGCATTTCTAAAAATCTGCCAACTCGCTGTGATAGCAGAAATCGTAATGTTCATAGTCAACATTGTTTAGGCCATGGATCGAATGTAAATAAGATGCCATCTTGGAATCTAAAATGTGTATCCTTGTTGAGCGATATGGTGTAGGAATGCTGTTATCAGTCAGCACTAACTCGATGAGAGTGAAACTAAAATTGCTCTGAGAACTTCCTCTTTTTTGCCTACCATCGCGTGTATTTTCTGAAGTTCGCTTAACTTTCCAATTCGTGCACTTTGTAAGTCACACCTGTGTCTATCAATAAAAAAACATACTCTCTTCAACAAGCACGCCTGGTCCGTTTGTACCCCAACCCTTCATTAGTCACTGCTGTCTGTTTTCATATCAAAATGGCGTGTTGAATGCACTCGTAGAATAGATGCATTATCTATGAAGATCACTTTAAGTTTACTAAACTATTTACTCCTAAAATGTGTACTTTAAGAGATTGGTTTAAGATTGTGACAGTAAAACAAAAGGAAAACAACATGACAACAATAGAGGACTAAGAGGCAGAACCAGAACAGCAACATAAATAAAAGGAACATTAAGTACTGCCGGCAAGCCGTTGAAGGGGTAACTAATATTCTTTACAATTTATGTTTCTAATTTCATGATAGTATTTTTCTTTCATTCTTTCTTTTTCTTCTTCTTTCTTTCTTTCTTTCTTTCTTTCTTTCTTTCTTTCTTTCTTTCTTTCTTTCTTTCTTTCTTTCTTTCTTTCTTTCGTATGCACTACTAGCCAGCCTCGGCGATCTCTTTCGAAAAGAAAATTCCTATGTAAGAGCAAGAAAGGCCTTATAATATGCGCAAATATATTCAATGAGAGAGGTTAAATTAAACGGTGGCCAATTAGACGAAAGCAGGTTAGAAAGTATTCAGAAACAATCGCTGCAGAACGCGCGGATATCACCACGTGCTAGTTAATAAGCATGGAATAACAACACTGGAACAGAAGCATGGAGTAACAACAGTGGAACAGTATTTTGTCTACCAGCGTCGATGCTTGCATAGTGCCAGAATTCTGACCCCTGACATAGTCTGTGCCACTTATTGCCATTTCCCTAGCGACAGCGCTTAATTTTGTGCCAGGCCAAACAATTAGCTCGTGATTAACATCTAGCTACCGCCAAGGCTGGCGAGTACTGCATTATGTCCCTGGGTATTAGATAAAGTCCTTTTTGTAATGCTGTTTGTATTTCCATCATCATGTGACACACAGATTACCATAGGCGATCGCGTCTTTCCACAATTCTCTGCCCACTGTACAGCGTATAAAATATTTTGTTGAATGTTTATCGTTGCATGGCAGCAAGCTATCTAGTATCTTTTTTCCGTTCGCAATATCTTTTTATCTCTATTTGCCAGTTGTAACCAAGTATACCAGATTTTTCTCTTTTCACGATGCTCCCAAAAATGTCGATTGTTTTTTTTTTTATGTTTGTTTTTTATTAACTTTCTTTTTGTGTTGTTCACTTCAAAACATAGTCGTTGGTGTTTTTAGCAGTTCATGGAGCTCTCAACATTCTTCTGAGAAATCCCATTTCTGCCGCTTGTAATTGCCTTTTCATTTAGTTGTCTACTGTCCATTATTCGATCCCATATGTCAGAATTTGCTCAATATAGCGTTGATGAACTCACTTTAACCTACTGACATACACTATTTGCACAATATGATTTTCATTTTCTGAAACGCTACTAATTTTGTGCCTGCACTACTCTACTTTATTATTTATATGGTGCATCTTCTGTCTGATGTTATTATTGTGCCACCTCTACCGAGTTTTCTCATTTTCATTTAAAAGCTTTTTCACAAATCTGAGAGCACCATCTTTTCTACTATATTCTCTAATTGTTGATTTTTAAGAACCTTTCAAAATCTGAGAGCACCGTGTTTTCTAAATTTCATAATTAAGTACGTTTCAAATTCGGTGCGTACATGTTTTCCCATTTTCATCTTTTAAGAATATATCACAATTCTGATCACACCATGTTTTCCCATTTTCATCTTTCAAGAATGTATCAAAATTCTGAGCGCACCACGTTTTCCCATTTTCATTTTTAAGAATGCATCAACATTCTGAGTGCACCGCGTTTTCCCATTTTCATCTTTTAAGAATGTATCAAAATTCTGAGCACACCATGTTTTCTACCCGTTGTTTGATTTTCATCTTTTAAATACGTTTCAAAATCTGGGCGCACAGCTCCAATAATTCGTTATTTTTAAACCAAGTTTTGGCAAGATTCCCAAAATGCTAAAAGTCAGACAGCTTCCATATATTTGGCATTTTACTGAATATGTTTCGTATTTTCATTAATCCTACGTTATTCCCATGCCACTGTTTTCCCGTAAGATTTAACATATTCTCAAGCCACCTTTGGTGTGGGTTCACAGTGTTAAATGGCAAATTACCAGATATTCCAGAGCCATAAATCAATTTGACGCTCATTTGTTGATTAAAACTTAATGCTTGCTTCTAGTTTTTACAGAGCTCATGAATATTTAATTATTTTAAGTGAGAAAATTGGAAGGCACAATTGATTAATGATTACCAAAGCCAGTACAGCGGCAATGTTGAAAGAGTTAAATATATTAAATCGGTAGCACGACACAGCAGCGTTTATTTATGTCACGTGATGGTTTACGTAGCTTGCTGATTAAACATAATCCTGTATCGTCATTGTCCGGGACAGACAGAGAATTTTATTAGAAGAAGGAAAGAAACTTATGAAGCAAGGTCCCCAATAAGTATAGGGAGTATTTTAACGATTTGTTGTTGAACTGTGACCCATTTTTTTTTGGATAAAGTGGTCATTCCAGTGCCTGTAAAAATTCCACCATCCACCTATATATGCCTGGGTGAACCTAGAAGTCACGTGTCGGAACCGATTATAATCTCTTCTTCTCATTTCACAACCACTGCTCTATCGTAGCTATCGAGGCGGGCATTAAGTTGGTTTCACGCGTGATATTAGTGGCTGAAAGCGCTCATTGGGAATGGGGAGATAATTCAAATGTTGCTGTTTATATAATGTCATAACAATTTACATTCACACGCACACAAACAATAATAATACGCGTGTTTGTTTAACTTCAATTTCTATTCTTATTTATTGAAAACACATGCATGCCAGTTTTTTTCCCCTAGAAAAGGTACGCGTGGCCGTGCTGCTAAAACCAATGTTCCCCTGGCTGAAGAGCCGACGTACGGTGTTCGAAGCCCGAGGTAGACAGAAATGATTTTTTCTATCGGGGGTGAAATAAAAATCTTGAGTCTTACACGTCGTGGTGACTGCTTGACCAAGCGGCCTTTATCCCTCTGGTTCTATCGTTGCCCCCCGATATACACTAGCAATGGTAGAATGTGTCGTAAAGATAGTTATAAATGAAGCAGTAGCTGGGTGGTTTAGTGTGCGCAATACTGTTCAGAAGGGTCCGGGTGTAAAATTGTGGGAATTCTTTCGGATTAACGTGGGTTCGGGGTTTATCAGCCCGTAGAAATGTATTGATTTATTTGTCTTTCTAATACAGTCGGGCGACCTGGAGTGATGCCGATCATATTACCCATAAAAATGTGCCATTGGTTGTTGAGAAAATATGTGTATGAACACTCATTCATAATACGCATTAAAACGTGAAATGAACATTACTAAAAGCAACAGAGCACCTGTGAGTTTTCCCGGTGTGCAGTGGTACTGATTTCTTGTCATATTAAATCAAAGTAAATTGTATGCATACATATATGTGTGTGAAAAAATATTATATATATATATATTTATATATATATATATATATATATATATATATATATATATATATATATATATATATAATATTTATTTATATACTATTTATTTATATTTATTTATGTATTAAATTGTACCTTAAAGCACAAACAATTGTACTACTCAGAGGAGAACCAGAAACCAGTGTCAATTCCAGTTGTATCGTTTGCTTGGCTTTACTGTATGCATGTCGTCATGGCTACATTCGGTTGCATAAAATGCTATAAATTTCAATCGGAAGTCATGGACTGGGCACACTAAACAGATCCTTTCGTTGATGATCAAATGATACAACATGTGTTTGCAACTGGTTGCTTTCCTGGCCGTGCCACGAGAACTAAAGCACAATCTCATACTGATTATATTATAATAACGTTGCTGCTTATCGCTCAGCCTAAAGCAACAAGATTGTTGAGGGAGCAGACTCTGAGAAAACATTAATAAATGTCAGTACCCTGAAGAGATCTTTCTGTAGGTCTCAGCTCAACGTTATTTTCTTTACCTGCTCTACATTACACCATTTACATTCAATATCGTGTTGGTTAAATCTGTCACCTGCGAACTCACTCTATCAGAGAACGATGTCGGTAATGTTTTCACGTCACTAATGCTCAAATGAAAGCACACGAACGCCAAGTATGCATAATCCGATATGATCCGGAAAAGAAATACATTGTTACGAATAAACCATGTCGGTTACGTAGACAATCGCCTCAAAGGTCAAAGGTCGCATACAAAATAAATCAGTTATAATATGATTCTTAAGATTCTCTTATATGATGGTTAAGCGATGCACAGTAATAATATTTTCAAAGCAAACTAAAGAAAATGCTAGGGATCTATTGCAGTTAATATCTTTGCGTGGAGTTGACACTTGATTTTATTTTGGGGTTTTTTTTTTTCTAGCTGGCAAAATAACACACATGATTTCCTTCAGTTTTTTGTTTCACTCAATAATTGTCTGCGATTGCTCAAGCATGACACGTTGGGCTAATTGTCTCCTTCCATGTCAATTAATCAATCCATCAATAGAACATTTAACTCGTCACTCGCTGCCATTAGTTCACCAAAATATCACCACTCGTCCATGTTCATCTCCGCTCTTTCTCTCTTTTAAAACATATTTTCAGTCACATAATTCACACTGAAAAATTCATTACAAGTCGCTGTTTTGAGGCAAATTCACCTTTTCTCTTGCTAGAAATAGTTAACATTTGTTCATGGTAGTTTTAAACAGCTTTTAGAGGACATTATGTAAGCCAGTTCATGTTAGAATCTGAAGTCTATTTTTGAAAAGGTCTAAAATCATTGACTGGGACACGAATACACAAATTATATTCGAGTAATTTATGTAACTAAATCATCGGAAGCACTTGTGAATTAATTGTCTTTGTTTAATGATGAATGCGATCAAAGAATATGTTAGTTTTGAAGGCACCTGTTATGGAGAGAGAGAGAGAGACCCTGGTAATCACCATGAGATAAAGAGACAACCTTTGCTGCAGCAACAACGATTCTCAGACTGTATACGTTTAGAAGTACGAATGGCTCAGGAAAAAAGTATCCATCATGTCACAATATGTTGATAAAATGAAAGCAGGAATCCATGTACTCAAATTGCACGTAATTTGTTGTCTCGTCATAATAACGAAAGCAGGAATCCATGTACCCAAATTGCACGTAATTTGTTGTCTCGTCATAATAACGAAAGCAGGAATCCATGTACCCAAATTGCACGTAATTTGTTGTCTCGTCATAATAACGAAAGCAGGAATCCATGTACCCAAATTGCACGTAATTTGTTGTCTCGTCATAATAACGAAAGCAGGAATCCATGTACCCAAATTGCACGTAATTTGTTGTCACGTCATAATAACGAAAGCAGGAATCCATGTACCCAAATTGCACGTAATTTGTTGTCTCGTCATAATAACGAAAGACTGAGGCTGACACGTTGATAGTTTTGTGCTGTCTTTTAGTCAATGCCTAAGAAGAATACTATGTGTACAATTACATTAATTAGTGATATAGAGACTATTATAGAGATAAGAGAAATAGCCATGCAACTATCGACTTAACCTACAAATAGGAAGAGAAAATAAACATATATCGGGCATGAGTTTAGAAGAAAACAAAATAATTTCTAAACTATGGGAAGCATCAGGGTACAGAATAAGAGATGGTCTTAACGAGACGCTAAAAAGAACACTTATATGAGAAGTAAAGTTGGCAGGCATAGAGTCATTAGATAAGACGAAACGTCTCGCTCAGTAAAGATATGGATGGCGTAAAACACTAAGAGCCTACGCAACGACTAGCGGCGCTGTAAGGATTAAGAATATCAAAATCGTTTCAGTAAAATTGCAACATACACTTTTATATTAACTAACCTCATTAACAATCTTTTCTAACGGACCTGGTAGTTATTACTCCTCGTCAACCCTTAAGAGAGTTTTGACTAACTTGCTGTTTTATCATCATAAAGAATTTCCTAGTTGTCTGTAGGTCATACTAGTAGGCCTATTTTTGCACCTGTCAGCCAAGTTGTGTGTCGTAGTTTATTGTACAGAGCGCAGTTGGAAAACACATTGCAACAATTTATGAAGCAACGCTACATCTATTTAGTATTGAAATGTCTTTGACAATGTTTTGTTAACATTAAAGGCATATTTTCAAATATTTATAGTCCTTCTCGTAATCATCTATGTTGTAATAAAATTGTAATCACGGACTACTTTTATGAGAGCAACGTAAAAGATCCAATTTTCTCTTATTTCTCCACATCTTCTTGTACGCATACGGGTGTCGAGGGAGATGCAAAGTTCAGGTTTTCAACCTTCTCGCGGCTTCAAATATTAACAACTGATGTTACTGTAGCGCTTCATTGATGTTGTCTTTCCATTTTCCACTGAGTTTACTTCTAGTCTTCTCCATTCTCCTCTTTAATATTTGCCTTTTATTGCATTCTTTCCAGATGAGCGAGCCAGTTAATTGATGTATGTATGCAGCTTAGGGCTGGCTCAATAACATCTCTTATGTTTAACATCATTTCTGATTCTGTCTTTTCTGGTCACTCCAAACGCTTTCTTCAAACATCGCATCACTGTAGTGACAAGCTTCCTTTCATGTTTAGTCGTGAGTGATCATCTTTGGCATGGATAGCACAATGTAGGGATGAATATGTAGGGATGAATATGTAGGGATGAATATGTAGGGATGAATATGTAGAGATGCGATGCTTTTTTTTTGAGATAATAGGTAATGCTTCTTCTTTTGTTTTTTTGTGTGCTAAAGTATTGGGGATAGCTGTCCCATTATTTGATTTGCCCCGTTGCATCGAATGTTAATTTCCATCTTGATTTCACCATCTTGAAAGAATGATGTTCCCAGATATTTGAAATTTGTTACTTGTTTTATAACTTGGTGTTCTATTGCTGTATTTAATGACTGCTTTTACCTACCTCCGACTTCTGTTTTTAATGCGTATTTTTATGTTATTCATTTTGTTGCATTTTCTATATTCAAGGACAACAGATTATGTTGAAGTTCTGTTTCTGTCATAACTAAAGACCCGGTCATCAGCAAAGAGTAGTTCATATATATTTTTATTTTCTGATGCCATCCTTGCATATTTTGTCATTGTAAATGGTAAACAATAGTAGTAACAAAACACATCATTGTCTTACTCCAGATGTTACTGCAAATGACTTGGATGCTCTTTTATTCGCACTAATGACATTTCTTCAGTTACTATATAAGATCTGGCAACATCTAATAAGATGGTCATTTACTCCGTAGTAAGCAAGTGTTCGCTATTATACATTTATATACACCATATCGAAAGCTTTCTTTACGTCTACAAATACTATACAGGGATTCTTTTTTATATGATGTGCTCTTCTCTACTATCTGCCTGAAGATAAATATTGCATCTGTTCAGCTTATATTTTTTTATAAACCCCATCATTTTCTGTGCCTACTTGGGCATTAGAATAAATCTCAATCTTGTTTCTATAATTTTTGCATACATTTTGCCTACATTACTCAGCTGTAGGAAGCTACATTATTGCGCGCATTCTCTTTTGTTTCAATTATTTTTCCAAAGTGGGATTATTTTTGCTAGTTGTCAGTCAGGCAGTGTTGTACTCTTGCTGCATTGAAAATTGTATGTGGCCATTTATTTCTAAACTCTCCTGGTGCTTGGATTATTTATGTAGGTAATCTATCTACTCCTGATTATTTCTGTAGGTAATCTATCTCTCTATGGCTTTCTTTGGAATGTTACGTGATGAGGGATCAGGCTTCAATCTCTTTCACGGTGGTCTGTCACATTCGTCTGTAGTGTCCTAAATATGCCTCATGAGTACCACACATTTTGCTGTTTTCCTCTTTCTGGGCCGTTGATCATTTCTGATTCTTCCGCCCCATCCACCGCCACAGACTGTGGATGGGGTAATCTTCATCCCAACGTTGTGCTACCAATGCCAGACCTGGACCCTAGATAAAAAAAAAATAAAGTACCCCCGTCACGCAAAGTGGCCTATAGGGAATATGGTGTTAGTGATCATAAATTTTACAGACCTTCGGCACATGGATTTTTGGGGTAATGTGGTCGGTATTACGCCCGCGCCTATTTACTTTCCCAGGAAAAAATCCGGTACCCATTAAAGGCTGGGTGAACCCGGAAGCCGTCGGTTGGGATCCAACCTTACCTCTTGTCCTTTGTAGTCCAGTTCACTAACAACTGAGCTATAGCGGCTCCCCTGGACCCTAGATGCAAGAACAATAAGTAAAAATAACCTCTAAAGAGATTAAATGTGTTAGAAGAATGACAGGAAACAGTCTGAGAGATAAGATCAGAAATGAAGAATTGAGAAAAAAGCTAGGAATATATCACCATAGAATATATAGGGAACAACAGATAAAATGGTTTGGCCACGTGACAAAGCAAAAAGATCAAAACACAACACAACGAGTCTTCAACAAACGTTGTGAGAACACTAGACCCAAGAGTCGACCACGAAAAAGATGGATCGATGGAAACATAACAGCAGCTGAGGCGAACAGAAGAGCAAAAGACCGCAAATTATATCTCTCCTCGACGCTGAAAGGCAGATGAGGAAGGAAAGAATAAGATGATGTGTTGTTGTTACATTCTGAAACTCCCCTGTGAGATTAAGAAGCTCATTGAAGTACTCCCAACATCCGTGATTTATTTGTACTGGATCTATTAAAGGATTTTCATTTGAGTCATTAATTATTTCTTTTCATTTAAAATTGCATCTATTTCTCTTATGAATATATATATATATATATATATATATATATATATATATATATATATATATATATATATATATATATAACTGTTTTGAAAAAGAAAATCTAGCAGCTGTACTATGATTTTCTTTTGATGACTTTCTGAAGAGATTTCACACATGATTCCACATTTGTTGTTATGACCAATCTCTTGGTTTCTCTGCGTTGAATCCTTTAATTTGTTAATTATTTTTAATGTTGCGATTTTATACATACTTTTTACTAGTTTTTTCTCTTAACTGCCTCTTACTTTTTACTTCACTGCGGTGTATGTTTGTTCTCATTTTAGCTCTTCTGGCTTATTGGAGCAAGCATCCATATAATATATATATATATATATATATATATATATTAGCATACATATATAATATACAAATAGACGTCGTATATAAACAATTTTTTTATCCAGAATATGTTACTATTGTCAAAAAAGGATCACTCTCAAACTTATACACTCACCCTAGAAATGATTTATTTGAGATAACCGACTGCAGTGATTCTAAGAAAGCTAAAACGGACATTAGAAAATGAGAGAAATAATTGGTAAATCAGTAGCATACTAGGCTCTTTATTTCAGCCTTGTGCTAGCATTGCCAAACTTTAAGACTTGATTCTAGCAAGAACTAACACTAAAATAAACATCCCCCAAATGAAAAATGTGGCTGTATGATGGACACAAGGAGGGGAGATAGAATTGAAGGTGAGGATCTAAGAAGAGACTAGGGATCATCCGCACAATAGAAAACATAAAAATCTAATAAAATATGTTTGGCCTCGTGACAACACATAAATAACTAAGACTAATTCACACAGCTATCAATAAAAACGGCACTAAAACTAAAAAGATGACTGTCATAATTAGATGAATAAAACTAGGAGAAATACCTCTACTAGACGTACAATCTTACATATATCTGGGCAGTAATATAGATAAAGAGGGAGGAACAGAAAATGATACCAAAATAAGGATATCAAAAGCAAGAGGAGCTTTCATTGCACTGGGAAACATATGGAAATCCAAAGAAATTAGGTTAAATACAAAAATAAAAACTGTCAACTCAAATGTTAAGTCGGTCCTATTATATGGCTGTGAAACATGGAGAATAACAAAATTGACAATCACGAAGGTACATTCATGGATTCATGGAGGTTTCATTAATGGATGCTTACGCAGAATAAAGGGATGGAAATGGCAGGACAAAGTCACTAACGTAGAATTATGGAAATGTACCGGTCAAATACCAGTGGATAAAGAGATACAGCGAAGACGATGGCGATGGATAGGACACACACTACGGAAGCCAACTGAGAGTATTACACAGCAGGCCTTTTTTTGGAATCCCCAGGGGAAAAAACAAAGAGGAAGACCAAGGAATTCTCGGAGAAGACAGATCGAAGCAGAGATGAAGATGATGGGGAAGACATGGAATGATCTTAAAAGAATTGCAAAAAACAGAACGACTTGGAAAGTGTTTGTTGAAGACCTATGGTCCACTGGGAGCTAAAAGGTAGAAGATAATTAGATGGATTGAAGGAAACCGAGAAATATTAACAACAGAAAAGGCACGCCAAAGAGCAAAAAGGCTGTGAACTATATTTTCATCAACGCTGAAAAGTAAATAAAGAAGTCAAAGAAGGAAGAGGTGTATTATTTGTTTTTAATCACAGTGTTGTGATGTTTATTTACAATTAAAAAATACATAAATAAGTTCAAAATAACAATAAATATTTTGTTTCAAACATTTTGCCAACACGAAAGGTACAACTTATGCACACAGGCTGCTGCAAGTGTCTGGAAATGAAAATAGTATGGAAACCATTGTGCTGTAATATGTACTTTACTTACAGAATATCAGCATTCAACAACACTGCATTATCTCCCATCTTCACGATAGCTTTCAACTCTGTTCAGCTACCCATTTTCTCAGTGAACAAAGGTTTCTACAAAACTTGATTAACGCTATCCAGTAACTTTTTCAGTTGCAAATATTAACCCTGCTGGAAGCTATAATCACATTTTGGCAACCCGTCTACTGTGTCTTGTACTGTTATTGTAATCTTCAAGTCACATATCCTCTACATTTGCGATATTATAACATCAAAATCACCATCATGTGTCATAACGGATGGCGTAGGTGATCATGTCCTTCCACAATTTTCTATCTATAGTACATCGTATCAGTCAATATTATATAGACCATTATAAACTTTATGGACAGCTTTAGGGTTTGCTTTTTATCGTGCAAGATTTTGTTAAAAGAAAAATTGCACATATATATTGACTCTATATTCAAAACCACCGTTCCTGAGGATTGGAGAGCAGCATAACAAGAAAACATTACGCCATCTTAACACTATTAATAATATTTGCATCATATTGTACATCATTCTTTTACTGATTTAATCTGTAATTTAATAAACTTTAATTAGGAATATCATTCACATGGGAATTTAAACTTGGTTAATTAGCTGCTTGATATTTTCAAAGTCAGAAAAATTCTCCTCAAACTAACAAAATTATTCTAGAGTTAAAGATTATACAATGAGGTTAGATTTTAAAATAAAATGACAATTCTTATCTACATGGCTTGGAGCAGTAATAATCGCTGATGTACACAGAGAAAAGTCAAGACAGCAGCTTTTGATATAAAGTAGATCGTTATCAATATACAACAATTAATATACAACTATTAATATACAACTATTAATATACAACTATTAATATACAACTATTAATATACAACTATCAATATACAACTATCAATATACAACTATCAATATACAACTATTAATATACAACTATCAATATACAACTATCAATATACAACTATCAATATACAACTATCAATATACAAATATCAATATACAACTATCAATATACAAATATCAATATACAACTATCAATATACAAATATCAATATACAACTATCAATATACAAATATCAATATACAAATATCAATATACAACTATCAATATACAAATATCAATATACAACTATCAATATACAAATATCAATATACAACTATCAATATACAAATATCAATATACAAATATCAATATACAACTATCAATATCAATCCAGGAACGATAACTAAATAATCACATTTAGTTTATCTTCTCCATTTGCATGAAAACAAGGACATTAAAAAAAATTTCTTCGAAAATGTTAGCAGAGGAGATTTGTTTCTAAAAAAAAAAACGAAAAAAAAATAAAAAAGGTACCCGTGACGCTAGTGACGTATGAAGAAAACAGTGTTGATTATCGTGTTTTCAATGTTTCTTAGCACATGCATGGGCGGTTAGCGTCAGCTTAGGTGCCCTATTTCTCAGAGAAAATCTCGTTCGTTGCCCTGTTCCTTCAACGCGAAGTTGTAGCCTATATACTATAAAGTGTAAATCTATTTGTTTTTCTCCCCCCCCCCCTCCGCGACGAAAAGTTGTAACCATAAAGTAAAGGTAAAGGTAAAGGTAAAGGTAAAGGTAAAGGTAAAGGTAAAGGTAAAGGTAAAGGTAAAGTACGAGGCTTGAACCGGCGTCTTAGAACGCGAGTTTCCACCCATATGTGCTCGGCCGCCTATCCAGAAATATTTGGAGATTTCTGGATAGTGTCGCCTCAAGCATCGAAACTCAGATGCGAGGCAACATTCCTCACCTTCCCAGGGTGATACCCTGGTACCCATTTCTGCCAACGGCTGGGTCGACCGTGGGAGTATTTTTTTTTCCAACCACGAGTACAACTCACACTGCTCCCAGCGGGGATCGAACACGGGTTGTCCGAACGTGGGTAACCCAGTCGGGTGGTTTTCCCAACTAGGCTATCGAGGCCCCCGTAAAGTGTATAATTGTTTAATGATTTCCCCATGACTTGAAGTTGTAACTATAAAGTGTAAATCTGTTTGTTATTTTCCCTATGATGTAAAGCTGTTAATATACAGCACAAATCTTGTTTAAATCTTCCTACTAGTACGTACCAGCTGTAACCAAATAGTGTAAAATTGTTATTCTTTGCATGATGTAAAACTATCAACAAAGTGTAAAACTGTTAATATGCAGTGTAAAACTGTTTGTTATTCTCGCTATGACGTAAAGATGTAGCTATACATGTAAAACTGTTTATTTCCTTCCCAATGATCAGCTTTTTCCACAGCCCAGCATATTTCCTGTTTATCCCATCTCTAAGACGAGTTATCCGAATAAAAAAGTGAACTGAAAGCACTATATTTAATACAAAGGAATTAGAGAGATATGGAGAAGCATGATCGCCAAAGCCAGGCGGCACTGTACTGATTGAGTTAATACTAGAGAAATTAATAAAAAACATATGGTCTACTGAGACAACACTGCATCAGATATTGATGGCCTCTGTTAAGATCAGAAAGGAACTAACAACACAGCTAATGTAAACTGCACTTGTTCTCTTAAGGCTTACTAAAATGGGAAGAGAGGAAGCAGAATGTGTTAGTTACAGTATAATTATACAGTAAAAGAAATAATAATATAAATAATTATATAAATAATTATATACAGTATAATATGTTACTTGTGATGGGAGCCGCGATAGCTCAGTGGTTAGTGAGATGGACTACGAAGGACAATGGGTCGGTTTTGATCCCAACCGACGGCTTCTGGGTTCACCCAGCCTTAAATGGGTACCGGTTTTTTTTTCTAGGTAAGTTTGGCGCCACGGGCGTAATATCGACCACATTATCCCGAAAATCACGTGCTGAAGGTCTGTAAAATTTATGGTCACTAACACAATATTCCATATACGCTACTTGGCGTGACAGGGCACTTTACTTTGATATAATGTATATTTCTCTGAGGTTATGTTTTCTCTTCTTCAGTTTTCTATAAGATATTTTTGTCAATTTTTATTTAAACGTTATTTTTTGGGGGGGATTTTAAAAAAAAGGGGATTCGATCCTATCGATGGCTTCCGAGTTCACCCAGCCTTAAATGAGTTCAGGAATTTTTTTGAGAAAGTAATGCTTCACATGCGTAATACCGACCACATTACCCCAAAAATTATGTGCCGAAGGTCTGTAAAGATTATGGGCACTAACACCATATTCCTTATACGCCACTTGGCATGACGGGGTTATTTATTTTACTTTACTTCTCTCTCTCTCTCTCTCTCTCTCTCTCTCTCTGCGATCAAGACTCAATCAGAGTAGGATTCCAGGCTCTCTCTTGAAGTCAGCTGTCTGTTTAAGTGATTCGATTGCCCCATATAGTTTCTCTTCCAGGGAGGTGGATGTGGACCACATTACTCTTCTCAGGTCTGTGTACTGGAGGCAATCCTGTAGAACATGTTTTGTAGTCATATTGTCGAGTGTACAGTGGCATAGGCTGGTTGTACCTATTTTGAATTTGGTGAACATATGATTTCTCATTCTGTTGTGGCCAGTGCGTAGGCGAAGTATGATGACTTGATCCATCCTTGATAGTTGGTGGTTACCGTCCCTCTCGTTATGCTTTGGGTGTTCTCGTTCTCATTTTTCATGGAACTGACCCTTGAGGATGGATCATAACAGGCTGTTTCATCATAACTAAGCGGATGGTTCTTTTGTGGTAATCTCCCTCCCTCTTTAGCTAATTTGTCTGCGCCTTCGTTCCCGTGTATATTGCGGTGTGATGGTATCCACTGAATGACTACCCTCTGGAAGTTATTGCATAGTTGGTCTAGGGTTGTTCTCAAGTAATCCAGTTCAGTGGATGACGTCACGGAACGCACCAAAATTGCAGCTTATTTATATTCGAGCTATGGACTAAGCAATGTTTACATTGAACAACACGATATATGTTATTGCAGCGAGCTGGCAGATTTTTAAAAATGTTTTCAAGGGTTTGAACATAAATGTTTGTTCACAGTTCGTTAACCTTCGCTGTAGATAAAGTCGTTAATTCGATGGCTTCGTTTCGGACGTTTGGTAGCTAAGGACCTAACTTGTGCAAACGGGTGGCATTGGCAAGGATCATTTTGAATCTATGAAGTGGGCTCATTTTGTGTTTAACTCAAAAGCATATGGGCTTTTTAACCAAAGACCTTTTTTTTGGGGACTCAATGAAGATATCCCCGATGGAAGAATAAATTGTACTATTAGTCCCATAAATGATTCGCTAGCAGAGGTTTATGATGTAAACAAAGCAGTTTTGTCATTGCAAGTGAATAATGTCAACACCTATAATTGGTCAGGATTGTGTAGCAGCAGCAGCTATATAGCGAACAGAGAAAACATCATAGGATTGTGCTGTTCTGAAACAGCTATGCCATGCTACCCTAGAATTGCCTTTAATGGAATTACTGTGACCACAAACCACTCTCCATGTGTGTGTCACTTATTTACACCCCAGAAAGAAACACTGAATATAACAACATCATGTGCCGTCTGTGATATTAATGACCACAGACCAGGAGCCTCCAGTATGATTGATACAACTGTTGCACCAAGCATTTCATCAGCAGAGCCATATCTATGGAATGTTAATCTGACATTGTTCTTGAATGATGTCCAAGTTAATGAGACATCAGAATCGTGTGGCGGCAGCTACAAGAAGGGAGCGGAGAACATCAAGTTCTGCTGCTATAAAGGAGACTTGCCTTGCTATCCCAGAATTGCCTTAAATGGGATCACTGTAGTTGAAAACTTCTCCTCTTGTGTAAACTACACATTCACATCTAAGAGCGAATCAGTGAAGGTCACAAAATCATATTCTCTCAGTGGTTTTACTAACTACAGGTCATGTGGCTTCTGTTGGATTGGAAATGATAACTTACCACCACTGTGTGTCTATATGTTTGGAATTTGAGTCATCAGTGATGGCCTAACATCATCAAGTGCTATGACGATCATCATTTTCGGGAGGACGTGAACTCCCATGGTATATGGTGGATAGGCGGCAGGAACCATTGAAGGCTATGTCTGAAAAGTGTTCCTCCTTGCAGTTTCCTCATATTCCAAGTCCGGCTTGTTGCAGGAGCTACTGAGTTAAGTGCTCTGTGCACACCGTGAGCTGTGTGTCTCATCAGTTTTGATCCTGTTTCGATATCCCGCTTGTTTACGATGAATGATGATATCGTATGACAGGGAACAGTTGGCTGTGTTCACTTTCTGCGCGGTTTCGCTTTATGTCTTTTGGCGTGTGCTGAGACTGCTACGATGGGGACTACAGTTACCTTTCTTTGTTTGGGAGATGAGTTAGTAATTCGGATGATTCCACTGGCACGGGCGGTTGAGCAGTTATGGATTTTAATTCGTTTGCTGTGATACCGAGGCCTTCCATAACCAATAACAATAACAATAATCTAGTTCAGTGTTCTTGGGGCTCTTTAGAGCTGATAGTACTGACAGTGCATCAGTCAGAATCACGAATTTATTGTGCTTGTTATTTTTGTGCTGAGTAGCCAGTTTTGCAGCATCTCCGAGGGCCTAAGTTTCTGCTTTAAAGTTATTTGAGAATTTCCCAGTAGCTATTGCCTTGGTGATCTCGTCCTGGTTAATCAGGGTCAAGAACACCCCCCCCCCTCCCTCCCTCAATTTCTGGTGGCTTTAGAAGCAGAGCCATCTGTGTATATGTGGGACAAAGAGTCCTGTGGGTAGGTATCGTGTATGTGTTTTTCTGCTACGTGTTTTCTTTCTGTGCTGATTGGGTGCCTTTTTCTTGACTCCTGTTATATTTTCCTTAAGTTCTGGTATTTTATGTTTCCCATGAGGAGACATATCAGAAAGACCCAATGGTTTCGATATTGTTTGGGAAAGTACTGGGTCTTCAGTAGTTAGTTCATTGGTGAATGCAGCGAAATTGTTCCTCTTTAGTCGTACAATTCCGAAACCAGTTATTCTTTGGTGTATGGGGTGGCTAAGGAGCCTTCTATATTTCTCCGCTTGTTGCAATACTTTAGTGACCCGTCTGTCATCTAAGGTTTGTAAACCTGTCACTGTTTTTACTTTAATTAAAAATAAATAAATGAATTACTTCAAAATAAATAAACATATAAATAATTGCTTTATAAATAAATAACTTATCACTTCCCTTTATAAAAAAAATAACTTATTACTTCTCTTTATAAATAAATAACTTATTACTTCCCTTTATAAATAAATAACTTATTACTTCCCTTTATAAATAAATAACTTATTACTTCCCTTTATAAATAAATAACTTATTACTTCCCTTTATAAATATTTAAATCTTCTCTTATAAATCTTCACAGATTGAATACGAATGAATTACCTCCATGAAAAGAAGACTAGAAGGTACTATAAACATAATCTACTTTGCCGTCTCAAAGAACATGGGTGACTATTTTAACCAGACATGACACAATTCAATCGACCAAATTTGACAGTTAATACCTTGTTCTGTGAGAGATGGCAACATCCCTAAATATAATATTTTTGTTATCTTTCATTGTCGAGAGAAAATGGAGTATTCCGATTAATGCATTGTTGTGTGTCGTCATCATGGTGGACATCGTGATGTCTGCTATTTCATTAATCAGTCATGCTGTAGAGCTACCTTTTCCGCCCACTTCTGAGTGATAAAGCTTTTTGGGGATACTGCCTAGTTCTGATCATGAAACTTGATCAAAGAATTGTATCTGTTCATTATTAACCTGATCCAGAATGTGTGTATCCCCCAACTATTCTTATATTTCCATCTCTGACTTTTCTTCGGCCTCTCAAATACTACCGTTGTGGACAAAAAAATGCAAATTAAAAAAAAAATTAAGACATAGCTATGTTGTACTAAGATGACTTCAATGTACGATGGTACCATTAGCAGGATAATGACTTTCAAAAAACATATTGAAAGAAAAAAAACAGTAATGAATACAAGCAGTAAGTAAAATAAGATACAAACTTTCATAAATTAGTGCTTGAGCAGAATAAAAGGATAGAAATAGCCGGACAAAATCACTGACTTAGAACTCTGAGTGAGTATCAGTCAAATACCAGTGAACAAAGAGATAGAACAATGCTGATGGCGCTGGATAGGACACGAACTGCGGAAGCTAATTGAGAGCATTACACGATAAGCCATTTCGTTTAAATTTCCTGGTTAAGAGACAAAGGGGAAGGATAAAATATGATTGGAGAAGACAGGTGGAAGCAGAAACAAAGTGAATGGGAAAGACATAGAACGATCTTAAGAGAACGGCAAGATACAGGGCGGCCTGGAAAAATTTTGTTGAAGATGTATGTTTCACAAAGCGTTGAAATGAAGAAGTAAAACATAGGTAAAAGGTCGACAGTTAAGCTTCCTACGTCCAAGAAATCTAGCAGCAGTATCCAAATGTTTCCATAAATATTACAATATTTATAAGTGAAGTGGCCACCTTTCTCAATGTGGCCAACATTCTCAATGTGGCCAACTTTCTCAGTGTGGCCAACTTTCTCAGTGTGGCCAACTTTCTCAGTGTGGCCAACATTCTCAATGTGGCCAACATTCTCAATGTGGCCAACTTTCTCAGTGTGGCCAACTTTCTCAGTGTGGCCAACTTTCTCAATGTGGCCAACTTTCTCAGTGTGGCCAACTTTCTCAGTGTGGCCAACATTCTCAATGTGGCCAACTTTCTCAATGTGGCCAACTTTCTCGGTGTGGCCAACTTTCTCAATGTGGCCAACGTTCTCAGTGTGGCCAACTTTCTCAATGTGGCCAACTTTCTCAGTGTGGCCAACTTTCTCAATGTGGCCAACTTTCTCAGTGTGGCCAACTTTCTCAGTGTGGCCACCTTTCTCAGTGTGGCCAACTTTCTCAGTGTGGCCAACTTTCTCAGTGTGGCCACCTTTCTCAGTGTGGCCAACTTTCTCAATGTGGCCAACTTTCTCAGTGTGGCCAACTTTCTCAGTGTGGCCAACATTCTCAATGTGGCCAACTTTCTCAGTGTGGCCAACTTTCTCAGTGTGGCCAACTTTCTCAGTGTGGCCAACTTTCTCAATGTGGCCAACTTTCTCAGTGTGGCCAACTTTCTCAATGTGGCCAACTTTCTCAGTGTGGCCAACTTTCTCAATGTGGCCAACTTTCTCAGTGTGGCCAACTTTCTCAATGTGGCCAACTTTCTCAGTGTGGCCAACTTTCTCAATGTGGCCAACTTTCTCAGTGTGGCCAACTTTCTCAATGTGGCCAACTTTCTCAGTGTGGCCAACTTTCTCAGTGTGGCCAACATTCTCAATGTGGCCAACTTTCTCAGTGTGGCCAACTTTCTCAGTGTGGCCAACTTTCTCAGTGTGGCCAACTTTCTCAGTGTGGCCAACTTTCTCAGTGTGGCCAACTTTCTCGGTGTGGCCAACTTTCTCAATACTGGCAAGCTTTCTCGTATAAAAATGCTCTACTCCGTCACAGACATTTCCAACTGTGCTGTCTCCAACTGGAGTCAATAGGGGGTAGATAACACAATGCACGCGGTAGTGAATATCCAACATCCTAGTCTGAAAGTGTGCGTTGATTTAATCATTTCGCTATAGCAACTGTTAAAACGGTGTCGTAGAGCCGTCGTTATCATCATGAACGTTGTACAAAACATGTCATCTCAACAATTAATACTAATGTAGGAGTAATTACACGAGCATGTTGTCTTTAACATTACATAATAAAACGCAAACATTTTATAATATTGTATAATAATACTACACGCTCTGGTGTTAGACGAAAGAAGATGTTCACGATATAAATGTTTGTTTCTCAGTGAGAACTATTTTCTCAAGATTAGTAGGTCCTATACTGAAACGTTAAGCTCCTACAGATTCAGCCGATAACATACATATTTAGGAGAAAGTCATTCAGCTCTCACAGATCCAATATCTTCTCTCTTTGTCATCCGAGATCTCTCTTCTCTGTATTTTGCCAGTTTGAACAAGTATTCCAATGTTCCTCTTCTCATGATAGAAAAATGTTAATTGTTTATTTCTGCTGTTTCTTAAGAGCTCCCTTTCTATTAATGACTACATACTGAAAAAACATGGAGTGAAGCTTGGCTCATATACAAATCATCCTTTAATAGAATTAAACAGAAATGTGTTCACGCTTTCCTTGATCTGCTCAAACGTTTAGTTACCCTGTTGTATAAATGGTAAATGGGTACTTAACTCGAAGAGTTTGAATGACAAAAAAGAGTTTGAACCAGGAAGGACACTGGTCAATCCCTTCCAAATTCTACTTCCAAAACGCAGTTTAAGCTTAAACCACATCACACGAGTCCTGCACGAAAACGTGCTGTGTGATTATGTTTACCTGTGTTATACCCGCATGGCATAATAGAAGTACAACTGTTCTCCCATCAATAAACTCTACAAACTACCTACAGTTTCACAGAAATCACTGCCAAGCAGATATTACCGATCCATTCAAAGAGGCGTGGACGTTTTATTTGAGATTCGAGCATTTGCCAATTGTGTGCTCAACCATTACAAAATGTTTAATGTGCCTAAAGCACTTTACGCGTATTTTCTGGAAATTTATAGATTGACCCGTACAGTCTAGATTCCAGATAAAGCCACTTCTATTATTTTCCAGAGTGCACAATATGTTGTGTGTACATTATATGGTGAACTAGATGGATCCTTGAAACCACGATAACGGTTTAATCTGTAAAGTGAATTTTAAACTAGCTGTTGTTTTCGGTCCATTTCTGTTTTCTCTGTCTGTCCTGTTTTAATCTTTTCCTGATTGATTATTCATTCTGTGGCCTGATACTGAAACATTATTCGTCGCTTTTGATCTCGATTTGGCTTTAAGTTCACCCAGTCTTAAATGGAATTTGGATACGTTTATGGGAGATAGCAAGACAGTGCTGGCCTAATGCTGACTAGATTATTCAAAAAAATGTATCCATGATTTAAAAAACATGATCTATAACACAATGTCACCGATTTACCACGGGTGACTCCAGGGTTCGTCTCATATGGAAACAAATACCAGAGATTATGTAAACCATAGAAAACATATTTTGCAGGAGGAGATTGAAAAGATCCCGTAGTGGGTCCAAAGTAAGATGGGCTAACAACATCCGAGAAACGCAAGAACAATATCAACCGACAATGATTGAGGCTGTCAGAAGGACAATAACTAGAATGTTTATCTCCCACGACACCCAAGCGGTGTAAAAGAAGGTGAAGAGAAAGAAAGAAAGAGAGAGAGAGAGAGAGAGAAAGAGAGAGAGAGAGAATGTGTGTGTTACCATTTAATAATGACTTTCACAAGCTGTAAATATAATTATTGAAATATGACAGTGCAAAACTTCACTGCAAGATGTGTCACAAACGTTTCCATTAAGGTACTTGCTGCATGAGTTGAAATAATGATTGTACAATCTGTATTTCGCTGAAACAATCAATTAATGTTACACACAACATGCTAACAGATAATCTAATGGTGTATACACCAGCCCGGAAATAAATCAATAAATTATGCCCACAACCAGAGTTCAAATATATCAATTATTTATCTTACAACTACGGTACCAATAGAGCAATTAATTACATATGCATCCAGTATGTCAAATCATTATATATAAATATATATATACCATTTAATCAACTAATTATTTTTTTTTAAGTTTGCCGATATACGAAATAGTTATACGACAAACAGATCGACTAATATATAAATAGATGTATGTGAGCATCGTATCAATAGCTGAAACACTTATCTGTTACAAGCTTCGTTTTGGGATACTGATAGTTCGCAGACACTGCAATTAGTAAAGATTTTTAAATCTCGAATCTGAAAAATCAGGGTAAATAAATACAAAATAATTATTTTCAGAACGGAGGACATAAATATGTTTGTGGAACGACAAGAAATATCAGAGTTGAAAATAATGAAATAGTTTTTTTTTTTTTAGAATTGCATAACGAGCATAAATTACTCTGAACGCTTGACTAAATATTCAACTTAATATTTCTTAACTTGATGTTAATGATCCGAAAAATTGTGTAGAGATTTTTCTTCATATTTACACTTACTTTCTCTGTGTCACAGGAGGATAGAGAATGGTGAATAACCGACATCATAAAAGTCTTACACGTGTACGTCTAATATATGCGTGTTGTTGTTTGCTCGTGCACCTAATCTTTAGACGCTCTTACTGAAATAATTTAATAGCTTCCCCCAAATAGTCATTCTACGACTGATATAATAACAGTGAAGAAAACTATCTTCAAAATCTATATTTTTAACTCGCAATGAAAGACTCAGTTTTTCAGATAATATTTTGAAGCTGTCATGGAAATACATTTAAATATAATATAAATAAATGTAATCAAAAGTGTTCACTGCTGAATACATTAAACTATTATGGCGAAATACGAGTCATATTGAATAAATCATAATATTGTAGTGAAAATAAAATAAGTGACATGTCTGCTAAATTTATCACGGAAATATGCCAATCAGAGTTATGAATATGAAATAAATATTTAATATTTAAAACTGTTATTTTTAAATCTCATAAAATAAAGTAATTGCTGAACATGAAGGTGTCAAAAAATTAATTGGCTATTAGATAATAGACATGAAATATTCGTGCAATATGTGAAATATAGAATGCAAGAAATTAACAATAAAATGCACACGTGTAAGCTGAGTAAAGTTAATTGAGATTGGCTGAATATGAAAATGAGCTGAACAACTGAATTCATTTTATCAGTACAAGAACGGCACAAAGAATGACGTCACTCGAAGGTCCATGAACGTTACAAGAAACTTAATGGCAGCAGGAAATTAAGAAAAGTTATGAATTATAACTTGATCAACTCTGATATGCGCTGAGAGTTCTGACGAAGGCTGATTCAAAGCGGTGTTAACTGGAAACAATTGATTATTACCGAAACAAAGACCATGGCCCGTGGTTTTATTTCTGGTAATTTACATTAACTTGATATCTTCAAAGCGTTTCTTTTAATTGTTGGAGTAACGGGCAAATATTTGCTTTGAACCTTTATTAGTGCACTCCAAAAAAGTGATGTGTCTGTCTGCAGATGTAATGTTGAAAGTGTGTCATAGGAAAATTCTCCCGCAGAGCTTGTGGTATTGTTTAATTCTTGACCAAAGCAAAAGTAAAGTAAAGAGCCCCCGTCACACCTAGTGGCGTATATGGAATATGGTGTTAGTGACCATAAATTTTACATACCTTCAGCACATGATTTTTGGGGTAAAGTGGTCGATATTACGCCCGTGGTGCTTTACTTTCCCTGAAAAAAAATCCGGTACCCATTTAATGCTTGGTAAACCCGGAAACCGTCGGTTGGGATCGAACCCTACCTCTTGTCCTTTGTAGTCAAGTTCACTAACTACTGAGCTATCGCGGCTCCCGACCATAGCAAGGTAGGCACTAATTTACACATGAAACTGCGTCTGTATACTTGACAAGTTACGTTTAGAAGAATAGAAACAACAGACCAGAAAACCACCAGTTAGCAATCGACGCAAATGTTTGGTCAGTCAGCAAGCTTGTTAAGTCAAATATACGGTCTGTTAGTCTAAGAATTACCTGCTTCTGTATGTTCTCTTTCTCGTTCTCACTCCCACTCGTCTCCCATTCACTCGATGAAGTATTCTTATTGTAAAAAAATACGTATATTCTTATTTGAGTTACTGTATACTAAACCATTGGTGTGCATCACAGAGGCGCCCATTATTACTCATATCTCTTACCCGATTGCTTATAGAAATCTTAGCACAATAAACGAACTCCTTTGCATTGGAAGCAACTCTCTGGAGCAATTTCACAAATGTGGTTAATCTTAAGTAGTTTGATCCTCTAAAGCATCGTCATTAAATCCACAGCTTGATGGCGCAGCTGATAATGTCTCTCCATAACTTTCTATCTCTACAACTATTTATCATTTCCTACTAAACTACTCTCTTAAGCTGTCTTGAATTTTGTCTCTCTGTTTGCCTTTATCTCTTCTTACCTAGGTTTTTTTTTTTCAGTTGTAACAATAATTTTAGTTGTACAATTCTGATAACGGCCAACACAAATGTTGACTGTTTACTCTTAATGTTTAAAATAAACTTTCTGTCGCGGTCTCTTTTAGGATGTCCACATGACTCATTTTAGCTTTTCAAGCATCACATTCTCAAGATTCTCACGTAAACCACATTTCTGTGGCTTCTATGGTTTCATTGTCTGCTACTCCATAGTCCAGAATTTGCCCCCATGTGCCAAGACTGGCTCCACACAACTGTGAAAAGCTCCTTTTTTTCTTATTTCTACTTGCACAAATTAATTGCATAATAGGCAACGGAAGAATCATCGGAATAATTTTGTTTAGTAATAATGGGTCGCCACTAATTATATTAGACACTAGAAATTGTTTCCTTCTGCTAACCTTACTCTTCTTGTACCAACTATTGCCATCAACTATTATTTTTAAGATAGAACGATTACCGTACTTTAGAAACTGAGTATATTTAAGATAGAATGATTAACGTACTTTAGAAACTGAGTATATTTAAGATAGAATGATTAACGTACGTTAGAAACTGAGTATATTTAAGATAGAATGATTAACGTACTTTAGAAACTGCTTATATTTAAGATAGAATGATTAATGTACTTTAGAAACTGAGTATATTTAAGATAGAATGATTAACGTACGTTAGAAACTGAGTATATTTAAGATAGAATGATTAACGTACGTTAGAAACTGAGTATATTTAAGATAGAATGATTAACGTACTTTAGAAACTGAGTATATTTAAGATAGAATGATTAACATACTTTAGAAACTGAGTATATTTAAGATAGAATGATTAACGTACTTTAGAAACTGAGTATATTTAAGATAGAATGATTAACGTACTTTAGAAACTGAGTATATTTAAGATAGAATGATTAACATACGTTAGAAACTGAGTATATTTAAGATAGAATGATTAACGTACTTTAGAAACTGAGTATATTTAAGATAGAATGATTAACGTACTTTAGAAACTGAGTATATTTAAGATAGAATGATTAACATACGTTAGAAACTGAGTATATTTAAGATAGAATGATTAACATACGTTAGAAACTGAGTATATTTAAGATAGAATGATTAACATACGTTAGAAACTGAGTATATTTAAGATAGAATGATTAACATACGTTATAAACTGAGTATATTTAAGATAGAATGATTAACATACGTTAGAAACTGAGTATATTTAAGATAGAATGATTAACATACGTTATAAACTGATTATAGTTAAGATAGAATGATTAACGTACGTTAGAAACTGAGTATATTTAAGATAGAATGATTAACATACGTTAGAAACTGAGTATATTTAAGATAGAATGATTAACGTACGTTAGAAACTGAGTATATTTAAGATAGAATGATTAACATACGTTAGAAACTGAGTATATTTAAGATAGAATGATTAACGTACTTTAGAAACTGAGTATATTTAAGATAGAATGATTAACATACTTTAGAAATTGAGTATATTTAATATAGAATGATTAACATACGTTAGAAACTGAGTATATTTAAGATAGAATGATTAACGTACTTTAGAAACTGAGTATATTTAAGATAGAATGATTAACATACTTTAGAAACTGAGTATATTTAAGATAGAATGATTAACGTACTTTAGAAACTGAGTATATTTAAGATAGAATGATTAACATACTTTAGAAACTGAGTATATTTAAGATAGAATGATTAACGTACTTTAGAAACTGAGTATATTTAAGATAGAATGATTAACATACGTTAGAAACTGAGCATAATTAAGATAGAATGATTAACGTACGTTAGAAACTGAGTATATTTAAGATAGAATGATTAACGTACTGTAGAAACTGAGTATATTTAAGATAGAATGATTAACATACGTTAGAAACTGAGTATATTTAAGATAGAATGATTAACATACGTTAGAAACTGAGTATATTTAAGATAGAATGATTAACGTACTGTAGAAACTGAGTATAATTAAGATAGAATGATTAACATACGTTAGAAACTGAGTATATTTAAGATAGAATGATTAACGTACGTTAGAAACTGAGTATATTTAAGATAGAATGATTAACGTACTTTAGAAACTGATAATATTTAAGATAGAATGATTAACGTACTTTGGAAACTGATAATATTTAAGATAGAATGATTAACGTATTTTAGAAACTGAGTATATTTAAGATAGAATGATTAACGTACTTTGGAAACTGATAATATTTAAGATAGAATGATTAACGTACTTTAGAAACTGAGTATATTTAAGATAGAATGAATAACGTACTTTGGAAACTGAGTATATTTAAGATAGAATTATTAACGTACTTTAGAAACTGCGTATATTTAAGATAGAATGATTAACATACTTTAGAAACTGAGTATATTTAAGATAGAATGATTAACGTACTTTAGGAACTGAGTATATTTAAGATAGAATGATTAACGTACTTTGGAAATTGTGTATAATTAAGATTGAATGATTAACGTACTTTAGAAACTGAGTATATTTAAGATAGAATGATTAACGTACTTTAGAAACTAAGTACATTTTTTAATGTTTCACTTTTTCATTCTTTTATTGCTAGCAAGACATTGAAGGTGAATATTGTATTCACTTGTTGGTAGTTGCATTTATTTCAAAGATGATATTAATTTGATTGTTTTGTCGTATGATACAACAGCTTATACTTTACTTTTACAAAGTTTAGCATATTAGAAGGCTGTTTAGAAGCTGATAAATAATATGGTATATATGATATGTCTCCAACAGGGACTAAAACTGATATCATCATCATGTACCCTGCCGGTTGGCGTAGGCGATCATGTCCCTCCACAATCTTTTATCCACAGTGCACTGTATCAGTTCTGTTGTTGACTGTTTTCCATGCCATGACACCAAGCTATACAGTATTTTCTCTCTTTGTCGTCCGCAACCTCTCTTTCCTTTTATTTTGCCAGTTGTAACCAAGTATTCCAACTTTCCTCTTCTCATGATGTGCCCAAAAAATGTTGATTGCTTCTTTCTGATGTTTTTTAAGAGCTCCCTTTTTGTGTTGGCCTCTTTGAGAACTTCCTCATTGGTCTTTTTATCTGTCCAGGGAACTTTCAACATTCTTCTGAGAAATCCCATCTCTGTGGTCTCTAACCGTCTTTTCATTTGTTTGTCTACTGTCCATGATTCGCTTCCATAGGTCAGAATTGGTTCTATATAGCACTGATGAACTCTCTTTCTCATTTTTATTGACATAGATTTGTTGCATAAGATATTTTTTCATTTTCTTAAGTGCTATTTTGGCCTGAGCTATTCTGCTTTTTATTTATGTGGTGCATCTCCCATCTGATGTAATTATTGTGCCCAAGTATTTGAAACGTTGCACTTGTTTTAGATTTGTCTCGTTTATTTTTTTACTGATATACTTTAAAACTGATATACAAGAATGATAAACAAGAATTTAAAAAAACTGACGTCCCTGTACCATATATATTATAGGGTAGTGAAGTTTTATACTAACACTACTAGGACTAGCAAGTTTGAGAGGGAGGTGGGATATTACAGTTGGTATGGGAGTAGGGGGCAGTGATTTTCCTCAGTAAGTAAAGTACCCCGTCACGCCAAGTATAGGGAAATATGGTGTTAGTGACCCTCTATTTTACAGACCTTCAGCCCATGATTTTTGGGGTAATGTGGTCGGTATTACGCCCGTGCTGTTTTACTTTCCCAGAAAAAAATCCGGTACCCATTTTAAGGCTGGGTGAACCCGGAAGCCGTCGGTTGGGATCGAATTCTACCCTTGTCCTGTGTGGTCCAGTTCACTAACTACTGAGCTATCGCGGCCCCCTGATTTTCCTCAGGATCATTCAAAATAATTCAACTAGAATTTGTTTTTAATTAATGTCCCTCCACATGGATTTCGAGACTCGTAGCTTTAAACGTGTGGCAATCACATTAGGCACTACGCCACAGCGACACATACTATTTGAATCACCCAGCACCTAATAATATTATTATTGAGCACATTTGCATTAATATTTCACAATACTTTTAAACGTGCTAATGAGAACTGATAATTCAATCTCTGTGACGCTTTTTCTTCATTACCTTCGATTATCGATCTCCATCAATCAATCATTCTGTTACAACTTCCTTCCTTCCAATTTCCTGAACGAGAGATAATTTTTTCTTGCCCAGTTTGATATTGTTTTAATTTGCTAAATCATGTGTAAAGTTAGAAACTAAAAATTGTTTGCTCCAGTATCATTTTTTTTTTTTTACAAAATTCTAGGCTGATCGATAATGATCGCTGGTTTCAAGAAAAGAGTGAGAACGGGATCGGCTATAGAAAATTATTATTTTTTTTTTAATTTAATTAATGAACCTCGGAGTTGGTAGGTAATGTGCTTAAATTTACATTTAACTGTTGACAGCGTGTGCTAGGTGATGTGAGAACTGTATATTCTAATGTTGACAGCGTGTGCTAGGTGATGTGAGAACTGTATATTCTAATGTTCAGAGCTTGTGGTAGGTGGTGTGAGAACTGTATATTCTAATGTTGAGAGCTTGTGGTAGGTGGTGTGAGAACTTTATATTCTAATGTTGAGAGCTTGTGGTAGGTGATGTGAGAACTTTATATTCTAATGTTGAGAGCTTGTGGTAGGTGATGTGAGAACTTTATATTCTAATGTTGAGAGCTTGTGGTAGGTGGTGTGACAACTTTATATTCTAATGTTGAGAGCTTGTGGTAGGTGGTGTGACAACTTTATATTCTAATGTTGAGAGCTTGTGGTAGGTGGTGTGACAACTTTATATTCTAATGTTGAGAGCTTGTGTTAGGTGGTGTGACAACTTTATATTCTAATGTTGAGAGCTTGTGGTAGGTGATGTGAGAAATTTATATTCTAATGTTGAGAGCTTGAGGCAGGTGATGTGAGAACTGTATATTCTAATGCTGACAGCTCGTTGTAGGTGGTGTAAAAACGTTAAATTTTAATGCTTACAGCTCGTGGTTGGTGGTGTGCTACCTTTAGCGTCTAACGCTTACAACTGATTTCTATACAATCATACGATGTCCATGCCAGGTCAGAGGACAAGAACTGATCAAGACCACACCTTCTAGATCTGTTCCCTGTTACCAGTCTGCGCCTCCTCTTCCTTTAGCGTTCACCTGAAACAGTCGTTATATGCGTTGTTTCCCTGGTTTACAACAAAGCTGTGATATCTACACCCTTCGGCCCAACTCATCCATCTTCGGCATGGGATGATACCAGTGATACATTTTTTTTTCGCGGACAGTTGTAATGTTGGCCTACTCTATAGACATTTAAATACCAAGGTTTTTTTTTTAACGTACGTAAGTGCGCGCATAAGATCCTACATTATGCTGTTATTCTTCCTCTTCTGCGATCATGACTCTGTCAGAGTAGGATTCCGGAATCTCTCATGAAGGCAGCTGTCTGTTTAAGTGAGTCTGTTGCCCCGTATAGCATCTCTTCCAGGGAGGTGGGTGTAGACCACATTGTACTTCTCAGGTCTGTGTACTGGGAATAATCCTGTAGAACATGTTATGTTGTTATATTGTCCAGTGGGCAGTAGCACTGGCTGGTAGTACCAATTTTGAGTTTGGTGAACATGGGGTTTCTCATTCTGTCGTGGAGGCGAAGTATGATGACTTGATCCCTCCTTGAATGCTGTTATTCGAGAGTATTAAACATCGGAACTCAATACTCAGAGACCAGGGGAAGGTAAAGCTTTGAAGAAACCACGAAACATTTTGTGTCAAATCAGACAAAATAACGAGACGAAAATCGCCGTAAACCTCGTTATTTTGAGATCTGTTGATATAGATGACGTGGTATTGATGCAAATCTAAAATGCATGGATACCTTCCAGCAGAAACCGGAAAATCGATTAAGCCAATGCAATTTAATTAACATAAGCTTATTGGGTCTAATGACTAACGACTCGCATATCAGATCAAACAAGATGTTCCCATATTTTATTCGAATTGTAAATTAAGAACTACATGTAAATACTGATAATTACAAGAATAAAGGTAAAGATAAAGTACGAGACTTGAACCGGCGTCTTAGCACGCGAGTTTACACCCATATGTGCTCGCCCGCCTATCCAGAAATGTTCTGAGACTTCTGTATAGTGTCGCCTCAAGCATCGAAACTCAGATGCGAGGCGACATTCCTCACCTTCCCAGGGTAATACCCTGGTACCCATTTCTGCCAACGGCTGGGTCAACCGTGGGGGTATTTTTTTTTTTCAACCACGAGTACAATTCACACTGCTCCCACCAGGAATCGAACACGGGTTATCCGAACGTCGGTAGTCCAGTCGGGTGGGTTTCCCAACTAGGCTACCGAGGCCCCCCCACAAGAATAAAATACATACACACATTATATATTTTTTAAAAACTAACTTAACGAAACATAGTACCATTGCTGGTGTATGTCAGGGAGCTCACGATAGAACCAGTGGATAAAGGCAGCTTGGGCTTGGTCAAAGCAGTCGCCACGACGTGTGAGACTCAGGTTTGTTATTTCAGCCCGATTTCTGTCTTCCGCGAGTTATGTGGTTTTGAACATCGTATGCCGGCTATCCAGCCTGCGAAGCAGTGGTTTTATACATATATATGTGTTATTTTCACTCTGGACACAATTACATGCAAACACATATAACAAATAACAAACATAATGATATACAGGTTGTTGTCCTGCTCTAAACATAACAAGTACCTAATAGTAAATGGCGGGCATGTTTTCTAAAAAAAAACTTTAAAAGACTGCATTTTCCGTTTCCTGGCTTCTAGGAAAACCTGCCTAAGCGTTAAGTGCATACATTTACAGAATTACAACTGCTCATGTGATTGTCAAGATGATGAAATTATATATCACATGCAATATTCATAATGTAAAAATTGAGAGATGAAATATTGGGAGAACCAAAAAATGCTGAAGAAATAGTGACGACATAAAACGTTCTGTAATGATGGAAGAGATGTGTGACGATATAAAACGTTATGTAATGATGGAAGAGATGTGCGACGATATAAATAGGTGTGTAATGATGGAAGAGATATGCGACGATATAAAACGTTCTGTAATGATGGAAGAGATGTGCGACGATATAAAACGTTCTGTAATGATGGAAGAGATGTGCGATGATATAAATAGGTGTGTAATGATGGAAGAGATGTGCGACGATATAAAACGTTCTGTAATGATGGAAGAGATGTGTGACGACATAAAACGTTCTGTAATGATGGAAGAGATGTGCGACGATATAAATAGGTGTGTAATGATGGAAGAGATGTGCGACGATATAAAACGTTCTGAAATGATGGAAGAGATGTGTGACGACATAAAACGTTCTGTAATGATGGAAGAGATGTGCGACGATATAAAACGTTCTGTAATGATGGAAGAGATGTGCGACGATATAAATAGGTGTGTAATGATGGAAGAGATGAGTGACGATATAAAACGTTCTGTAATGATGGAAGAGATGTGCGACGATATAAATAGGTGTGTAATGATGGAAGAGATGTGCGACGATATAAATAGGTGTGAAATAATGGAAGAGATGTGCGACGATATAAAACGTTATGTAATGATGGAAGAGATGTGCGACGATATAAATAGGTGTGTAATGATGGAAGAGATGTGCGACGATATAAAACGTTCTGTAATGATGGAAGAGATGTGCGACGATATAAATAGGTGTGTAATGATGGAAGAGATGAGTGACGATATAAAAAGTTCTGTAATGATGGAAGAGATGTGCGACGATATAAATAGGTGTGTAATAATGGAAGAGATGTGCGACGATATAAAACGTTCTGTAATGATGGAAGAGATGTGCGACGATATAAATAGGTGTGTAATGATGGAAGAGATGTGCGACGATATATAACGTTCTGTAATGATGGAAGAGATGTGCGACGATATAAAACGTTCTGTAATGATGGAAGAGATGTGCGACGATATAAATAGGTGTGTAATGATGGAAGTGATGTGCGACGATATAAAACGTTCTTTAATGATGGAAGAGATGTGTGACGATATAAAACGTTTTGTAATGATGGAAGAGATGTGCGACGATATAAATAGGTGTGTAATGATGGAAGGGATGTGCGACGATATAAAACGTTCTTTAATGATGAAAGAGATGTGCGACGATATAAAACGTTCTGTAATGATGGAAGAGATGTGTGACGATATAAAACGTTTTGTAATGATGGAAGAGATGTGCGACGATATAAAACGTTCTGTAATGATGGAAGAGATGTGCGACGATATAAATAGGTGTGTAATGATGGAAGAGATGTGCGACGATATAAAACGTTCTGTAATGATGGAAGAGGTGTGCGACGATATAAATAGGTGTGTAATGATGGAAGAGATGTGCGACGATATAAATAGGTGTGAAATGATGGAAGAGATGTGCGACGATATAAAATGTTCTGTAATGATGGAAGAGATGTGTGACGATATAAAACGTTCTGTAATGATGGAAGAGATGTGTGACGATATAAAACGTTCTGTAATGATGGAAGAGATGTGCGACGATATAAATAGGTGTATAATGATGGAAGAGATGTGTGACGATATAAAACGTTCTGTAATGATGGAAGAGATGTGCGACGATATAAATAGGTGTGTAATGATGGAAGGGATGAGTGACGATATAGATCGTTGTGTAATGATGTTAGAGATGTGTGACAATATAGAACGTTGTGTAATGATGGAAGGGATGGGTGGCTATATAGACCACTGTGTAATGATGGAAGAAATAAGTCACGATATAGATTATTGTGCAATGATGGAAGAGATGTGTGACGATATATATAATTGTACTCGTATAATGATGGAATAAATGCGTAAAGACATCGCTCACTGTGCTCGTATAATGATGGAATAGATGAATAACGATAATGATCGTTGAGTAATAAAGGAAGAAATGACTGAAGAAATAGTTTATTGTAACCATAGTAGAAAGAAATGGGATCAAGAAATAAAAATAAGAACAAGGACAAAAGAGAGGATTACATGTATATTGATAGAGTGTCGACCAATCCAGGAAAAGACATGGTCCCTCAATCGTCACATTCCTAGCTTAAGGCAATATCATAAGGAGATTCCTACCAGACAGGAGAAATGCTAGACTTGTTTTTTTTATATTATTTTCTATCGACGACGTCATTCTAGAGGAAGTGATAGAGATCAGTGCTTTGTAAATCCCATCAGTATTTTTCCCAGCATCCAGTTGATTTCTTGTTATGCTTTAATGAGATAAAGTATAAAAAAGCAATAATAGAAACAACTCGGACATTATAAGATATGCTATGTTCTAATCGATAGAAGCAACATAGTCACAACGATTTAAAAAAAATAATAATGTATAATAATACAAAATAAATTGTACAAATGAAGAAAAACGCGATCTCAATGTCCTAAAGCAGTAAACATGTAGAGGTGTAACTTGCATTTCCTTTTTGTTCCAGATAAACAGGGGTATCATATACACAAAAGTAATAGCTGTATTAATATTCTTGTAACTGATGATGAACGTTGTGTTCCACATGAGGAGGCTTGGTGTTATCGTTCTGTCTGCTGTGATCTCAGGCCGTGTCTAACCAGACAGAATACCTCTCCTAGACTTCTACTTTATACATTACAGAACAGGACAACAGTTTTGGACATCGATAATCAAGGACAACTCCATAGTTTTTCTAGAGTCTGGCATTACTGACCAGGACTGATAGATTAAATGGCATGGAAACATCGTAGGTCGACAATTATAAGAAAACTTGAAATCACAATTCATCACATATTCGTATGATGCATATTCACACTACCTTGGAGTGTTTAGCACACCCCACCATTGGCTCCTTGCTACCAGCTTTACCGCAGCATTGCAATTATTTGCCTGTTCCCTACTCCATATTCACACACTTCAGAGTGTTAGAAATCTATAACTGCTACTTAGTTGTCTTGAAAATGTTACATCATCTTCAGTATTCCTGTATGGTGCAGAAACATGGACATTAGACAAGAAATCAGAACAGAAAATCGAAGCCTTTGAAATGTGGATTTATAGAAGAATAGGTAGAATTGGATGGAAAGAAAAGAAAACAAACGGTGGAGTTTTAAAACGACTGAAAATAAAAAGAGAACTACTAAATACAATTAATACAAGACAAATGAAATTTTTGGGGCATGTTAAAAGACACAACAGCCTAATAAAAGTAATATTGGAAAGGAAAATATAAGGTAAAAGAGGCAGAGGCAGACCAAGACTAACATGGACGAGCAACATCAAAAGATGGACAAGTCAATCTATGACAGCCTGCACCATCAAAGCAAGAAACAGAGTAGAATGGTGATCCATGGTAGTCAACCTTCGTTGCGGAGAAGGCACTCGATGATGATGCTGATTTGTCTTGAACTAACTATTTCAAACTGAACTTCTAAGTCTTTTAAAACTGTCCGTGTTGGACTCAAACTTCTATATCATTCTATGACTAGCTACTTTCATCTTTCTAACTGTTAGTCTGGCCTTTCTACTTCATTGTGTGCTATTAATTCTTAACTAATTATTGTAACCAGCCATTCTCTCCAGATATTTCCAATAAACTGCATGCTACAACTTAGTCAGAAGTTGTGATATCCCGTGTGGCTGGTGAAGAGGAAAAGAAAGGTTACTCTTTCATATATACACACAAAAATGGATAGCTGGTGTATTATCTCTTTTTTCTCTTCAATCTCTCTTTTCCTCTCTCTCTCTTTCTCTCTCTCTCTCTCTCTCTCTCCCTCTGTCTCTCTCTCTCTCATGATTTTAGCACTACTTGTCGCGGAATTTGATTCTTTCGGGCACTAAATCCCCTAAGCCTTTGACATTCGTATCTCAGCGCCGAGGAACACCAGGCTCTTTCTGATTTCTCCACCCAGAGGACATTATTGTCATCAAGCCCGTTGATAAGGGTGGATCTGTGTTTGTGTGAAGGAAGGACCTCTATGTTCGTGAAGGGCAGAGGCAACTATCGGACCACACATTCTACCAACCAGTCTCTGACGATGTCATTGTCTCTTAATGCCTTGGTGCGGGAGACTATTTTGAAGTACATTCAGGAGGGACAACTTCTTGCTAGCTAGTCCCGTATAATCCTCCCTGATAAGTGGCTTAGATAGATACTCTTTCCACATGCTGCCCAAGATACAAAAACATGACTCCCCCGGACGACCAATTGTATTTTCTATTTTGTATCCCACAGTACACATGTTTCTGACTTCCTCGACAGTGTTGTTTCAACCCATTGTCGTGAACCTCTCCTCGCTTGTTACAGATAAAAACGATGCTCTGAATATTTTTGCTTCTATCGTCCTCTCTCCTGACTGTAACTATCGTCTCTTTGTCAGGGATGTCTGCTTCAAGTACACCTCCATTCCCCATACAGACAGCCTTCAAGCTGAACATTTTCCATGATAAGAGAAACCAACGATCTTTAGCAACTGGCGTCATCCTCCGTATAGCGGAATTAGTTCTTAACCTCAACTCTTTCGACTTCGATGGCAACTTCTTTACCTAGATCAGTTGGTTAGTGATGGGCACCAAAATGGGTCCATGCTACGTTTGTCTGTTCATGGGTTACCTGGAGCATCAGTTCATCCACACTTACCAAGGTCCTCCTCCTCTTATGTACCGTAGGTTCACCTGGAACATCAGTTCATCCACACTTACCAAGGTCCTCTTCCTCTTATGTACCGTAGGTTCACCTGGAACATCAGTTCATCCACACTTACCAAGGTCCTCCTCCTCTTATGTACCGTAGGTTCACCTGGAACATCAGTTCATCCACACTTACCAAGGTCCTCCTCCTCTTATGTACCGTAGGTTTACCTGGAGCATCAGTTCATCCACACTTACCAAGGTCCTCCTCCTCTTATGTACCGTAGGTTCACCTGGAACATCAGTTCATCCACACTTACCAAGGTCCTCCTCCTCTTATGTACCGTAGGTTCGCCTGGAACATCAGTTCATCCACACTTACCAAGGTCCTCTTCCTCTAATGTACCGTAGGTTCACCTGGAACATCAGTTCATCCACACTTACCAAGGTCCTCCTCCTCTTATGTACCGTAGGTTCACCTGGAGCATCAGTTCATCCACACTTACCAAGGTCCTCCTCCTCTTATGTACCGTAGGTTCACCTGGAACATCAGTTCATCCACACTTACCAAGGTCCTCTTCCTCTTATGTACCGTAGGTTCACCTGGAACATCAGTTCATCCACACTTACCAAGGTCCTCCTCCTCTTATGTACCGTAGGTTCACCTGGAACATCAGTTCATCCACACTTACCAAGGTCCTCCTCCTCTTATGTACCGTAGGTTCACCTGGAACATCAGTTCATCCACACTTACCAAGGTCCTCCTCCTCTTATGTACCGTAGGTTCACCTGGAACATCAGTTCATCCACAATTACCAAGGTCCTCATCCTCTTATGTACCGTAGGTTCACCTGGAACATCAGTTCATCCACACTTACCAAGATCCTCTTCCTCTAATGTACCGTAGGTACAGTGACGACAGCATAGGTCTGACTGACCTGTCCGAGGAGGAAATCTCCCTATTCACCGATCATATTGGACTTATTCACTCTTCGATCCGCATCACTTTCTACATTTCTACCTCCTCTGTCTCCTTACTAGATATTACAGTTTCCCTAGGTGTCTCTGGTCTACTAACCTCGATCTTCTACAAACCTGCTGACTTCTATTGTTTCCTCCGCTACGATTATTCCCACTCGACATTTTTCAAGAACTCTCCTCCCTATTCACAATTACTGTGGCATGACACCTTTGTCATGATGATAAATATTTCCTACATCAAGCCCACCTGATTATTTCGTAGACGCCTCTGTCCAGAATCGGGTCTTCTACCTGCTCTCAGATGAGTTCTCCGCACTTCACGTCAGTCTGCTCTCACCCCTCTTTACACGTCCCGCCTCTGACAGAATAGTACCTGCTCTCATCCATTACCCTCATCATTTTGTGGTGATCAGAATCATTCGCCGATATTTCCCCATTCTCTACTCTGACTCCACCACCTGTCTACTCCTCCTTATACTTCCCTTAGTTGTCTTCAAGCGCGATTGTAACCTTCGCAATATGCTTGTCGGGTACTATCTGTTGCGATCGTAATCAACGTAAAATATCACGTGCAACCACGTTCTCTAGACGGATTTGGTTTTCTTCCCTAGTGGTCCTTTTGATATCAGAAAAGGATTCACCTGTACATCACATAACATTATGCTATCATAAGTAAGAGATGTAAGATGAAGAATAAGCGAATCAGAACGCCGGCTCACATTCAGATGCCGTGCACATAAGTATGACATTACTCTAGATGCAGGTACCCCAGTAGCATCCCACTTCAAATCTAAGGGCCATCGGGGTAAGGTGGATGTCCACGTCACAGGTCTGTTGTCATGTTCTAAAAGGCATAGCCGATTCACCGTATAGAATCGGCTGATCGCTCGCATGGGTTGTCTCACCCCACGGGGAATCAATGTATCCCTTTCTCACGGGTAAACAATTACCCCTCGCTCTCACATTTTCTTCCTCCATCCTGTTTCCTCCATCTATTCCCCTTCCCGTCCGATTTTTGCCCTTTCCTCTCCATTCTTCCCTCCCCTTTTGACCTCTAACACTCTGACGTACTTTCCCCTTCTATACTCCAGGTCTACGCTACATATTTATAGGCACCTTGACATCAATCTACAGGAGTCATGATCTCTCTTTACCAACTTATATTTATTATCATTAACAAATACATATTCTGCCTAATTCTTCTCTTTCACTTTATTTTTTAGCACTACTTTACTATCTTTTTTTCCTTATTCTACTTTCACATAGCTGCTATTATTTTTTTTTCAGACACACTCCGATCACATCCCGCCTTAAAGATCGAACCTGTTTACACAGGTCTTCCTTGATCCCCCATTACGCCTTATTCTTTCCTTTCCTGCCCAATGACACGCCTGGCCTTTGTTTGCTCATGTTTTTATACCCTAGTAGACATTGGTTTGTCTCAGCCGATACCTGTCTAATTCTTGACCACCATTCACATCTTGTTACCACCTGCGACTCCTATCAGATCTCTCGTCTAATCACGTGACTAGTTTTTCCCCGCTACCTCCTCTCACATCTCAACGCATCCGCATTCGACTTTAGTCATCCACACAATCTGGACCGTCTCAGATAGTCTCACATTATTATAACAATATTTGTTGGCTTGCATGTATTGTATATATTATCAATTTTTGTTCTCTTAATATGTAGTACACCTCCCTTTTATTTTATTATCTCATTTCTTATCACTCCATCCTTTTTAGTCTTTCTTATCAATTTACCTAAAAATTGAGACAATATAAATCTTTATACTGCTTTGATCGCATGGACAGAATCAGATAGAAGAAATGAATGAAACAATTTTAAACACAAGAAAGTCATCAAGTACGTTAATACATTTTCTCTTAAAAAACATTGTTGATGATATAATAGATGGCAAAATATAGATGTAAGGCACCAGAATACAATTTTTCGTGGCAAAAAAGATGTAAGGCACCAGAATACAATTTTTCGTGACAAAAAAGATGTAAGGCATCAGAATACAAATTTTCGTGGCAAAAAAAAGATGCAAGGCATCAGAATACAAATTTTCGTGGCAAAAAAAAAGATGTAAGGCATCAGAATACAATTTTTCGTGGCAAAAAAGATGTAAGGCATCAGAATACAAATTTTCGTGGCAAAAAAAAGATGTAAGGCATCAGAATACAATTTTTCGTGGCAAAAAAAAATGTAAGGCATCAGAATACAATTTTTCGTGGCAAAAAAAGATGTAAGGCACCAGAATACAATTTTTCGTGGCAAAAAAAAAGATGTAAGGCATCAGAATACAATTTTTCGTGACAAAAAAGACGTAAAGCACCAGAATACAATTTTTCGTGCCTAATATAGCTAGTCACAGACAATCGACAAATAAATGAATAGACGATTAGAGGTCACAGAAATGGGATTTCTCAGAAGAATGTTGAATGTTCCCTGGACAGGTAAAAAAAAAACAAAAGAGAACATTCTAAAAGAAGCCAACACTAAAAGGGAGCTTTTAACAAACATCACAAGAGAACAGTTGGAATACTTGGTTACAACTAGCAACATGCAGGGAATGAGAGATCGCGGACAACAAAGAGAGAATATACTAGATCGTTGGCGTCAAAGCATGGAAAACAATCAGCAACAGAATTGATACTAAAGTTGTGGAAGAGCTTGATCGTCTAAGCAAACCGGTAAGGCACATAATGTTGATGAATATAGCTAGTTGTGAGTCATGATTATGCAAAGAATTTATTCAGGTATTTTGTTTTCGTTGCCTGTTAAAGAACCGATATTTTTCTAAGGAAATAAGAGAAAAAAGAGTGCGTCATTGTTACGATGAGCTAGGCTTAACATACGGTTGCGAATCCTGGACAATCAGGCAACAGACAAGAAAATAGTTCACAAAGAAAACAGTTGACGCGTAGTTTTACAGAAGAATGTTGAGAAAGCCATGGACAGCTGAAAAGAGTAGTGAAGAGTTCTAAAAGAGGTCCAAGGAAAAAGAATCTTAATTACAGGATCAGAGAAAGTAATTATCATTTTTGGCCATGTTAAAGAATAGAGTAATTGGAATATGTTTTGACAACGGATAAATAAACATAGATAAGACGATACAGTGGAAGTCGGAGAGAAAAGATACAAGACAGTTCAAGAGAGTAGTTTGACAGTAAGTTAACAACTGAAGTGATAAATAGCTGCAGAGATAGAAGAATGTCGAGATATACAAACATTTACGCCAGCAAGTCCGGCACTTCATATTGATGATACAGAGAATCGCACTTCCGAACATGACATTCTCTTTATATTAGGCTCAGTAGGACTGCTCTATTAACGTGTTATTATCGAAAAGTGCTGACTTAAACATCAAAACTCATTATTTCCACTCAACAAAGGCTGTCCAAGTCACAGTGTGTTGTTCACTTACAGCCATGGAGTCGTCGTTTGTAATTGTCGCCAGTGCAGTCGAGTAAGACGTGCACAGAGCGACCTTGCGAACTGAATTTACCGATGAATTTTGCGAAATGCTGTGATAGGTGGTGAATCGGATATGGGGAAAGTCTGACTGCAATGAAACTGGTTCCAAGAGTAAAATATAATAGTTCCAGGCATTTTAAGTATTTTCAAATTACACACTTAACAAGATAACGAAAAGTTGTTCATTTTAAGGAATAGATTATTCTAATAAATTGACAGCTGAATTATTGTATTAACGTTAAACTGTCGGTGTGTATGCTGAAAGTCTGTCTGCATACGTACGGTTCTGTCTGTCTGCTTCACTATAAACGTTCTGTCTGCATGCCTACTTGACGCTACATGGAACTGCTGTTTTGTCTCTTTTCCTGCCTACCCGTCTGTCTGCGTGTCTATTATCCGGTGTGTATTTATTTCCTTTCCTCCGTCTGCAAATATGTAATCACTCCGGCGCTCTTGTATCACTTTCTGTCTATATCTCTGTCCGTATGTATAGCCATGTGATTATGTGTCTATACGTGTCCTTCTTTGTGCCTATACCCCTCATTTAACTCAGATATCACCTCTTTTATTGCACGGTTTATTCTCTCTTTAATCTCTCATTTTATCAACTTTATTTATTCCACGCCTCATCCTCATCCACAAAATCATACTGTCTTTATTCTCTCGTCTCATCCTCTTCTTATCACTAATCTCAAACCCTCTTTTATTTCACGTAACGCGATAATTAAACTCTAGATTAAACGAAGGCAGAGATGAGTTGTCTGAGAAATGCGCTTAGAGGACCTGGAAGAATACAATAAGAAATAATTGTATAAGAGAAAGAGTAGGCGTTGAACCAATCAAAGCTACATACAGAAACAATAATTAAAATGATTTGCCCATCTAGAAAGAATGTCATGTGATTCCTTACCATACAAAGCATATATTAAAATAGAAGGGAAGAGAGAGACAAATGCGGACTAAGACACAGACAACATTAAATAAGCGCTACAAAAACATCAAATGATAATGATTGAAGGGGCGGGAACCAGAACTTTGTAGCTCCCTGGGCGCCCGAATAGGTACAAGAGGGGTGAATAATGAAAGAGTATAGAAAGATTTCGGATATGATGTAGCCCAAACATAAATGTAGCTGTTCGAAGATAGGAGAAAAGTTGCAAGTAAAGAACGGTGAGTGTGCGAAAAGAGAAGAGAGCGAGGTATTGTGAGTAATGGAAATGAGATTGATATAGACAGAGAGAGTCATCAGACCGACAGACATACAGATAGATAGATAGATAGACAGACAGACAGACAGACAGACAGACAGACAGACAGACAGACACAGACAGACAGACAGACAGACAGACAGACAGACAGACAGACAGACAGACAGACAGACAGACAGACAGATAGATAGATAGATAGATAGATAGATAGATAGATAGATAGATAGATAGATAGATAGATAGATAGATAGATAGATAGATAGATAGATAGATAGATAGATAGATAGATAGATAGATAGATAGATAGATAGATAGATAGATAGATAGATAGATAGATAGATAGATAGATAGATAGATAGATAGATAGATAGATAGATAGATAGATAGATAGATAGATAGATAGATAGATAGATAGATAGATAGATAGATAGATAGATAGATAGATAGATAGATGGGTTGGTGGGTGGGTGGGTGGGTAGGATGGATAAGGCAAACACTTTGCTGAGGATAAGTAGAAGGATTCATGAGAGCGAAATGTTTATATTCTAGCACAGATAAGGAGGAGCTGAAAGATATTTATACATAAAATGAAAAGATGGAGAGATAAATTAAGATTGAATATGCGAAGAAGAGAGAATAGGACGGACAGGAAGAGATGAAACGCAAAATGGTTTAAAGAAAGGAGATCGGAAATACAGAGAAATAGAAAGTAGAAAAGTGAAGAAATGTTAAGATGGGGATAGTAAAAGAATGATGTAAAGGAAAATATCGAGAGAATAATGTAGAGAACTATCTTGAGTGTGTAAAGGAATTGAGAAAATTGATATTTTATGGAACTGAGAGATAAAGAAAGTGGATGGGGAGAGAAAATGCAAAAGTTGTGGCAGAGAAAACGAAAGAATAGATAAACAGAGAGGAAGGAAATAGAGGGAGTAGATATATAGATGGTTAAGAGACCAAGTTTAATAAACTGTGACATAGAGATATACAGATTATATAAAGAAAATGGAAATAGACTGGGCACAAATTCAGAAAAACTGATGAAAACTGTAACAAGACAGACACTGTCACAGAGCCACATTGAAAGAGAAAACCGGAATGTTGATGATTACATGGAGTAGAGGAGCAATAGAAACGTTCAGGAACATTAAAGTGTACTAGAATAAAATAGAGAAAACGTCCAAGAATAGAGTTGGATGGAGGGAATTTATGCATCGTCTATGGTCACAAAAAGGCTGTAGAAATGTGGTTTTACAGAAGACTGTTGAGAATACCATGGACAGCTAAGAAGAGTAATGAAAACGTACTAAAAGCGGCCAAAGCAAAAAGAGAGTTAATTTCCAATATTAAGAAGAAACAATCATCATTTTTTGGCCATGTAATGAGAAGAGAACAGCTGGAATATAATGTAACAACTGGAAAAACTGAGGGACGAAGAGATAGAGCGTCAGCAGGCCCGGTACTTGATGAAGATGATAATGTTCACAAAGGGGCATTAACCGATTAATATATAGACGTGAAAGAAAGAGACCAGTAGAAAGAGGATGTTAAAGAAGGTCGAGGATAGGTAAAGTTAAACAGATTGTTAAAAAAATTAAAATAGAATAGAATACTAGAGAGACAAGCGAGAGTGATAAGAATAAGAAAATAGAAAGGACTAACGCGAGATAAAGTAAGATAAAGATATGTAGATTTCGAAAATTAAGAGAATAAGACAAGGATCCATTAAGACAAAGAAAACATGAAAAGAAATTATATTGATATAAGAAAAAAAACCACTACCGAAATTAAATGTGTTAAACGCATGTCATGTGTTAAACGCATGCCAGGAAATAGCCTCAGGGATAAGATCAGAAACGAAGAACTGAGAAAAAAAGCTAGGGGTAATTTCCGACATAGAGTACATAAAGAAATAACCCAAAAAAATATTTTGCCACGTGATAAGACATATAGATCAAAAACACAACTGAACGAAAATTCAATAAACGTTGGGTAAACACCAGACCTAAGGGTCGGCCGAGAAAAAGATGGATTGATGGAATGTTACAAATACTAGGAAACCAAAAGAAGGAGAAGGCAACAGCTGAACAAAAGACCACAAATTATATCTCCCCTCGGCGCTCAACGGTAGATGGTGAAAGGATGAAGGAAAGAGGAATAGAAGTAGTTATAATTACAATTAAAATAGAGGAAAATATATAAAAATGAAATAAACAAAAGAATAGGAATGACAAAAAATAATTTTAATGCCATGAAAAATATACTAACATAAAAAAAATAACACCAGGGCTAAAGCTAAGAATAGCAAAATGTTACATCTTCTCAATATTCCTGAAAGGCGCAGAAACATGGACATTAGACAAGAAAACAAAATAGAAATTTGAAGCCTTTGAAATGTGGATTTATAGAACAATAGATAGAATTGGATGGAAAAAAAAGAAAACAAACGATGAAGTATTAAAACAACTAAAACTGAAAAGAGGACTCCTAAGCACAATTCAAACGAGACAAATGCGATTTTTGGGCCATGTTAGCCTAATAAAAGTAATATCGGAAGGGAAAATACAGGGTAAAAGAGGCAGAGGCAGACCAAGACTAACATGGACGAGTAACATCAAAAGATGGACAAGTCAACCTATGACAATCTGCACCATCAAAGCAAGAGACAAAGTGGAATGGCGCTCCATGGTAGCCAACCTTCGATGCGGAGACGGCACTCTATGATGATGATGATAAAAATTAAAAGCATGGATAATCAGACGGAAAAGAAATAACACTGAAAAGAGGCTAAGAAAGAAACAAACAGGAAAGTCTTAAAAGCACCCTCATCTTACACAAACCGTTTGAATGTAAAACTTCAGAAATGCAAATTAAAGGTAAATTTCTTCCCATTTTGGCTACTACCCTGCCAGCATTGAATTGAGTTATGCATCTTAATATGTTCTTCAGAATTCCTAAGCGTCAAACTATTGCCAATTTTTTGGTTGCTGTATATTTTGGCCAACTCATAGACTGGATATGTTCCTAGTGTCTGACTCAGTACTGATGTCATTAGACTGTTGTAGGTCTGAAATGGAATGTTGGTCGATACTACGTCATTATCGAAGACACTGATTTATCCTAAGTTAACCATTATCACAACGACCACGCTTAGTCTTCTTAATAATCAGACAGTGATTTGGCACATCGATACTGTCCATGAATCTTCTGGGCGGTACTTTATGGTGCGTTCAAGCTTGGTTTAATTTAGAACATTATGGTAATGTAACGATATCAAGGATCGATTCGTGAATTGAATAATTAAATAATGTCGTTTTACAGATGGCACATTGATTAAAACAGAGCCGAAACCATTTATAGAAATGATTGCATTCAATGTTTGGAACATTGGGTAGAACTGATGTACAAAGAATAGAAACATTTATAGGTAGATATATGTAAGCGATGGGAGCCGCGATAACTCAGTGGTTTGTGAACTGGACTACAAAGGACAAGAGGTAGGGTTCGATCCTTATCGACGGCCTCCGGGTTCAACCAGCCTTAAATTAGTACTGGATTTTTTCTGGGAAAGTAAAGCGGCACGGGGGTAATACCGACCGCCTTACCCCACACATCAAGTGCCGATGGTCTGTAAAGGTATGGTCACTAACACCATATTCCCTATACGCCACTTGACGTGACGGGGCTCTGTACTTTTATTTATATGTAAGCGATAAGCAGAACATTTTATAAGATTTAATCAACACAATATAGAAAGAGCTATGCACAATAAATGGAAAATTGTTAATAGTACAGTGCTATAAATATACATAATTAAATATAACAATAAATAATATTTGTACTGAGATTAAATGTGTCAGACGAATGACAGGAAACAGTATGAGAGATAAGATCAGAAATTAAGAACAGAGAAAAAAGCTAGGCATAGCCCCCGCCATAAAATATATAAAGAAACAACAGATAAAATGGTGGTTTGGTCGCGTGACAAGGCAGAAAGATCAAACCACAACACAACGAGCCTTCAATAAACGTTGCGAGAACACCAGACCCAAGGGTCGTTCGCGAAAAAGATGGATCGATGGAATATTAGAAGTACTAGGAAACATAACAGCAGTAGAGGCGAACAGAAGAGCAAATGACCGCAAATTATATATCCCCTCGACGCTGAAAGGCAAATGAGGAAGGACAGAAGAGGAAGAATATTTGTAAAACATAATGACTTGATACGATTAATAAAAATGGATCGAATGAATAAAATGTTAATAATATAAATGTGATCACACAGAACATCTAAGAATGTTACTGTTACTATTTGTAAACAAATATACAAAACCTAATACTTGTAATCAACATAACACAATATCATCAGCTTCAAGAGCCGGTCCAGCTGACATAGATGATCATATCACTCCAGACCTTTCTATGTTTATTAACTCTAATGTCGAATTCCTACCAATCCATTCTCTTAAATTATCTTGTACATTGCTCTATTCTATTCCTCTTTCTCGCTTTGCCCCTCATTTGTTGAACTATTACAATGCTAAAGCACTGGAGCCTGTAGAAATGTGGTTTTACAGAAGAATATTGAGAATACCATGGACAGCTAAGAAGAGTAATGAAAACGTTCTGAAAGAGGTCAAAGCAAAAAGAGAGCTAATTTCCAATATTAGAAGAAACAATCATCATTTTTTGGCCATGTAATGAGAAGAAAACAACTGGAATATATTGTAACAACTGGAATAATCGAGGGACGAAGAGATAGAGGGAAGCAAAGAGAAAAGATACCAGACAGCTTAAGAGAATGGCTTGGCAGAAGGTCAACAACAGAAATGATAAATAACTGTCGAGATCGAAAGTTGTGGAGAGACATGATCCCCTACGCCACTAGGCCCGGTACTTCATGATAATATATATTACAGTGAATTAAATAGTCAGAGATATATATCTGAATATACATATATATATATTGTGGCATGACAAGAAAATAAGAAAGATATGCACCCCATTTTTGTTAATGTAATATAAGATATTGTATAAGAAATCGGGTGCAATTGAACGCAATGATCATCGCACAATAAACCTTATAAGTCACATGACTAAGATATTACTAAGAATCATCATGCGAAGAGTGTGAAACAAAATCAGTCCAGAAATTAGCGATGAACAGTGTGGTTTTGTTAGAGATAAAGGAACGAGCAATGCCATTTATATCATAAGATGTTTAGTAGAAAGAGCCATAGAGGTGAAAACAGATCTATACCTATGTTTCATAGATTGCACCAAGGCATTTGACAAAGTAAAGCTCCAAGAAATAATCAAAATTTTAGAAAGCATAAACGTAGACAGCAAAGATCTAAGAATAATAAAGAACATGTACTGGAAACAAACAGCGGCCATAAGAACTGGAAACCAATTGGGAATGTTTCATCAAATAAAACAGGGTGTTAGACAAGGTTGTGTGCTGTCACCAGATTTGTTTAATATTTATAGTGAGATTATTTTAAGATCCAAAAGGGGCATGCCTGGAATAACAATTGGAGGTCATAATATAAATAATCTAAGGCTTGCTGATGATACAGTATTAATCGCTAAGAGTGAAATTGAGTTACAAAAAATGTTGGACATTATAGTGAAAGAAAACAAAAATAAAGGACTCAGGCTTAATAGCAAAAAGACAGAGGTAATGGTAACAACAAAGAAAAGGACATCACCTAAGTGCAAAATAAAAACAAGTGGAACAATATTAAAACAGGTAAATGAATTTAAATATTTGGGAACTTTGTTAACCTCAGACGGAAGATGTACAAAAGAGGTGAGATGCAGAATGGCTCAGGCAAAAGTAGCTTTCCAAAAATTGAAGATACTATGCAATCCATTTTTGACAATAGAATCAAGAAAAAAGAGTTCTTAAATGTTACTTAGAGCTAGTCTTAACATATGGAAGCGAATCATGGACAATAGGACAACGGACAAGAAAATCACTGGAGTCTGTAGAAATGTGGTTTTACAGAACATTGTTGAGAGTACCATGGATAGCTAAGAAGAGTAATGAAAACGTTCTGAAAGAGGTCAAAGCAAAAAGAGAGCTAATTTCCAATATTAAGAAGAAACAATCATCATTTTTTTGGTCATGTAATGAGAATAGAACAAATGGAATATATTGTAACAACTGGAAAAATTTAGGTACGAAGAGACAGAGGGAAGCAAAGAGAATAAAATAAAAGACAGCTTAAGAGAATGGCTTGGCAGAAGGTCAACAACATAAATGATAAATAGCTGCCGAGATCGAAAGATGTGGAGAGACTTGATCACCTACGCCAGCAGGCCCGGTACTTGATGATGATGAATATAAGATAACGAGTTCTTCACCAGACAACATACAAAAAATCGTTAGAGGTTACAGCAAAATGGCTTAACATTTAAATGTTGCAATTCCCTTTGACAGTTAAGAAGAGTAATTAGGATATTCTAAATGAGGTCAAAGGTAAAAGAAAATAAATTTCTTACATCAGAAGAAAGGGTGTCCGGTTAGCGCAATCGATAGGCGGTTGGCTTACCACGGCAACAGCCGGGGTTCGTAATCCTGGCGAGGACACCTGGGTTTTACTAATTCCCTAAAAATTAGTAGGAGCCGCGATAGCTCAGTGGTTAGTGAACTGGACTACTACGGACAAGGGGTAGGGTTCGATCCCAACCGACGGCTCCGGGTTCACCCAGCCTTAAATGGGTACCGGATTTTTTCTGGGAAAGTAAAAGCAGCACGGGCGTAATACCGACCACATTACCCCAAAAATCATGTGCTGAAGGTCTGTAAAATATAGGGTCACTAACACCATATTTCCCTATACGCCACTTGGCGTGACGGGGGGTACTTTACTTACTTTTACATCAGAAGGAAACGAACATCCTTTTTAGCCATGTAATAAGAATACACATAGAATATATAGTGAGAACTTGAAAAATTAAAAGAAGAAGAGACAAGGAGAACCAGAAAGAAAAAGTTCAAGACAGTTTAAGGACATGGTCGATATAAAAACTGTAAGGATATACTGTTGTGGAGAGACATGATCACCTACACCAACAGATATAGCACTTGATGGTGACGAGTAATATATATATATATATATATATATATATATCATCATCATCATCATGTACCGTGTCTGCTGGCGCATGTGTTCATGTCTCTCCACAACTTTCGATCTCGACAGTTATTTATCATTTCCGTTGTTGACCTTCTGCAAAGCGATTATCTTAAGCTGTCTGGTATCTTTTCTGTTTGCTTCCCTCTATCTCTTCGTCTCTCGATTTTTCCAGTTGTTACAATATATTCCAGCTGTTCTCTTCTCATCACATGGCAAAAAAATTATTATTGTTTCTTCTTAATATTGGAAATTAGCTCTATTTTTGCTTTGGCCTTTTTCAGAACGTTTTCATTACTCTTCTTAGCTGTCCATGGTATTCTCAACAATCTTTTGTAAAACCACATTTCTACTGACTCCAGTGATTTCCTTGTCTGTTATCCTATTGTCCATGATTCACATCCATATATCAAGACTGGCTCTACATAACATTTAAGAACTCTTTTTCTTGTTCCTATTGTCAAAAATGGATTGCATAGTATCCTCCTCATTTTTTTTATTGCTGCTTTTGCCTTAGCCATTCTGCATCTCATCTTCCGTATGATGTTAACAAACTTACCAAAGATTTAAATTGATTTATCTGTTTTAATATTGTTCCACTTCTCTTTATTGTGCATTGCTGTGATGTCTTCTTCTTTGTTGTTAGCATTACTTCTGTTTTTTTGCTGTTAAGACTGAGCCTTTTATTTTTGCTTTCTTTCACTATAATGTCCAACATTTCTTGTAACTCAGTTTCGCTCTTTATCGATTAAGACTGTATCATCAACTTACCGTAGATTATTTATATTATGACCTTCGATTGTTATTCCAGGCATGCCCTTTACGAATCTTAGAATAATCTCACTATACATATTAAATAAATCTAGTGAGAGCATACAACTTTGCCTTACACCATTCTTTTAATGTATATACATATGTAACAAATAGAACTAGTTTTCGAAATAGAGAAAAAATACTGTATTAATGTAGACATAACAGATTATAATTGATTATGGGGTATTTAATTATGTCTTGGGACTACAATTTACGCACATTATACATCTGCATACCCTTACCTGATATAACTGAAGATTATCTCACGACAGTAAACGAATGGCTCCGTCAACAATTTTGGTTAATATTATTTGAAAGCTGGTTGGGATTATACCGTTACTGAACTTGCTTTCTGGCATCAACTTGTTTACGAAAAGACCAGACAATTAGAGGACTCAGAGATAAGATTTATTAGAAGAATGTTGAGAGCTCCCAAGACAGCTAAAAAGACTAACAAAGAAATTTTTAGAAAAGAAAAAAAGCAAACACAAAAACAGAGCCCTTAAAAAAAAACAGAAAGAAATAATCGACATTTTTCGGAGACATAATGAGACTAGGAAAGTTAAAATACTTGCTCACAACTGCTAAATTACAGAGGAAAGAAGTTACTATATAGCTTGGTACTGTTGAAATTAATCAGTCAACATTAAAACTAATAAGACGCACTGTGGATAAAGAAATTATGGAAGAACGTGTTCGCCAAAGCCAACCGGTATGGTATATTATTAATGATTCCTTCTGTAATACTTAAAATATCTTTGAGTTGAGAATGTGCCACGAGTTGATGCTGGCAGGGTGTTTTTTTACCTATTGATGTGGCGGGTTGTTCTTTACCTTTCCCGCTTTAACTGGAGAATTTGAGTTTGTCTAGTCCCAAGCTATGCCGGGAAACCTCTAATCCAGCCTAGAGGTACTGCAATAATAGATCTTCTATATCATTAGGAGCCACCACACAGGGAAAACGCTGATCCTAGCTTCTGTTAACCAGCCTGTTTTGACGCAGGCTGTTACCGGAGGAGACCACTAGAAGGTAGAACTCTTAGGTCTTAGTCGGCTGGTGGTGCATCGATCCTGCTATTGCAGCCGCAGGTCGCACGTGTTTAAGTTCCTCAAAAATATCCATAATGTTAAACAGACGCTTGGTCATTAAGCCTCACTGCTATTGGTTTCTTTTTCTCCGTTATGTGTGTGTTAATTATTTTGTTCTCACATGTTTTAATGCTAACCTTTTTATTCACTTTATTATTTATCCCAAAAAAAAACATAGCGAGACAGTGCATTAAACACTTCGTTTTCCTATTAAGTGCATGCGGATTTAATTCTCGACATATGAATTTTTCATTTCAACATGTGTGAAATAGAATCCTAACTTGAACACTGCGTGACAGCTGCACTGGATATGTAACCTTTAATTCCATTCCCTATGTTAGTTACTCGGCAGATTTCATAAGAAAGATAATGAAACTACCTCTCCCTCTTTCTCTCGCTCTCACACACTTTGTATATATATATATATATATATATATATATATATATATATATATATATATATATATATATGTAACCAATGAATATTTGTTCAATATTAATTTCTATGTGATCATTTGAATCCTTGCATTAAGTCAAAACTTTACGTTTTCATTATTTCAGATCTGACATGTAACATGTCACCACCAGGCAGCTAAAGCTTATTCAGGAGCAAAGGGAAGAGAAAATTGTAAACTTAAAATAAAACGGTCATAAAATAACAGACACAACTATGACCACGATATAGGAGATACACTACAGAGCAATGACGAGAACCACTACAATTACCCTACACGCTGAAAGACAGTAGAGGCAGACGAAAGTAAAGTAAGTAAAATACTATTACAGTGTCACAATTATTTGTTCAAACTTGTTCCAATAATTAAAATTTTCTTTTTAATATTTGATGTGTTTGATGTTACTTGATATTAAAATACACGTTTGTTGCTTCATTACTGCTATTTTATTATATCTTTTAATATCTGTACTATTGAAGTTCAAGAAGAGAGTTTTTTATTGTGTAAATTAACAATAGATACCCTACGTTGTTGTAAACTATAAATACACATCATTAGAGAACCCCTACCTTCTGCTCGTGAAGTGCATATCATAAACAAATAACCAATCCCGTTTGTTCTAGTCAATAGCTATTTTCTTTTTCTCTTTCTACCTGACAAATATGTCTAACTATCGCTTTGAGTGCTCATTTTATCTTGTTCCTATTTTATTTCCTTAATCCCAGAACAAGGTTCGCTGTCCAGTGTTTTTATCTCTGTTTTTCATGGAATGTTCCACCCATCAAATTCGCATATTTCTCAAATGCTCTCGTTATTGGAGTTTGGATCTTACGTGATTTCGATTCTATCTGACGGTTTTACCGTGAATGTCACCGCATTATCTTTTATTAAATGCTGCCAAAATATATATGGAAATATATGTCTGTGTGTGCCTGTATGTTTGTAAGTGTGTATGTCTGTGTGTGTGTGTGTATGTATATGTCTGTGTGTGCGAGTCTGTGTGTGCGTCTGTGTGTATGTCTGTTTTTGTGTCTGTGTCTGTGTGTTTCTGTGTGTGTGTGTTTGAGTAAGCTTATACAGAATAGCATTCAATGATTGACAGGGCTTGACTGAGAATGAGTATAAAGATCTGCGCCAAACAGAAACAGATAACTAGCAGGGAATTGAAGGAGATGGGTCAACATCAGTGCTACTGCCAGTTACTCAAACAGGTCAATGGATGGGCAAGGCACATAGATACATGTGTGTATGTGAAGGTCAATGGATGGGCAATGCACATAGATACATGTGTGTATGTGAAGGTCAATGGATGGGCAAGGCACATAGATACATGTGTGTATGTGAAGGTCAATGGATGGGCAAGGCACATAGATACATGTGTGTATGTGAAGGTCAATGGATGGGCAATGCACATAGATACATGTGTGTATGTGAAGGTCAATGGATGGGCAATGCACATAGATACATGTGTGTGTGAGAGTATTATATGTATCTCTTCACTTCCTCTTGTACCCATTCGAGTTTGGAGGAAGATACAAAGTTCTGGTTCTCGCCCTTTTGGCGTCTTCAGTCATTGTCATGTGATGTAGCTTTTCTTTGGCGTCTTCAGTCATTGTCATTTGATGTAGCTTTTCTCTGGCGTCTTCAGTCATTGTCATTTGATGTAGCTTTTCTCTGGCGTCTTCAGTCATTGTCATTTGATGTAGCTTTTCTCTGGCGTCTTCAGTCATTGTCATTTGATGTAGCTTTTCTCTGGCGTCTTCAGTCATTGTCATTTGATGTAGCTTTTCTCTGGCGTCTTCAGTCATTGTCATTTGATGTAGCTTTTCTCTGGCGTCTTCAGTCATTGTCATTTGATGTAGCTTTTCTCTGGCGTCTTCAGTCATTGTCATTGATGTAGCTTTTCTCTGGCGTCTTCAGTCATTGTCATGTGATGTAGCTTTTCTCTGGCGTCTTCAGTCATTGTCATTTGATGTAGCTTTTCTCTGGCGTCTTCAGTCATTGTCATTTGATGTAGCTTTTCTCTGGCGTCTTCAGTCATTGTCATTTGATGTAGCTTTTCTCTGGCGTCTTCAGTCATTGTCATTTGATGTAGCTTTTCTCTGGCGTCTTCAGTCATTGTCATTTGATGTAGCTTTTCTCTGGCGTCTTCAGTCATTGTCATTTGATGTAGCTTTTCTCTGGCGTCTTCAGTCATTGTCATGTGATGTAGCTTTTCTCTGGCGTCTTCAGTCATTGTCATTTGATGTAGCTTTTCTCTGGCGTCTTCAGTCATTGTCATTTGATGTAGCTTTTCTCTGGCGTCTTCAGTCATTGTCATTTGATGTAGCTTTTCTCTGATGTTATCTGTCCATCTTACTCTAGGTCAGCTTCTCGCTCTTCTCCCTTCTCCTCTTTTAATATAAGCTTTGTATGGGAAGGGATCGCACAGTATTCTTTCCAGATGGGCAAACCAGTTTGTTTGTTGTTTCTGTGTGTTGATTTAACGCCCAATCTATCTTTTATAATATCATTCATGTATCATGATTCTATTTTATTTTTTTCTGATTACGCCAGGGCGTTTTTTCCCGCAGACATCTCATCTCTGTGTTGTACACACACACACACACACACACACACACACACACACACGCACTTACACACACATACATACATACATACATACATACATACATACATACATACATACATACATACATACATACATACACACATAAACACACACATAAACACACATATATGCATAGTTCAAAACCCTGCCATAATATGAAGGACACAAAGACAAAAGAGCTCCGTAATAGGAATTGCTTGATCAAAATGTCTATACTTCCGATATGACTCAATGTCCAATATTACCATAATGTCCGTGCGGAATCTGTCACGTAGTCTGCGTTCCTTACACATCACCGATATATTTTTGTTTCCTTACTCAAATCTGTAAGGCAAATTCTCATGTTATCCGGCGCCCAGTGTTATCTCTTCCTCCATTCGATGTAGCCTAAAAGATATCGAGCCATATCAAGCCACGCCAAAGAACAAATCGATCTTGAATACGCGAAGTAGCACACAAATAATACATTAAAGTTTGAATTTATAACATTATTTTAAAGCTTCGTGTTATAATTTTGAAATGTACGTATGTTGTCCCGACAGACAACCTTATGTGTCCCTGACTCCAGGAGGATAAATTAGAGCAGTACATTTGGACAGGTCAAATATTGAAAGCAGATAAGAAAAGACACGTAATGTGTTTAAGTTAAGATGAAAACCGTCAACGGCTGAGGGACGTGTTTAATATCAATTGTTATTCTTTTCTTTCTCCTTAGCTTACCAGTGTAGAGAAGAAAATAAGCTTTCGATCTTTCATTCTTTGGTTAGCCTCATCTGCTTTCACTTATCAAAGTTTACATAGTATTCCATATATCATGTTTCTGTCTGTTAATTTTATAGCGTTTTGTTGACAACAGTATGCATAGAGGGGCCTCGGTAGCTTAGTTGGGAAAACACCCGACTGGGCTACCCACGTTCGGACAACCCGTATTCGATTCCCGCTGGAAGCAGTGTGAGTTGTACTCCAACTCGTGGTTGGAATAAAAAAAATCCTGTGGTTGACCCAGCCGCTGGCAGAAATGGGTACCAGCAGAGTAGTACTCTGGGAAGGTGAGCAATGCCGCCTCGCATCATGAGTTTCGATACTTGGAGCGACACTATTCAGAAGTCTCCGAACACTTCTGAACAGGAGGCCGAGCATATTTTGAAGGAAAACTCATGAGCTAAGGCGCCGATTCTTGTCTCGTACTTTACCTTTACCTTTACGGATTGCATTTAGATGTTTCTATTTTAATTTGCTGCATCATTACGTGATTCTAAAATGTCTAGCATAGCGAATATTTATTAATTTGATTCTGTGGCCCACTGGTTCGAAATGTTGATTTCAATTTACAGACTGAGATTATTTGTTTAAACAAAAATTTAAATGAAAATAAAACCACAGTAGCTCAGTGGGCAGTGAATTCGAAGATTCGAAGACTACTAAGGATAAGAGGGTTCGGATATGATTTCATACAGTTTCTAGGTTCACTCAGCCGTAACTGGAAATTGGCTTTTCTTGGGAAGAAAGAAAACTCTGGCGTAATACCTCGAACATTACTAAACAATTAATGAGGTGAAAATATGAAAAAACAAACATATAGACCCAAAACACCATATTCCCGATACAACACCACGTGTCGCGAGGGCTTTTTCACCCATTCTTATTTTACAATTGTCAATTGGTTTTTTTTTTTTCTGAAGTTTTAGCTAACCGATCTGTTGACTGTCGGCAGGATATGCGGTCCAAATGTAATCAAGACCTTATGGTAATATTCTGTGGAGCGCATTAGGTGTCCTGCGTAGCGAAGAACTGACTAATGAGTCAACAGAGTTGCCTGGACCATTTTGTGCTGAGACTAGTTGTTATGTAAGAGGTTAAGGCAAAGAAATGCAAATGAATGCATAAAAATGCGAAGCTGCAGTAAAGCTTAATGTGAGGAAAAATTTAAAAAATTTAAAAAATGGTATGTTAGAAGCTTTACGCAATAATTAGACTACACAGATTAAACGACGTTTCGACCCAATAGGCCTTCAGCAGGAACAAACAAAGGTATGAGATGTGACTAACATAGACATGCACACAAGGATATGAGATGTGACTAACATAGACATGCACACAAAGATATGAGATATGACTAACATAGACATGCAAACAAAGATATGAGATATGGCAAACACAGACATGCACGCAAAAAGATATGACACATGACTAACACAGATACACACTAAGATATGAGATATGACTAAACACAGACACACACAAAGATATGAGACATGATTAACATGGACACACACCAAGATATGAGATATAACTAACATGACACACACCAAGATATGAGCCATGGCTAGCACACACACACACAAGCTAAGATATGAGCCATGGCTAGCACAGAAACACACCAAGATATGAGCCATGGCTAGCACAGAAACACATTAAGATATGAGCCTTGACTTCACGGTAACACACCAAGATATGAACCATCAATAGCACTGAAACACACCAAGATATGAACCTTGGCCAGCACAGACACCCACTAAGATATGAGCCATGGCTAGCACGGATATACACCAAGATATGAACCATGGCCAGCACAGGCACACATTAAGATATCAATCATGGTCGGCCCAGACACGCACCAAGATGAGGAGTGGATACCGGTGCCTACGTCATTCAAGGGGACTTTCTCATGTATTGTCACACTCGACAGGAAAAGTAGGGAACAGAACCCGGTCGTGGTTAATGCTGAGGTCAACGGTATCATCTGCAATAACACCGATGAGAAAGATGCAGTCATCTATACAGACGGATCTGTAAGACGACACGAAAGAAGTGCATGGGCATTTACAGCACGCTCGGCAGGCAGAATAGCCAAGGAAGACAGTCGTGCATACGCCATGACCACGAGAAGCATGACAATGGAGGTGATGGCAGTGACCAATGCATTCAAATGGTTAGAGTCACAAGACTACACCCACGCATGTATACTGAGTGATTCGATGAGCATGATAAAAAAAAAGTGGAGGCGGGCTTTGTACGCATGCAGTGGGTAGAGTCGTTGCAGAAATCCAAAATACGTAAGGTCACCTTTGTCTGTCCCTGGACATGCGGGAGTACGGGGAAATGAGAGAGCGGGCAGGTTGGCTAGCTGCGCTGTCGTTGAGGACGGGCAACCGATGGAACGGGCGGACATCATCAATGCCCTCCGAGATGTGGGAAGAGCACAGGACTTCGACAAACACAGATCAACGTCACTTCTTCGGATGATGGAAATGGGAGTTAAGATGGGCACGGCCAGAAATGAGAAACTTGGTGGCCGTGTAAGAAGACTTATCAACCAACATAGAACTGGAGTCGTCAGTCGCTGGAGACTGAGGGAATTGCTGAGGAGGGAATCTGAGCACCTATGGACATGTTCGGAGTGCAATGATGATGACCCGCAAATAACTCAATAACTCAATAACACACCAAGATATGAGCCATGGCCAGCACATACACCCACCAAGATATCAGCCATGGCTATCACAGACTCCCACTAAGATATGAGCAACGACTAGCACTGATATACACCGATAATATGGTTTGAAACAAGATGCCAGGCAGAAAACGAATCAACTGTCTCTGTGAACACCAGAACATCAAAAATACGGAGAAACACGAATTTTATCGTAGAGGAAAAACACTTTTCTCTTCTCCCTCTCTTATCAATCTTAACAACGTATTTTTTTTGTAGATTCAAAACACAAGCAAGAGCGATCATAAAATGTCAGATAAAATGTTTCACAAAGATTTTTAAAAAAAAATTAACATCAGGAGAATAGACAGAAGCATTTTTTAAAACTTCAGACAAATTGGTGCAACTGTGCTCTGCCTAAATTCATAATAAAACATAAAAAAGCGGTTCTCTCCCTCATGGCATGAAAATAGAGTTTAACCACTAACAATGCATGCTACAACAGCCGATCAAACTCCAGCTAGACATAAAGTACAGTATTACATAAATAGCATAGTGGCAGCAGCTATTAACTTCCAAGGCGACATAACTGCCCCGGGATATTAAAACAATATATGTGCATTCACTCACGCTGGTTTCTGACATATGCAGATAGTATAAATATATATGTTGTAAATCAAGTAAACAAATTTACATGCTGAAGGATGTGCCGGATTGTAAATTTGTAGGAAACATTCATTTCGATGACAATTCGTAAAGATGAGAGAATAACACCAAAGAAATAGGTAGATATCTCAGCTTTTCAGAAAAGCAGGATTATCTACTTAGTGAAACAATAAATGAAACTTGTTTTCTCATTTGAAAAGAATGCCCAAAAAATTATGTACCATACAAAGATATATTTTAAAAGATGAGATTGAAGATGAGCCCATGGTAGAACTAGAGTAAGATTAACTAACAATATTCTAGAAACTCTACAACAACATCAGTTGACAATGGTTGAGGCTGCCAGAAGGGCAAGAGCTAGAATTTGTATCTTCCTCTACACTGAAGTAAGTGGAAGCGAAGAGAGAGAGAGAGAGAGAGAGAGAGAGAGAGAGATAGAGAGAGAGAGAAAGAAAGAGAATGAAAGAGAAAGAGAAAGAAAGATCATCTTCTTACTAAAAAGGGAAAAATCATATTTTGGAGAATCATTACAGTAAGACAACATTTCGCATATTGTGAGTGCTTGCGTGCGTTTTTGTGTGTGCGTGTGCACGCGTATGTTTGCTGCACATATAACAAAAGTAAGCGTTTTCTACATGGTGAAAGTGTAAGGGAAATATGTTAGTACCAAATCCCTCAATGATCAACGCCGTATTGTAAGGGTGATGTAATCGGTATAACGCCAGTCCGGCTTACTTTCCCCAAAATAAAAAACATTAATCATTTGCAAAGGCTGGGTGAACCTCGAAGCTTTGTCTGACTAAACAAAGGTTCGCGGCATCTGGAAATTGATCTCGGACCCTGCTGGTCAGTAGCGAACGCTCTATCCTCTCGGCTACCTTATTACACATGTGTTGTATTTTGTCCGCTTGTAAATAAGCCACATCTGTGGTAGTACCTGGAAAATTGAAAAGATTATATTTAATGGTGGATACAGTTTGATCAATCTGTCGCTTTTGAGCAAGCCGAACTGACGGTAGCTTTGATGCCCACTCAAGCGTTCATTTCTTCAAATATGTAATCGAAAATAAAGAATAGAAAACAATCGAGAACCTAGACCCTAGCTTAGTGCATTGATAACTAACGTCAAATTGATTGAACGCCGATTATGTAAAGATAACATTCGAAGTAATAAACTATGCAGAGTTAAAAATAACGTTGTGAGTATTAAACTTTGTGGTGGTAAAGACAACATTGTGAGTATTAAACTATGCGGAGGTAAGGACAACATCGTGAGTATTAAACTATGCGGAGGTAAGGACAACATCGTGAGTATTAAACTATGTGGAGGTAAGGACAACATTGTGAGTATTAAAGTATGTGGAGGTAAGGACAACATCGTAAGTATTAAACTATGCGGAGGAAAGGACAACATCATGAGTATTAAACTATGCGGAGGTAAAGACAACATCATGAGTATTAAACTATGCAGAGGTAAGGACAACATCATGAGTATTAAACTATGCGGAGGTAAGGACAACATCATGAGTATTAAACTATGCGGAGGTAAGGACAACATTGTGAGTATTAAAGTGTGTGGAGGTAAGGACAACATTGTGAGTATTAAACTATGCAGGAGGTAAGGACAACATTGTGAGTTTTAACTATGCGGAGGTAAGGACAACATTGTGAGTATTAAAGTATGCAGGAGGTAAGGACAACATTGTGAGTTTTAACTATGCGGAGGTAAGGACAACATTGTGAGTATTAAAGTATGTGGAGGTAAGGACAACATTGTGAGTATTAAACTATGCAGGAGGTAAACACAACATTGTGAGTTTTAACTATGCGGAGGTAAGGACAACATTGTGAGTCTTAAACTATGTGGAGGTAAGGACAACATTGTGAGTATTAAAGTATGTGGAGGTAAGAACAACATTGTGAGTCTTAAACTATGAGGAGGTAAGGACAACATTGTGAGTATTAAAGTATGTGGAGGTAAGAACAACATTGTGAGTCTTAAACTATGTGAAAGTAAGGACAACTTTGCGAGTATTATAGTATGCAGGAGTAAAGACAGCATTATGGGTGTTTCACAATGTTTAAGAAATATAATATAATGATTATTAAGCTATATTTAAGAAAGGAAACATTGAGATTATTACCATACCCTCTAAAATGACATTTAGTAGGGTATAGTATGTCACATGTTGAAAAAATGTCATTTCTGTTGAAACATATTTAGAAAAAAGACAATGTCGTGATTATTAAATCATATTTAGGTAAATGTAATGTCGTGTCTATTAAACTATGTTTAAATTAAGATTACGTATTGATTATTAAACATTATTTAGATAGAGAAACGATCATGATTATTATACAATGCTTAGGTAAATATAACGTCACCATTATTATATATTACTTTAGAAACGTAATTTACAACAACATTTTTTGCACTGTATTTTGCTTTAAAAAAAAAGTCTAAATATTATGAGTTTAAATAAATATAAATTAATTTGCAAATAACGAAAATGAGTAACATAAAATTATTGAACTTATTGTGATGAAAGAAAATTATAACAACTTTAACTCTTCAGGCAAATATTCATAATTAATGATTGTAACAAGAAATACTTCTCCGAAATGCACTAGTAAAATAGACGGGGTAATAATCCAAATATAAGAGACTGATAAATTCACATGAGTTATTTACAGCAAAAAAAGGTACAGAATGGTTCAAGCAAATACAAATTTGCAGTATGTGAAAAGTACCTTCAAGAAACCGTTTTTAACAATGGGATTCGAAAAACGCGTTCTTACATGACATGTAGGTTGAAATAGTTCACACGTGGAATGTAATGAGAAAGATTGCTTAAGTGAATATGTAGGTAAAAATAGTTCTTACGTGACATGTAGGAAGAAAAGAGCTATTACGTGACATGTAGGTAGAAAGAGTTCTTACGTGAAATGTAATGAGAAAGAGTTCTTACGTGGTGTGTAGGTAAAAAAGAGTTCTTACCTGATGTATAGATAGAAAGAGTTATTACGTGGCATGTAGGTGGAAAGAGTTCTTACACATTGAAAAAGAATCCTCGCCAACATGACAACAGAATTGGAAAGCCATAAAAATGTGATTTTCTATGAAAATGTTGATAAACCACATATTACTTAAACGTAGTAGAATTTGAAATTCTAATGGAAGAGGCAGAAATGAAATAAAACTAATTAGTCAACATCCGTCGGAATTTTTGGCCATGCTATGATAATAAAACTGTCTTTAAACAAATTATCTTTGCGGTATTTTCCAATTTCTGAGGTCTACCGAGGGTACTTATAGGACAATGAACAAGGACCGCTTGTTCAGTGCAGTCGCCACGAGGTGATTAACTCTTATCAATATTATTATATAATATATTATATTACTTTTTACAAGGGATCATGTACCAGATCTTGGGTTTTAAAAAGTTAACAGTGTACTAGGAAAGTGGCAGTTAACATGGAAATGACGGGAGACATTACTCAGCCACGCTGGTCACTGGTCTGTGTGAAGGGCATCTCGAGATCGTGTGATTAGGTTAGTCACGTGACCAACCTCGAAGAGCCCGGCTAACGTCCTTGGCTACTCAGTTCAAATCAGTATCTCGGAAACAAAACATAAGTTTAGATCTGGAAAAACGCTGACGGGAGGAAGAACATCTGGAGATAATGGCCGAATAACAGGACTGATGAATGGTTGATAGTTAGAATATAATACAAGATCGGCCAACAGGTTAGAAACATGAAAAAAATTAATTTAGATAGGCATAGAATGATGTAGATCCCGTGTGTTACCGGGGCCTCATTATGAGCGAGGTAAAGGATAGTGACACTGTGACCTTCCAGGCATGTCGTAAGAGGCGACTAAGGAAGTTGATCGATGGCTTGACAAGCTGTCATTGTAAAAAGTATTGTTATGGAAACAGCGACAGAAATTTTAGAGCAGTGATCTCTGCAATATGTGTCATTTTGGCACGCACGGTTTCTGTTTTTGAGATTGTGGTTCTGCCCTTTCGGCTCGAAAAGACAATAGATAGATAGATAGATAGATAGAATGATGCAGACGTTTGGGTTCATCCTAGGCAATTTTAAGGAGCATAGACGCTCTGTTAGAGATAGCTAGTTAGATACAATTTAGCGGCAGTTATATATTTTGACTATGGAGTGTGTGAGTATGATGTGATTTGAGATTGCATGTCGTTGTAACTGTGAGACTACGATGCCATATGTTATTAAACCTGTTAGGGCCCTGACTACTTGTGCCAGACTCTAGAAATCTCATTATATAGTTGCCATTGATGTCGATGTCCACGACTGTTGTTCAGTTCTGTAACGTCTAATTTAGAAATCAATGAGAGGTGTTCTATCTGGTTAGATCCTGTCTTACATCACAATAGAAAGAATGATGGCACCAGTCTCATCATCATCATCATCATAAAAGGAAAAAAGTAAAGTACCACCGTCACGACAAGTGGCGTATAGGGAATATGGTGTTAGTGACCATACATTTTACAGACCTTTGGCACATGATTGTTGGGGTAATGTGGTCGGTATTACGCTCGTGCTGCTTTACTTTCCCAGAAAAAAAAATCCGGTACCCATTAAAGGCTGGGTGAACCGGAAGCCGTCGGTTGGGATCGAACCCTACCTCTTGTCTATTGTAGTCCAGTTCACTAACCACTGAGCTATCGCGGCTCCCATCATCATCATAATAGAATATATATTACAAATCCACTTTATAGCTTTCAAGTAGAACGCTGGTTGTATCACAGGAAACATACTGTGACAAACTGAGAAGGAGAGAGAGAGAGAAATAGAGAGAGAGAGAGAGAGATACAGCGAGAAACATACAATAAAAAACTAGTGAACATATGATAATGGCATGGTAGAAAGTCAATAGAACAAGTGACAAATAACTGAAGAAACAGAAAGTTATGGAAGGCAGTGATCCTCCACGCCAGCAGGCATAGTACTTGATGATGATTTCAGTAAAGCTAACACCAGCTTTTCTATAATTTGAACAAGCAAAGCTACCGTCACAAGTGCTGTACTGTGATTAGAGCCGCAGCTACGATTATTAGACAGCTATTTCGAAAAGCTTTGGTCGATCGCATGACAAAAAATCATCTCGCTTCAGGCACGCAATGAATGTCGGATAATAGTTTTTTGCAAATATTTATATGCCAGTTTTTAACAGTATAAATATGAAGGCTTAGATAAACCTTGATGGTATTGCTTCCTTTGAAGCGTGTCTTTCTAATGAGGCTCATTCTTGGATTATGTTGGTTGCGTTGTTTTATATAGTGCGTGACCTTAATGAACGTGTGATACTGCACTTACAACCACACAGAAGCTCATTTGTTGCTCGGATGACAACAGTGTCATTCATTTACTTTGTTCCTCGACCTGGCAAGACAAAAGTGAAACTAAAAGCCCAATAAATGAAAAAAGTAGGCAAATTAACAGTTTCATTAATAACTGTACCATTTAAACAATTATGTTCAGACACGTATTTTTTTGGTGGTTTGTGTATTATTTGATAATTTAATATTAAGACCATCCCAATTTAAAACACACACACAATAAAATAAAACTACATATTTATGAGAGGTAATCACTTTCGATGCATTTATATTGATCTGAATGTTGGAGAAGGGAAAAATAAATCAATAAAAATTATGCATCCGAATTGTCTTCATTTCGTTGAATTGACTGAGGAAAAATCTCAAAATTTTGACGAGAAAAAAAACAACAGCAACGAAAAACATATCAACAAGTGTAAACATGAAGGGAAGCTCATAAGAGATAAGACTCTTCACACTTGAAATGGAAATGGTCGGAATTTGGAGGACATTTAGAAAACATCGGAAACAAGCACACATTTAAAAATAAGAGTAACTTGCGAGGCCGGGAGTAAGCTGTAGGAAACATTCAAAATAAGCATAAAATGGTATTAAACAGCCAAATCTATTGAGAGACAAGACAATCTGTGACGGTTCAGTAAAGGCCTTTGTCAGAAATAAAACAAGGAATAACAAAAAACATTAATACTTAGAAAAACATAGCATACACTGACGTGCATTAGACTCCAGGAGAGAGCGATAGAAGCAGCAATCCTGACATAACGGTGATGCATACACATTAGAAGTTGAGAGACAAAAGTAAATGAAATCCTTGAGAAACTCTTTCAAGGATCGCCATGGAACAAACAAAAACAGAAATTGTGTTGACCCACAAACCTCGCAAAGATTGTCGGGAACTAACTGCGGTTAAAAACAAGAACATTTTATAATGATCAATACGCAAACATAACATGTTTCAATTTGTGCTTGAGCTTCTTATTTAATTACATATTTTATGATCAAATTAGCGGAGTTGCTTGTTGTACTAAGATGAGCCCTAGATGTGTTTATGTTTTTGGGCCAGTTACAGTGTCGTATTTTCGCTTTCTACAACAGCTGCTGAGCTAAGACTGATTTGGTATAGGACAAGAAGACAGACAGTGGTACATCATGTCAACTCATCTATTCAACAAATTCAAAGAAGCGAATAATAAAGAACAATTTGACGCTCTTACGATTGGAGGTCACACACTTTCAGAAATATGATACCGTGATGATACACAACGTTTATCTATCTCAGTAACATTGAGTGATTGATAAGTAGATAATAAGGGGTTAAGGAAAAAAAGAAATGCAAATGAATTCATAAAAACGCGGAGCTGCAGTAAAGCTGAATGTGAGGGAACATTTTTTTTTTTAATTGAAAAAAAAATGGTATGGTAAAAGCTTTACGTGATTAGCAGACGACACAGATTTGAACGATGTTTCGGCTCAAAAGGCCTTCAGCATGAACAAACAAACAACACGCACACACAGATATGTAAGTAAATAAAACTAATCCTACATAGCTAACTAGTAACGAAACACCCAAAACAAAATAATCGAAATTAAAGAAAAGAAAAATGACTTCCCTGTGTCGTGGACCGTGGTCAGAATGGGAAAGGGCGAGTAACCCGGGTCTAGCTGTAATTATACCCTCTGGTCAGGTGAAGGGTTATAAAAATACACGAGCGGGAGGAATGGTGTCTAGGTTACCTCGACTGCAAAGACATTGACAATGTCTAAAAGAATCTAAGGGCCCGTAAATACAGGTATACACACATACAGATGCGTGTATACATATATACACGTACAAACAGACATGCACCTACTTATATATATCAACATACATATATATATATATATATATATATATATATATATATATATATACAAATACACATATATATGCATACATACATGCACACACATACATGCATATATATATATATATATATATATATTTACCAATACCCATACATATGAACACATACATGTATGTGCTCACCCATACGGGGACAATCTTATATGTGTAGAAATGTGCATATAACGCACACATAACCAGAAGAGCGCACACCGGGGTCAGTGTGCAAATACAAAGGAGAAAGAATAGAACAGTAGAATAACAGGAACTCAGAAGGCTGAGAGTGAGGTGCAATAAAACATATGAGGGTAAGTAGCACAGAAAAAAAGGGTATAGGAGAAAATCGAAGTGTCTCAATGGGGACTAGTGGAGGTGAACTCTGAATAGCATGGCATAGTAGATAGATTAAAGAGCCCAAACATGGGCAGTAGATAAGGCTATGCAAAAGGAAAGGAGTAACCGAAAGGGAACTATGTGTACGAGTGTGATACATTCATGCCTCGTGGGGTCAGCGAGCCATACTGGACTATGAGGCGATTCTCCAAAGCAAATCGGCTGCGGTCGCCAGAGTGACAAAGGACAATACTAGTTATACGGATGTCGTCTTTGCCCTTGTGATCTAGGAAGTTGAAATGGGAAGACACTGGAGTGCCAGTATTATGTTTGAACATCTCGTAAATGTTCACAAAATCTTACCGCTAATCGTCTCCCACATTCGCCAATATAAGTCATGTGGCATCGTTGGCATATGATAGCATAAATGATGTTACGGGACATACATTTGAAGCCATACTTGATCTCGAACCGTCCAGTAGGGAATAACACCGAGTCAGTGGGGAGCACATAGGCACAGGTGATATAGTTCCGACCACAAGGGGCCGTACCGAAGTGTTGATGGTGGGAGCGAGGGAGATGGCTCCTAACCAGAATATCTCCCAAATTCCTGTCGCGCTTGAAGGCAATCATCGGGGGATCACTAAAAAGTAGACGGGTAGTGGGATCAGAGAGAAGAATGGAACGGTAGCGGTTGAGTATCTTCACAGCAGCTAAATTGTGAGGATGATAGGTGAGGGTGAGTATGGTTCTCTCTGAAAAGGGGGGGGGCGGTTTGAAGGGGTGAGTGCCTCGGGACGGGAGATAATGAGGACCCGCTTGAGGGCAGAATGGAGGATCGAATCTGGATAAAGCCGGCGGCTGAAGAAACCTAACATGAGGTGAGCCTGTTGGAGGAAATCTTGGTCATCCTGGCAGATGCAACGGAGACGCAATAACTGAGAGAACGGAATAGAATCACGACAAGAAGGTGAATGGGATGAAGTATAGAGAAGATAACAATGGGCGTCTGTGGGTTTATAGAGAACAGAGGTGTGGATACCGGAAGTACCCAAAGAAACAATAAGATATAGGAAGGTGACAGAGGAAGTGGATATACAAGATGTAATCTTGATAGCTTTGTAGATAGCTACCAATGTAGTCGATAAACCTGGAAAGGTCATCCTCAGGTAGATCAGTAAGTCCGAAGCAGTCATCAATGTACCGGAGTTATATGATGGCTAGAGGACCTTAATATGAATTAAGAATTTGGTGTTCAAGGTAACCCATAAATAGGCAAGCATAGCTAGGGCCCATCTTGGTGCCCATGGCTACCCCACTAACTTGGTCATAGAAGTTACCATTGAACTCAAAGGTTTTGAGGTTGAGTACAAGCTCAGTAAGGCGGAGAAGAGTGGCAGCATCAACAGAGGGGTGTTGTCTCTGGTCAAGAAAGAACAGTAGAAGAACCAGGAAGCCGTTGGAGTGAGGAATAGAGGTGTAGAGAGAGCAAACATCAAGGGCGAAAAGTCGGAATGAGCGACCACGGGAGAGAGAGATGGAAGAGAAGATACTCAAGGCATGGTTAGTGTCCTTGACATATGAGGGAAGACTAACTACCATGGGCTGGAAGACACTGTCTAGATAGTCGGATATGCGTTCAGTCGGGCAAGCACACGCTGACACGATGGGGCGTCCTGGATTGTCGATTTTGTGAATTTTGGGGAGCATGTAGAATGATGGTTTACCAAGACCACTATTGGGGATAATGAGGCGGAATGCACTTGGAGGAAGGAGGTTGTCTCGGATCAGTTCCTTGATGGTAGATTGGGCCTGCTTGTTGTAGAGGACAGGGGCGTCGTCGGGACTATTATAAATAGATAATATCAGTTCAGTGCAATAGTGAAAAACAACTGCTTTGTAGCAATGCAGCAGAAACAAAAATGCTCATAGCCGGTTAAATCTTATATGTGTTTGAACGACACAATATGGAAGGTGTAGACGTGTTGTTTTTCACAATTGCGCTGAATTTTGTTTGCTTATTGATAAAAAAAACCATGGACTATCAAGGTGATCAAAACAAGGCCGGATACAGCTATAAATAAATTAAAACACGTGCACAACACAGGACAAGGAAATGATATATCAAGAACACTATCTGTTTTTTAAGGACTTTGGTGTTTTTAATATTTTTCTGATTGTGTGATAACAGACATATGCAATGACATATACAATACAGGGTACATACCAAACGAACTAAAAACATCAACTTTCATTGCATTGCCTAAAAAGAATGGTGCAGTTGAATGCAGTGATTTTAGAACAATAAGAATAATGAGCCAGGTAACACAAATTTTACTAAAAGTTATACAGGGAAGGATTCAGAATAAAATCAATACTGAATTAGATGAGCAACAATTTAGATTCAGGAATAACAGTGGCACAAAAAGCCATATTTAGCATGAGAAAATTGATTGAAAAGTACATATAAGTAAACAAACCAATATATGCCTGCTTCATAGACTACATCAAAGCTTTCGATAGAATACACCATAACCAACTTATAGACTGCCTAAAGGATATAAATCTAGACGACACAGACATACGACTAATGTCATTTTTACTGGGAGCAAACAGCAATAATGAAATATAACAAGGAGAAATCTACACCCATGGATATAAAAAGAGGAGTAAGACAGGGATGCATCCTATCACCAAGCTTGTTCAATCTATACACTGAGCAAATCTTTAAAAACATCTCAGAGATGCCCGGCCCACAGATTAATGGGAAGATAATCAATAACCTAAGATATGCTGATGATATTGTTCTACTAGCAGAAAATCCTAAAGACCTACAACAATTGCTTAATGTGATAAACATAACCAGCAAAAAATATGGACTAGATATGAATATCAAAAAGACTAAAACTATGATCATAAACAAAGAAAATTCTCAAGACCTTCAAATAAATATCACAGTTTAAGGAATACGTCTGGAGATAGTTCAGAGCTGCAACTTCCTAGGACATACTATAACCAATGATGGAAAATTGAAATAAACAAAAGAATAGGTATGGCAAAAAGTAATTTTAATGCCATGAAAAATATACTAACAACAAAACAAATAAAATCAGGGCTGAAACTAAGAATAGCAAAATGTTACATCTTCTCAATATTCATGTATGGTGCAGAAACATGGACATTAGACAAGAAAACAGAACAGAAACTTGAAGCCTTTGAAATGTGGACTTATAGAAGAATAGGTAGAATTGGATGGAAAGAAAAGAAAACAAACAATGAAGTTTTAAAACAACTAAACATAAAAAAGAGAACTACTAAACACAATCAGAACAAGACAAATGAAATGTTTGGGGCATGTTAAAAGACACAACAGCCTACTAAAAGTAATATTGGAAGGGAAAATACAAGGTAAAAGAGGCAAAGGCAGACCAAGACTAACATGGACGAGTAACATCAAAAGATGGATAAGCCAATCTATGACAACCTGCGCCATCAAAGCAAGAAATAGAGTGGAATGGCGATCCATGGTAGCCAACCTTTGTTGCGGAGACGGCACCCGATGATGATGATGGTGATTTTTTATCTCAAAGCAACACATGCCATTGAGACATGAACATATATTTCCTGAGACATACATCAACGTCTTTAAATGCAAGTGGTACAGCAGAATATTAAGAGTACCATTGACGGAGAAATCATTTGTGCAAGAGTTTTTAATTTTATAAAACTTATTGAATTGATAAAGAACATTATAACAAGGAAAATAAGATATATCAGTCATGCAAAACGACATAATAGCCTAGGTAAGATAAGTGAGGGCATTGTTCCAGGAAAATAAGGAATACCTAGAAGATGGATGGATATGAACTGGGATTGACTCATGCAGAAGCTGGATATATCGTACAGGACAGAGAAAACTTCAAATTATAGCTGGCATGGGGGTCAAGTTCCAATAGGAACAAGCTAGATGAAGATAATTGTGAATATAAAACAGTGATGAAAAGCCTTTGTTACGTCTCATAGAGCAGTTGTTAATCCTGAAGACAAGAACAAATTTGTGAAGACTTTATTCAAAGTGCTCCAACAGCAGCCAAGGTTATGGGACTATTGATGACCATGCGTACAAATAATATAAAATAGCAACGCATAAATTCTGACAAAATAATGTAAAATATTATTATCATTAGTAGCAAAATCAGGAAATATGTGACGTCATAATATCGAAGGGCTATAATGTCAGCAGTGTTTTTTTTTTTTTAAAAAAAATTAGTAGAAAGAAAAAAAAGGTGTAAGATATAAGAATCACTCATTTTAGTTATGACATCAAGCCATAATTATTATACAACCTGATCGCCTAAGCTATAAGTGTAATTTTCTACCTCGAAATTCGCTCAACGGCCTAAAGGTTGTCATGCTAGCCAGGCATCCTAACCTAGCCTAAATTCCTTGCTTAATGTGAATTAATTTTGCTTAGTTTGCTCGACAGAATTTTTCACTGCACAACGCTCAACCCCATAGGGCTCAGACCCCCTCCTCTGCATGTTTCCTAGTATGGAGTACACCCGTCTGACACTAACAAAAGCAATGAAAATGGCTTCAGCTGAGATGCATGAATCTCGTAGCATTGATAAAGACTCCAAGGCGTATTAGTCACCTCTTACGACATGCATGGCAGGTAACAGAGGCTCTATTCTTTTATCTTACGACATGCGTGGCAGGTAACAGAGGCTCCATTCTTTTATCTTACGATACGCGTGGCAGGTAACTGATGCTCTATTCTTTTATCTTACGACATGCGTGGCAGGTAACAGAGGCTCTATTCTTTTATCTTACGACACGCATGACAGGTAACAGAGGCTCTATTCTGTTATCTTACGACATGCATGACAGGTAACAGAGGCTCTATTATTTTAACTTACGACATGCATGGCAGGTAACAGAGGCTCTATTATTTTATCTTACGACATGCGTGGCAGGTAACAGAGGCTCTATTCTTTTATCTTACGACACGCATGACAGGTAACAGAGGCTCCATTCTTTTATCTTACGACATGCATGGCAGGTAACAGAGGCTCTATTCTTTTATCTTACGACATGCATGGCAGGTAACAGAGGCTCTATTCTTTTATCTTACGACATGCATGGCAGGTAACAGAGGCTCCATTCTTTTATCTTACGACATGCATGGCAGGTAACAGAGGCTCTATTCTTTTATCTTACGACATGCATGGCAGGTAACAGAGGCTCTATTCTTTTATCTTACGACATGCATGGCAGGTAACAGAGGCTCTATTCTTTTCACCAATCACTGTGGTCAGAGCTTAGTTAGCCACACGAGTGATCAATTGGTCAACTACAAAGCCCCATCTATTTTCACAATCCGTCGCTAACTTCCGCCGGATAACCTAGGTCTGGTCCACTTTTCACATACCCGAGTCTACCGCCCTCTTCAAAATTTGGGTCGCTCTCCTTGTTTACACCTGCCTGACGTTAACTGCTTTGTACAAATGTGGAAGATACTGTACAATCCATCTTTGACAATGAAAACAAGAAATAGAATTATTAAATGTTCTGTAGAACCAGTCTTAACATATGGATGTGGATCATGGACAACGGTGTAATAGACAAGTAAATCACTGGAGGCTGTAGAATTGTGGTTTTACAGAAGAATGTTGAGAATACCATGGACGGATAAGAAAAGTAATCAAAAGTTTATGAAAGAGGTCGAAATGAGAGCTAATTTCCAATATTGGAATGAAACAATCATCTTTCTTGACCATGTAATGAGAATGGAACAAATGAAATACATTGTGACAACTTGGGAAATGAGAGCTAATTTCCAATATTGAAATGAAACAATCATCTTTCATGACCATGTAATGAGAATGGAACAAATGAAATACATTGTGACAACTTGGAACAGAGGATCGAAGAGATAGAGGAAAGCTAAGAGAAAAGATACCAGGCAGAATAGAAAAAGGCGTGGCAGAAGGTCAACAACAGAAATGATAAATAATTGTCAAGATCGATAGTTATAGAGAGACATGATCACCTACGCTAGCAGGCATGGTACTTGATGATGATGATGACGTCAGCTACATGACACTTCTAATGATTTGTCCCGATCTCTTTTACGCATGTGGACTATCGAACGTATGTGTTTCCCTGATATCTGCTCGTGATTTCGATATTTCTAAAATAAATCGCTTCATGATATCTCTCTTTCGTCTATAGCTTTTGACATTACATTTTATTGCAAATAATAGAACAATGCACTTTTGTGTCGTAAATGAAATAAAAACCCCGCTACAGCCATGACTTCACAAACACATTTCGTTTCTGTTCGCCTTCGTTTAGCTTAGTTCAGGTTAATTGAGGTCTCGTATAAAGCTCCAAGTTGGCAACACTACAACGTTGTAGCATGACTTTATTATACACGCGCCAACATATACACACACACATATACATGCGCATACATAAATGTGTTTCGTGAGTTTTGTTCTCATGATCATATCAAACAGATTTATTTCTGGATCCTTGTTCTCAAGCACGTTGTTCATATTTTTACAATAATTAAAGAGTTGAAAAAAATACATAATTACGGCATATAAGCTGGTCGCGTGGGTGGTAGGTCGGTTGGGTTTATGAAGCATTTTAATTTCACATTAATCATCATAATTTGGAGGTGAGTGAGGGGACGATAGAACATTTTTAGGGAATGATTAATGTTCATATTTTTGTTAATCTGGATTCTTTGTCATGATCTTTGAGACTTAAATGTTTGTGTGTAGCCAAACCCTTAATTTTATCCACGATGGAAATATCGTTAAGAAAATCACGATAAGCAACGGATTAGTCTGCATGTTTGTAGTACAAGCGAACCTACTATTACGCTTGCATTTACTGTCACTCTTTTCATGACATAAGTCGACTTCATTGCTTTCAGGGCAGACCTAAAGGTGATAATACCTTTTAAAATGACAATATAAAGTGTTCACTAACAGTGCATGTTATTCACAGGTTACACACACTTCTATTCCATTTTCTCGGTGTTCCTATTCTACTAGTACCCAGCTTGATTTCCATTTCCTGGATTCGCTTACATTTACATAATATAGGTATATATATATATATATATATATATATATATATATATATATATATATATATATATATATATATATATATGCTCACTGCATCAAAAAGTTGCTCTTCACAAACCGACCATACAGAGAATTAATTAACGTTGTATCATTTTTCTCTTTCAAAATCATGACGATTTATATATAGTGTTATATCTAACTAAAAGTCATAATCTGCGTAACGGTTAGGTATATTTTACAATACTATTATATACTATTATCCTTATTGATTTATTCTGTAAACATGTGGCCATAAAGAGTAACAGGGAGATGCAGCTTTCTAGCTTGGGACAAGAAATGTGTCACACTTGAAGTTTGTTAACCCGTAAAACTGCAGGATTTATTATGTCTATAATCTGAATCTGAAAATAGGGAGCTCCTAAAAAACATCAGAAAGAAACAATCAACATTTTTCAGGCACATCATGAGAAGAGGAAAGTTGGAATACTTGGTTACAAAAGGCAAAAATACAAGGAAAGAGAGATTGTGGACGACAAAGAGAGAAAATACTAGATAGCTTGGTGTCATGGCATTGCAAACAGTCAACAACATAACTGATACGATGCACTGTAGTTAGAAGATTATGGAAGGACATGAACGGCGACACAACCAGCATGGCACATGATGATGATGATAATCTGAGTCGTTAGTATTCTTGTGTCCCAAAGACAGATCGCCAGCTATTGAAAGCACGAAATGGTTGCTGGTTAGACTTCGTTTTTGTGTGAGACTGAACCACTTTAATTATTTATGGAATGTGTGGTCCCAAAAATTTTATGATGCTTCCATTTCTCATTTATTTTGTACATGGTGTCTTCATACCGAATTGTGTTCATGATGTCTCCACATCTCCTTTTGTTTGTGGTGTCTCCTTATTGTATGTTATTGATGATGTCTCCATAGCTCATTTTGTTCCTTATGTGTCGTTATTTCATTTTGTTCCTGATTGTTCACGGCTATATTATTCGTGATGTTTTCTCATTTTTCATGATGTCTCCATATCCCCTTTTGTTCATGATGTCTCCTTATCTCATTTTGTTCATGATGTCTCCTTATCTCATTTTGTTCATGATGTCTCCTTATCTCATTTTGTTGATGATGTCTCCTTATCTCATTTTGTTCATGATGTCTCCTTATCTCATTTTGTTCATAATGTCTCCACAGCTAATTTTGTTCATGATTTCTGCATATCTAATTGTGTCCATGATGGCTCCATTTCTTATTTTATTCAGATTTCTCATTATCTCATTTTCTTTTCTCGATGTCTCCATATCTCATTGTGTTAATAATGTCTGCATATCTCATTTTGTCCATGATGGCTCTATGTTTTATTTTGTTCAGAAGTCTAACTTTTTATTATGTCTCCGTAGCTCATTTTATTCACGATGTCTCCATATCTCATTCTGTTGGTGGTGGCTTCAAATCTCATTTTGTTCATGATGGCTCAATATTTCATTTTCTTCATGTTGTCTGCACATCTCATTTTGTTCGTGATGTCTCATTATATATATATTTTTGGCTGACATAAACGCTAGTCTCAAACATCACATATAACATGTTGTTACCTTTCTTTCTTGTGCCATATATGTTTTTCTTATTCTTCTCAATTAGTTTCCTATACTTCACAAACTTCCATGGAACTTGAGGCCTAAATTAATTCCTTAGCTCTCTGCTCAGTTAACATGAAGGATATGTTCTGGAGTTTGCAGACATATAGTCATTGAGTTGTATGTCCTTTGGAGAACTTTGCTCTCATTACAGTCAGCCTGAAATAATATATGCATCTAGCCAGACTTCCGCTTCTTCTGTTGTCATGTTTAAGGTATGTTTTATGTCTTGAAATCATCTTCTTTTTGGTCTGCCCTATGGTTCGTCTTTTTGAGACCATAAAAATGTAAAAGGTCAAGAGCATTTTAACGCCAAGTGGCGTATAGGAAATATGGTGTTGGTGACCATAATTTCTAAAGACCTTCAGCACATGATTTTTTGGGTAATGTGGTCGGTATTTCGCCTGTGCCACTTTACTATCCCAGAAATAAATCCGGTACCCATTTAAGGCTGGGTGAACTCGGAAATGATCTTTGCAATATGTGCCATTTTGGCACGCAAGGTTTCTATTTTTGAGTTTGTGGTTCTGCCCTATGTGCCGTCTTCGGCTCGAAAGGACAATAGATAGAACTCGGAAGCCGTCCGTCAGGATCAAACACGAGCACTTGTCCTTTGTAGTCCAGTTCACAAACCACTGAGCTATCACAGTAGTTAGATCGATATCATCATCGAGCACTTCCATTAAGTGTACTTTGTGTACGTGTGCCATCATTATTACAGGATACATTTGCCACTCAGGCTGACACGGTTCGTCCTCAGAATGTAAAGTTAATGGAGTGTACTTAACTTAGTCCTTGTTGATTCGTAGTTTGTTCGCAAGTAAGCAAAGAAAATGATTACAAAGCAAGCAAGGAAAATGATAGCAAACTAAACAAAGAAAACGACAAAGAAAACTAGAAGAAAGCAAACAAAGAAAACTAGTGCAAATTAAACAAAGAAAACAACAGATTAAACGCTGAAAACTAGAAGAAAAAGTAAACAAAGAATACGATAGCAATTTAAAATGTTGCTTTTTGAGTACGTTGCTCTACAATGTTTTAATACATTCATTATAATTTCTATTTTTAAATAATTACAATTTGAACATTTTAAAGGACTTATTTTGTCAGAGATTCAACTTAGCTTTTTTATTATTCAGATGGCTAAAGCGATATGAATTAAAAGAAGATCTACAGGAACTAGACATTCACGAACGTATGTAGGAATACACCAATAGAACTAATGAACAAATGTAGAGACAGAAAGTTTATGAAGAAGCATGGAAACTTATATCAGCAGACATGATACTTGATGATGATGGGCAAAGTCTTCTTTGTATTAGTTGTTATTATGAGGTAAGTTTAAATTTTTACATACAAAATTAGAGACATAGGAAAATGATCAAGAAAATAATTATAAAGTAATGACAGTCCAATAAATGGTGACATGTCAATTAAAGAAGGAGTTGTAGTCAGATTACTGTAAGCTGGCGTGGAGTATATTTAAAGTATAATGAACTATTAAATTGATAATTAAGTAATGTGTCTAACTAGCTAGCTAAATGAACATGTTTTGTATATATTTTGTTAACATAATGTGCTGGAAAAAGGAGGCAAGTGAATTAGCTCTGTGTACTAAGAATTCGGTTTGTAATTTTTTTAAAAAAAAAAAACCCTTTAACAAAGCATAAAGAATAAACTAAAACCATTAGTATAACATTATTACCTTGTGCGTGTTTTCTCAATGATGATGACGATGTAGAAGAGGATAAAAAAAAACATAAATCCAGCTCACGTAGACCTCAACCAATATTCCTTTCATATGATCGGGTAACAGAAACTACCAAGGAAAAGCAATTACTTGCAGACTTTACCATCTGGCAATGCAAATCAAATGTTCAACAACTCGGGAGAAAAAACTGGCTATCAGGTATATGTGTTCACCATCTTTTATTAACAAAAGTTCACTTTCTGAGAAATCGTCGTTCCTTTGTGTTAATAAATGTCAGCATGTTAACAGCGACTACGTGAACGGTGCAGTATGTTGTTACCAGTGAGTCGACACCGAAACTAGCGATTGTAATGTACAACCTGGTTTCCGCTGTAATCTTCGCAATTCTAGAAATAGAACAGAATTCTAAGCGACCAAAATGATCTTGTTAAGGCGCGTCCTGGTGTGGTACAATCAACACATAAGCATCACGTTAATACACATATTAAATGTCGGTGACCGTGTGTAATGTTAGAGAGAATCTCGTAATTTCTTAAACAAAATACATACTTTTGTTTACTTGTAAATATATCTCTTGTTTGTTTATATTTGCAGGCATACATGTCTACCTGCCAACTTACTTACCTACCTATATACCTATCTACCTACCTACATATCTATTTATCTATATACATGTCTACCTGTATACTGGCACAATTACTTTTCTAGGTGTTTAGAAGACTACATATAATACTAACAAGAAAATAAGAAGGAATGGAAGATTATGACAATGTTATATTGTATGGCCTATGGCGTCTTGACAGACGGTTGGGAGCCAGCAATCATGATAAGTCAGTAGTTTGGTAAATCATTAGTGCCGCATTATGTATGCTGCTTTATTGAACAGCTTCTCTCGTGGCTGAATTTGTCAATCCTGGACAGACAGATCCATCCACAGAGCGAACAAGGTGTACTTGTAGTACCTGGCCTTGCTTCTTTTCTCTTGCACCTTTTGTCTTCTGAATTTGAAATCAGCACTGTCTCAAAAGTTGCTGTGCCATTTTTATTTTTATTCTCCATGTACTACGATCTGCAGCCAAATTTTCCCAGTTTCTTTCGGTGATAAAAAAATTCCCTCAAGGAAGCCCTGCAAACATCCTTATATCTCAGCACTGGTCTGCCCTTTGGTCTCTTTCCGTCCTTAAGTTCGCCACACAATATTTGTTTGGAAATATGATTGTTTGCCATCCTTCTTACATGTCCCAGCCACCTTAGTCTACGATTTCTAAGTGTTGCCATGATCGATAGGAGCTTGGCTCGTTGTAAGACATTAAAGTTAGTTACTTTGTCCTGCCATTTGATGTTCATAATCTTTCGAAGGCAACGTACTTGAAAGCTGTTTTACCCTTTCTCCTGCCCTGCATAGGTAGTCCAAGTTTCTGATCCATATAAAAGTGTACTAAGCACTCAACTTTGGTAAACTTGAATCTTAGTCCTGAGTGTTAAATTGGTGTTGGCCCATGCTCTATCATTAAGTTTACCAAATGTAGAAGCTGCCTTTTCGATTCGGGAATTTATTTCTTCTTCAAGGGAGACAATGGTTGTGACCGTAGAACCAAGATAGGTGAACTTTCTCACAAATTCAATGGGTATGTTATTTAATGATATATCCGTGAGGCTGGCTACACCTTGCTGAAGCACTACAATCTTATGTATACATATTGACAGTGAGAATAAATCATACGATCTAGCTAGATTGTCAACCATTGACTGCAGAACAGAATCATCATGAGCAACCAGAACTGCATCATCAGCGAATAGAATCTCCTTGATTAGGGTCTCAGTTGTCTTTAATTGTGAACGTGCAAGATTGAATAAAGAGCCGTCAGATCTTGTACGGATGTAGATGTCTCCAGAGACGATTTCAAACGCATTGTGTAGAAGGGCAGCGAAAAATATGCCGAATTGAGTAGGGGCAAGGACACATCCTTGTTTGACTCCACAGTTCATCTCAAAGTTCTGGGAAGATCCACCGTCAAACTGGATGATGGCAGACATATTGTTGTGAAACGACTTGATCAGCTTAAGTAAAGTAGGAAGGCAGCCAATATTTTCTAACACCTTGTATAGACCTGCTCTGTCACTGTGTCCAACGTCTTTGTAAGATCAACAAAGGCTATAAATAGAGGTCTTTGTTCCTTGCATTTTCTTGCAACTGGCGAAGAGTAAAAATCATATCCGTGATTGACCGTCCAGCTCTAAACCCACACTGGGACTCAGGAAGGTTCCGCCAATTGATGTAGGCGCTTTAAAACAATTCTTGTGAATGCCTTTCCAGTTATACTCAGGAGGGATATACCGCTATAATTGTTGCAATCGCCCTTGTCTCCCTTATTTTTATATAACGTTACAATCTTGGCATCTTTCATGTCTTGGGGTATATCACCACTTCTCCAGCATTGGACAAGGAGTTTGTAGAGGGGCGGCATGAGTGTTTCAAGATTTTCCTTGAGTATTTCATCAGGGATGTTGTCGTTAACAGAGGCCTTTCCACTTTAGAGGTCGGAGATGACATCCTGAAGTTTTCTCTCACTAGGTTCATTGTCCAGTTCAGTTAATACTGAGTATTTTGGGACTAGCTGGTCTAGGAGTGGGCTTGCTGGTCTGTCTACATGATATAAACTTGAGTAATGTTCGACCCATCTTTCCAGCTGTTTAGATTTGTCACTGATAGACTCACCGTTAGCATCTTTTGAGGGAGCAATTTTTTAGATGTTTGGACCTAGAGCAATCCTAATGTTGCTGTACATAGTTCGTGAATCACCCAGCTCAGCAGCTTTCTGGATCGTAGAGCACAGATTTGACCAGTACTCACTCGCACATCTCCTTGATTCCCTTAGTACTTCTGCGCTTGCTTGTTTGAATTTGTCTTTTGTGTTCTGGCATGGGTAGATCTTTAAGAATCTGATACTAGACACAAAGGAAATAAAAAGACTTACACAACTATCAACGTACATCATATTAATTTATGAATACTTCTACGAACTTAACTACCAACTAGTTTGCGTACTTAACTTTCAAGTTTACCTTCTGCTTCTCCAACTACATTTCTACATATTTACAAATCCAACCTTCTCACTTCCTCACCTCTATATAAACCTACCAAGACAGTCGTATATTTTATTAATTGTATAGACTACTGCACAAAACTTTAATAGTAATCATTAGTACTAAGATCTCATTCTTGAACATCCAGGAAGATGTCAGTGCACATGCACAAACCACGTAGAATAGACAAGTATCTTCAGTGTGTTAGAGAAAGGTGATATTTCAGGGGCGGTTGAAAATTTCATTTGAATTGTTCCCAGTAGCGCGCGCCTTTTGCGTTGAGTATTTTTAGTTTCGATTTTCCGTACTTATTTCAGAATTCTGTATTGTTATGCAACTTGGACAAGCGGTTTTAATTTTTGTTTTATATTTCTCTTTGATGTTACTAGGCGGTCGAAGAATGAAACTTCTAGCAGAGACAATTCCTTCGATTTACATGGACTTAAGTCGCTGAAATTGAGGGAAAATAATAATGTGTGCGCGCTAACACTGTTCCTAGGACGAGACTGAAGGAAATATTGAGCTGTCTTGCTTTCATTGGACACGGCATGGAGTCGATTCTCGCTGAGAATTGTGTTTTTTTTATTTTTTTTTAAATTATAAATGTTTTCTTTGGAGTTTCGAGCCTGTTCAAGTTGTAAATGAGAATCACACATTCACACCAGAGCAGAGCATATTTAATTATATTCATCCATCACTAAATTCGTTTAAATTAACTGGATTTACTTTTGTTTCTTACCAGTAAATACATCATAGCTTGATGTCACAGAACGTTGTAAACCCTATTGTATCGCAATTAAAATACTGCATCGCTTACACTCAATGTTACTCACTAGTTATATATCAGTTTATCTTAGTGCCTGTTGGTTGAACACATTGTCTTCCCATACTATTCCATGTTAGTCTTCACCTGCTGCAGCGTTCCTCAGAATATTGAATTTATTATTCGCTTATAGACATCGCATGTACAGGTATACATCTAGCTCTCACTCTTTTAAACAAAAAGAACAAAAAGTTGTTTTTTTTTAACTTTCCCATGAAGCAGATATTTGAATTGCTGAACTCAGACAGTTCACAATAGCACCTCAATATATACATTTCAAATAGGTATGTTTCTTCCAATAAATGTTTCACAATTCTTCAGTCTTATTTATAACCAATCTTAACAAACAGCCTTAGATTACAGACAATCGATGACAATATATCTTATAGGCCACAAAAATATGTTTTTATATGAGAATGTTGAGGATACCTTGTACAACTAAAAAGAGAATCTCAAATGAATATTCTTGTCTCTAGTGCTGCATATCTTCAATGTCACGACGGTAGATTTTCCCATTTACGTTTCCTTGTTTCTTTCATTGCAATATTGTTCTACTTTCGAGTCGCAAATCATTACCCTCTGGCAAAATTGTTCTATTATAGATTTGATTCAGCTATACATATTTAAAGAAATTCAACCTATGGAAAGTAAATGTATTTAAATTACATTGATGCTGTATCTTTTCTGCAAACGCAGGAGGAAATAACTCGTACAACATTATCTAATTTCCGGTATCTCTTGGGATGGAGTGAGTAAGGTTGAGTGGCTAGAAGAAATGGCCCCACGCCCGATACCATTGCTGCATAGTGAATATGTTAGGGTCACTTTCATTTTCATCATATCCAGAAATATTTACATGAAATAGAATGCATTCGGCTCTGGAGGAAAGAGAAAAAGTGACGGACCAATAGAAGCATGCGGAAGACATCAGAAACACATAATAAAAGTGTTGGTCAGACTTGTGGTGCTATGATGACCACCGATCGCGCTAAACGAAGAAACGTAGTTGCTGTCCCTACATGACGTCACGAAGTTTATCGGCATTTACTGTATTGAAGGTCTGTGATCACGAAATAAAAAAGAAAAAGTGTACTCTTGTTTGATCTCAACATACCAGGTGCTCAAGGAGAAATAGAACGACTCAGCAACATGTATGGTTAAATAGGCTCCATATCAACATGACCAAAACGAAAGTCCTGGATATTACTAACATAGACAGTGATACAACACTTAGCAATTACATTTTTTCAAAAAGTTACATATTTTTACCTACCATTATCAGGTTGTATATCCTTTACAGAACGTTGCATTCGCCACAGCCTGTCTGAAAGATTCTCTCTCTCTCTCTAATCAGATCTCCCATTTCTTCTGTTGTCATGTTCATGGTCTCGTTGTTGTCTTGAATCCTCTTTGTTCTTGGTCTGCCCCTGATGCATCGACCATGAACCGTGGCTTTCGTTGTTATTCTTTCGAGGCCGCTGTGTCTTTTGACGTGGCCATAGTATTTTAATTTCCTCTGCAGAATGATGTTTATAAACCAGTTCTTGTAATGTTTAACTATTTTATTATGTCTTCATTGCTCTTTTTCATTTTCCAATGTATTTTAAGGATTTTTCTGTGGTATTTGTTTCGAATGAATCAATTTATCCATTTTCTTCCTTGTTGTTTGCTAGATAGTCCATGATTCACAACCTTATTTTGCTATCGGAAAGATACACGCTCTCAGTAATTTTAATGTCACTGCCTTGCTGGTGTTGTGCCACATGTTCTTCATGACATTTAATTGCAGTCTTGCTATTGTTAATCTTTTTTTTATTTCTTTCTGGCTATCTCCACAGTTAGTTACTACAGATCCCAGATACTCACAGTTTGTTACAATTTCAAGATCTTTACTGTTGACGATGATTTTTGGCTGGCTTTTTGTTTTGTCACATGCCATTATCTTAGTTTTCTGTATATTTAGATAGAGGTTTTGCTTTTCACTCTGTATTATAGCACACTCAATTGCCTCTTTTAATCCTTCTGCACTGTTTGAAAGGAATACTGTGTCATCAACGTATCTGAGTTATGAAATTGTGTTGCCATTTATTGTGGAAGAGTCGAACTTCACAAATCTGTCATCGTTTCTAAAATTTCTCATGATGTTCTCAGCATAGATGTTGAAAAACAGATATGGAGAGAGGATGCATCCCTGCCTCAATCCTTTTTGCACTTCAAACCAATTTGATATTTCGCTCCTATTCTGATAGCTGCTTGCTGTTCGTGATATAGTAATTAGATAAGCTGTATTAGGTGTTGGAAAGCCCATATCATTCATGATGTTCCAGTTTCTGATGTTGTACACAGTCAAAGGCAGTGATGTAAACTAGGAAGCATGTTTGCAGTTCTATGTTGCATTCACCCGACACTTCTCAAAGATGTTTCTCATGTTAAAGATGTGGTCCCGGGTACCTCTTTTATGTCTTAAACCTGCTTGAACTATATGAAGTTCTTGCTCGAACTTTCCTGTTATCCTATTTATGATGATCCGCATGGTTTATTAGGGCAATAGTAGTTGGAACACAGTTTCGTATTTCCTTTCTTTGAAATGGGCATGTACACTGATCATTTCCAGGCTTCTGGCCATTTTTCGAGATCTTCACACACCGTGCGTGGTAAATACGAACACTGGCCTCCCCTCCAGCTTTGATGAATTCAGTTGGAATGTCATCACTTCCTGGTGACTTTCCTCTCTTCAGATTTTTTAAATTGCGAAACGAACTTCATTTAGCTTAGTCTCTTGTTCTTTTCTTTACTTTCTATTAATATATTTGATTGCTGTGATGTATCTTCGTACGTTGCTCACTTCATCTTTAAGATATATCGTATTGTTCAGTTAGTGTGTTGCCACTGTGGACATTAATTAATTTAACTTATGGTCTAAACGGCACGGGCGTAATACCGACCACATTACCCCAAAAATTATGTGCCGAGGGATATTATATCAGAATAGTCTGTAAAATTTATGGTCCCTAACACCATATTCCCTATACGCCAGTTGGCGTGACGGGGGCACTTTACTTTTTTATGGTCTAAAATTGCCTTTTACCGTTCTAATTTCTCTGAACATTTCTCTGCCTTTCCCATACTGATAGAGCTCTTCAATTCTGCCACAGACGTTCATACTGTAATTATTTTTGTCTCTTCTGATCTAACTGCTTTTGTGTATGTTCTGTATTAGTCGTTGTTTCGCTTTGCTCATATTTACATTAGTTTTCTCCTTTTATCTGTGAGGTTCAATGATATATCTGAGATGTAGTTCTGTTTCTTGTCCACTTTTCTTGGGATGATGTGTTATGCTGACGAGACAAGAATATCTTTAGTTTACGTACACAGGCAGTAAAATGTCCATAGATGGAGACATAACATCAGAAATCAAAACATCTATCGCATTATCATTAAATTCTGTCAACAAACTGACAAACGTCTGGCGATACAGTGTACTCAGTAAACGTACAAAACTAAGATTGTCCAACTCGTATGGTACTAGTGAAAGTTGAAAATCCAAACTGACTATTTTAGATAAAAAATGTAATACCTTTGAAAACAAACGTCTCCGAATGATCTCATACATGAATTAGAGAGTATACACTTTAAACGCATTGATAAGAGGCGAAACTAAACCAAACAGAAATATGTAAGATGAAGCCGCTGGAATTACATTGGTAATGTCTCAGAATGGATGAAGAAAGGCTTCCCCATGAGACATTCACTTAACAATTATGTGGTAAAAGAAAAAAAAAGGAAGACCACTAGAAACCCTAAGTAGAATCATTAATAGGGAAGGTCCAATTATGGGGTAAAGAAACAACCAAGGCCTAAAAGAACTAGCACCAGCAAATCGTGGAGAACTATAACTTCCACCCAATGTGCCGTCTTCGGCCCACGATGATAATGATAATGAATATCGTGACAGTATTGAAGGTCCGTGACCAAGAGTTTAAAAAAAAACAATTTGTTCTCTTGGAACCACCGTCCACCAGACTGACAAAGACTTAATCCATAGGGCCACCTAGTCTCTGCATAATTGTTGAATAATGTGGTTATATAGGCACATATTTTTTCTTTCACTTTATCTTTACATAACATTCAAAGCTGTTATTAAAAGCCTCCGAGTCTGTACAAGACAACTGAAACATCGATAACGTTTGCTGCCTATTGTTAGTAATAGAAAAACACAGAAGCCTTGTTTCCTCCAACGCTAAACCAGCCTGATGCCAGAAATCACGTCTCTTCGCGGCTTCATGTCCCGTGTTGAATTCATCAATTATGTTGTTGGCATTTTGTTATCTGATTATTCGAAACTGTCCAGTGTTATCTTGCGCACTTAGTTTTTCTTTTCTGCTATTTTTTTAAAATGGTGATTGATATATCATGTTATACCTGAACTACGTTGTAATGTGCGTAATATATTAAGTATATTTAATCATTTTATTATTAGATTTGCTGTGGTCTAGGAGGAAAATATTGTAAATGCTCTTGTCAGTCCCATATAACATGAACCGTTATGTTTTAATGGGGGAGGGAGCGCGAAGGTGAAGAGAAAGTGCAAGAGAGATAAGAATAGAAAGAAAAAGTAAAGAAAATACACGTATCTTTATCTGTTATGTATTATTATGTATCATTATTATGTATCATTATTATATATCACGCCGGAAGGGGGAGATATACATTTCATTACACTAAGCCATTGCACTACTAAGCTCAAGAGGTCGGGTCCTGATCGATGGCTCCCAGTTCTAATCTTAAATGACTACCAGATTGTATCTGGGAAAGTAAAGCGGCACGGGCGTAGCACTGACCACATTACCCCAATTAACATGCTGAAGGTGTGTAAAAATTAAGGTCACTGACACCATATACCCTATACGCCACTTGACGCTACGGGGCACTGTATTTTTGTTTGTTTTTGTTTACACAAAGCCATTACAGTTGGAAGTGAGAAAGCCTGTTTTTCTCTTTCACTACTTTCTCCCCAACTCTGTAAATCTGGTACCCATTTCTTGTTCAGCGATGTCACCGAAGAGAGCCAGGTTGCATTCTACCCTTCGTTCAAAAGCCAAATCGTATCTCCAAGCCATTGTAAACGATACAGACGCTCCCAATGTACAAATTAAATATGCATAAATTGCCCATTAAATTAGCGGAGTACATTTTCTTGTGCCAGAATGTTTGCTGCATTATCGATTAGAAGCTTCTATTGCAAGCCTCAAGAGGCAGAAGCGGATGAGCTACTGAGCATGCCGTGAGTGGTGACTTAAAAGAGTGGCGATTAAAGCTTGTTCGTCCCTTATGTTTAGGCAAAGAGCAACAATTTACCAACAAAAATATTTGCCGAGGACAAGATGTTCGGCTGATTTCGATCGAGGCTTTAGTGTCACTCAAACTTAAATAGGCATTTGACTTGTATGGGAAAGAAATACAAGGTTGGCGTAATGCTGGTTCAGTTAGATTAGTCGACAATTCATCTTCTTTACACAATCTCCTTAGTCACCACTTACGACATGCGTGGCAGGTGACATTGGCTTTGTTCTTTTCTCATCTATTCATTGTCAGGGCCCCGATAGCGCATAAAATGTGAACCTTGGACTGTCCTGAAGGTTTAACTGAACTCGCTCCAGACATTCTGACAGAAAGGTCATATATATATATATATATATATATATATATATATATATATATATATGTTCATTTATGTATAGCATATAGTTTATGTTAGACATGGCAGAAAGGTCATATATATATATATATATATATATATATATATATATATATGTTCATTTATGTATAGCATATAGTTTATGTTAGACAAGATTGTGTGCTGTCACCAAATTTGTTTAATATTTATAGTGAGATTATTTTAAGATCCATAAGGGGCATGCCTGGAATAACAATTGGAGGTCATAATATAAATAATCTAAGGTATGCTGATGATACACTCTTAATCGCTAAGAGTGAAAATGAGTTACAAGAAATGTTGGACATTATAGTGAAAGAAAGCAAAAATAAAGGACTCAGCCTTAATAGCAAAAAGACAGAGATAATAGTAACAACAAAGAAAAAGACATCACCTCAGTGCAAAATAAAGACACGTGGAACAATATTAAAACAGGTAAATGAATTTAAATATTTGGGAACTTTGTTAACCTCAGACGGAAGATGTACAAAAGAGGTGAGATGCAGGATGGCTCAGGCAAAAGCAGCTTTCTAAAAAATGAGGAAGATACTATGCAATCCATTTTTGACAATAGAAACAAGAAAAAGAGTTTTAAATGTTACGTAGAACCAGTCTTAACATATGAATGCGAATCATGGACAATAGGACAACAGACAAGAAAATCACTGGAGTCTGTAGAAATGTGGTTTTACAGAAGAATGTTGAGAGTACCATGGACAGCTAAGAAGAGTAATGAAGATGTTCTGAGAGAGGTCAAAGCAAAAAGAGAGCTAATTTCCAATATTAGGAAGAAACAATCATCATTTTTTTGGTCATGTAATGAGAAGAGAACAACTAAAATATATTGTAACAACTGGAAAAATCGAGGGACGAAGAGATAGAGGGAAGCAAAGAGAAAAAGAACAGACAGCTTAAGAGAATGGTTTGGAAGAAGGTCAACAACAGAAATGATAAATAGCTGCCGAGATCGAAAGTTGTGGAGAGACATGATCACCTCACCTACGCCAGCAGGCCCGGTACTTGATGATGATGAATATTATATATAAATAAAAGAAGATTCCTTGTGAGTGTGCGTGTTTGTCTGTGATTGCGTGCATGAGTGTATGTGTGTATGTGTGTGCGTCAAATCTTTTTATTTTTTATTTGACAAAGTAGTTGTTCTGATTAAAAGTGAACACAATGGAAAGTAGTTGTTCTGATTAAAAGTGAACACAATGGAAAGTAGTTGTTCTGATTAAAAGTGAACACAATGGATAAATTCATTTGACAAGATTTTATGGACAACAAGAAGACACATTTATTGTTTTAAGAACGCCTTTTAGACTATCACTAAATCTGAATGGAACCAATAATACGGACACCGACGACAGAAAGTTGTGTAGATTTTAGATTTCAAAGGAACTCTACAGCCATTAAGTCGGATCAATAAATTAGGTACATACACTTATATATCACGTGTTGCGTCCGTGTTTTACTTGAATCTGTGTGTTTGATTCGCAGAAACTACTTGTGGTGACCTGCGGGACACCAGCGTGTACAGACGCCCTGCTGTGCACATCAGAGAGATGCAAACTATTACGTGTTTTGTGTTCCTGGGAGGGGAGACAAGTTAGCACACATTATGATGTCAGGCACAAACATTGAAAAAACGAGAACATATAGTGGGCGGAAACACACAAAGTAGGTGAAAAAAAAATTTAGTGGGATATGTAAAGGAAAGAAGGCTGTATATAGCCTTCTGTATGTGAGTGTGTTGTATATCTGCCGTATGTGTTGTATGTGTTGTGTGAGTAATAGTTTTTAACCATGTTTAGCAACAAACAGCAAACAACCACGTACGAGTAGTCAGTCCGGCTCTGCTGTGATTGTATTATATTCCCTTTTGCCTTACTTCAATACCTTTGCTAGATCATTTACAGCAAGAGCTTTCGTTGACAAATCAGCGTGTATCTCTTTCATATGTGTAGACTGAAGAATTTACCTCGTGAACCGCTATCGGGTTCACTCTTAATCGTTTCTTGTTTCAGCCGTATATCTCTGACAAAAAATCCTGACTCCTTTCTCATTCTGTCTTCAAGATCTTGCCAGTTCAATCATGAATGCTAGACATGGACTAGCATGAACTCTGTGCTCATTCGGTAACACAATTGCCACATTTTTTGTACCCACATATGTAATTAACGCCGCCCACACTTCTTGACTCCTCTCCAACATTTTGAAAAAGTTAAACAATCTTTCACCTTTCCTTGTACTTTTTCTCTTTAACAACTTTAATTATCATTATTCTTCCTCCCCTTTCAGGTTTTCTGGTTATTCGTCATACACTTGTTGAATTCTCTAAATTAAGAAAGCCACGCTTTCCTAACTGTTTCATTCCACTTGTGGGGTTGCATAAAAGTGATTCTTTCCGTGCTGTTTTAATGCAACAACTGTGATAGGTTGAGTTAGTCTTCGAACCCTTCAGAAACTTCATTAATTCTGTTAAAAATTTGGGAGAGCTGTTGAAACTAAGAGATCATAGTGATGGAGCCAAAATGATAGGACAGAATAAAATAAATCTATCAATATGCTCCCATCTTGCGTGACCGCAAGATTGTAACGTTGAGATGTGCCACTACGCAGCCATTTAGTCTTTTAGCATGTTGACTCATATTCGACTTGCAACAGTCTAGAACCACGTGCGTTTAGTGAGGTATTTTGCCACTTGAAATGTGAAATACACAAGGCAGATTATCTATGTCTTGCCTACCCAAAAGAATCAAACTAGTAAATAGAACAGAGCACCATGTGATGAACGTCAGATTAACGAAACAATCTGAATCTTCTAGTTATATAGCCAGTTCAATGATGCTATTATTCAAAACATCGAGGTCTATATTTTGCTGTACCAATTTCAAAGTGTTTCTTTGTAATTAGTTGGTCAGCTTCATTCCTTTGTGCAAGGTCGGAATTAACCGCCTCAAAGCAATGCCTCGTAAGTGTGTACAGCAATGTCGCAAAAGGAAACTTCGCCACTTATCATCCCCAGACAGCTGTTCAATATTGACGTACAAGGTACAAATATGCAGTCTATTACCACTGTTTGACATAGAAGCTACATACCATCTTTGATGCTTGTGTTTGTGTACTCATCAACTTGCGCTACAGGAAAACGCAGACAGAAAATTATGGTCTATCAGGTCCAGATGCTGTTGAGAGGCAAACGCAACCGAGATATTTGATATAATTACCTTTCCATTTGATCTCCAGCCAACACATGTTCTTTCCTTTCAGTTAGATCTCCAACCAATACATGTTTTTTACTTTCAATTATATCCTAAACAATACACGTTGTTGTTTCCTTTCAGTTGGATCCCAACAATACATGTTGTTGTTTCCTTTCAGTTGGATCCTCAACAATACATGTTGTTGTTTCCTTTCAGTTAGATCCCTAAACCAATACATGTTGTTGTTTCCTTTCAGTTGGATCCTCAACAATACATGTTGTTGTTTCCTTTCAGTTAGATCCCTAAACCAATACATGTTGTTGTTTCCTTTCAGTTAGATCCCTAAACCAATACATGTTGTTGTTTCCTTTCAGTTAGATCCCTAAACCAATACATGTTGTTGTTTCCTTTCAGTTGGATCCTCAACAATACATGTTGTTGTTTCCTTTCAGTTGGATCCTCAACAATACACGTTGTTGTTTCCTTTCAGTTGGATCCCCAACAATACATGTTGTTGTTTCCTTTCAGTTAGATCCATAAACCAATACATGTTGTTGTTTCCTTTCAGTTGGATCCCCAACAATACATGTTGTTTCCTTTCAGATTGATCCCCAACAATACATGTTGTTGTTTCCTTTCAGTTGGATCCCCAACAATACATGTTGTTGTTTCCTTTCAGTTAGATCCCTAAACCAATACATGTTGTTGTTTCCTTTCAGTTGGATCCCCAACAATACACGTTGTTGTTTCCTTTCAGTTGGATCCCCAACAATACATGTTGTTTCCTTTCAGTTGGATCCCCAACAATACATGTTGTTTCCTTTCAGTTGGATCCCCAACAATACATGTTGTTTCCTTTCAGTTGGATCCTCAACAATACACGTTGTTGTTTCCATTCAGTTGGATCCCTAAACCATTACATGTTGTTTCCTTTCAGTTGGATCCCCAACAATACATGTTGTTTCCTTTCAGTTGGATCTCCAACAATACATGTTGTTTCCTTTCAGTTGGATCCCCAACAATACATGTTGTTTCCTTTCAGTTGGATCCTCAACAATACATGTTGTTTCCTTTCAGTTGGATCCCCAACAATACATGTTGTTTCCTTTCAGTTGGATCCCCAACAATACATGTTGTTTCCTTTCAGTTGGATCCCCAACAATACATGTTGTTTCCTTTCAGTTGGATCCTCAACAATACATGTTGTTTCCTTACAGTTAGATCTCCAACCAACACATGTAGTTGTTTCCTTGGTCTTACAACTATTTAACTGAGAATATTTGGCTGAGCTGTGGCGCTGTTACTGCTGATGTCTCGAAAGTTGTTCAACTCTTATTGCTAATTATGTCTAATTGTGATAAGAAATAATTCATTGACATAGTAGAGTTATAAGTGTGTGAACCATATTGTTGGCAACAGTTGCAATCACCATAGTGTCTGCAGTGGTACGGTTGAGCGGTAACTCATTTTTGCTTTTTCACATCACCGGCTAATGCAGCAAGTAAAATCTGATTTCTTGGTAGTTACATACTGTTACACTAGAACATTCGTCCATGGTTTATACAGGAGATTGTAATCTATGCAGCAAACGCCGCTAGGTTCATTAACTTTGAGGTTTCTCACAAGAGAGTTGACTTTAAAAATCTATTGCTCGTCTTAATCGAAGGAAGATTTACAGGTTTTCGCTTTTAACTTAATAGTGACATCTCGAGTGCAAAATAAAACATTGACTACATGTTCGGAGTGATAGACATAAGATTATATGTAAAAAAGTAAAAGTAAAGTACCCCCGTCACGCCAAGTGGCGTATAGGGAAATATGGTGCTAGTGACGCTATATTTTACAGACCTTCGGCACATGTAAGATTATATGTGCTTATTAAAAATAAAGATAACAGCCTTAATAGCAAAAAGACAGAGGTAATGATAACAACAAAAAAAAGACATCAGCTCAGTGCAAAATAAAGACAAGTGGAACAATATTAAAACAGGTAAATGAATTTAAATATTTGGGAACTTTGTTAACCTCAGACGGAAGATGTACAAAAGAGGTGAGATGCAGAATGATTCAGGCAAAAGCAGCTTTCCAAAAAATGAGGAAGATACTATGCAATCCATTTTTGACAATAGAAACAAGAAAAAGAGTTCTTAAATGTTACGTAGAGCCAGTCTTAACATATGGATGCATATCATTGACAATAGGACAACAGACAAGAAAATCACTGGAGTCTGTAGAAATGTGGTTTTACAGAAGAATGTTGAGAGTACCTTGGACAGCTAAGAAGAGTAATGAAGATGTTCTGAGAGAGATCAAAGCAAAAAGAGAGCTAATTTCCAATATTAGGAAGAAACAATCATCATTTTTTGGCCATGTAATGAGAAGAGAACAACTGGAATATATTGTATTAACTGGAAAAATTGAGGGACGAAGAAATAGAGGGAAGCAAAGAGAAAAAAATAACAGACAGCTTAAGAGAATGGCTTGCAGAAGGTCAACAACAGAAATGATAAATAGCTGCCGAGATCGAAAGTTGTGGAGAGACATGATCACCTTCGCCAGCAGACCCGGTACTTGATGATGATGATGATGATGATTACAAAGGCATCAGATTATATGTGCTTATTATAAATGGATCAAAATAAAAGAGACACGTGCGCGTCGGTGATCATGACACAGCCTGATAGAACTATGCTATTAAAATCAGCAAATAAAACAGTAATTAAAGGGAGAGAACATGCACACTCAAGTTACTTGGATGAACAATCAGAAAGTCGTCGTTATGCTCAGAAGAGCCACTGTGCTACTGGTCAACTACTATTCGTGCTGTTTCGTCCTAAATGGTTGTCTGCAACGCAAGTATTCAGCCCTATCCAATCCGGGAGATACTTGTTTTAAAAGAAAAAATACAGATACATAATTTATTCTTGAGTTGTGATCGCAGCCCTATGCTATAGTCACGAGAACACCTGCGTGAAAGACATCGCCAATGATGGCTAATTTTTTAGTTAGCCGAGTTGGCAGTGTTCCCTAGCGTTTGGCTTTTCGGGGCAAGGCGCTGTGCCAAGGAGTACGGGTTCGATCCTGCTTCGGACCATATATTGTTCTTTGTTTTTTTTTTCTTTTCTAGTTAATGTCATTTTTTCCGAGTGCTGTAAACATACCTCTTCCTCTGAATTGATTCGCTGATTATCCCCTTGGAAGTTTCCCTCTATAATAATATTCATTTGTTATTATTTGTCTCCTGTGCTACTGGAACATTGATTTTGAAATCTACCACCGCGTTGAGCTTTATGTTGAGAACAATTCTATTTATTGTCGTGGATTTGTAAAGAGAGGGCGGAAACCAGAGCGAGCGTTTACTGTTGAATAAAAGATTTATAACGAAGCAGCTTTTGTGTTGAGTACGTCAAGCACCAACAAAGGACAAGAGGTAGGGTTCGATCCCAACCGACGGCTTCCGGGTTCACCCAGCCTGAAATGGGTACCAGATTTTTTTCTAGGAAAATAAAACAGTATGGACGTAATACCGACCACATTACCCCAAATATCATGTGCTGAAGTTCTGTAAAATTTATGGTTACTAACACCATATTCCCTATACGCCACTTGGCGTGACGGGGCACTTTACTTTTTTTTTACATCAAGTACCAGCATGACACCTGAGACTTCCATTAAAACAAAAACAATGAATATATCAGAATGTTAGCTCACACTATATAGAACCCAGATCTGGCAGTCTGCAGGCGTTAAAAAAGATATGTGTTCAGCAACTAACATGTTCACTGAGAATTCTATGACATCGTTAAGTGACTTGATGCGATGCTACCCTTCAACCTCTTAAGGTCTTCTACCTTATTGCAAAGGAAGTTTTCAGTAAGTGTAAACAATTATGTCACATTGACAAAGATTCTTGAGATAATTTAGGCAAATCGATTTATCCTGACTGTTTATTCAATTGTTTTAGGAGCTTCTTTGTTCTCAGCACCGGCTTACAAGTTGATTTTTGTTGTTAATTTTCAGTGTCAAAGGTTTTTGTGGGCTCAATTTTAACTCGAATGCCAATCGTTTATCGTCCGCCTCAGAGAGGACTAGGTACTGGATGTAGTTTACACTTAGATCAGTAGCTATCTAGAAACGATTTGATTGTTCCAGACGGAATTCGAAAACAGAAGCTTTGATCTTGAAGTTAGGCACGTTAACCTTAACTCTGCGGCAACGCTCACCCCCCCCCCCCCCCCCCCCCCCCCGCCCACCGTAAAAACATGTTATCTTTTAGACTAACTTTACTTTCATTGAATAACATTTTATTCGTTTCCTTTGTAAAAAAAAAAAAACTATTTTCCCTGCTGCCTGACGTGTTCTCAATTGCTTGTGCTTGTACACAACATTGCACTATTGATTTGCAACGAGAACATTTGTTGTGTGTTGTCACACTCTTTTCCTAACTATTTATATTTGTTACGTTTAACACTCTCTGCAAGGTGTTTGGTCTCCATACAAGGCTGTCAACGAGATTTAGCTCCACATGGAGCACAGGTCCTCAAAAAACAGTTTCTGTACCGATATCCATTTATAAGGAAATAGTGAAATAAAATATATTTCTAATAATCTGAGATGCTTTTATATATCACAATATGTGTCACCAACGCCAACAAATTAATTTTATTTCCTTTTGGTTATTGTTAATGCCTACACTGGGGTCTTATCATATCTCAGTCCTTTTCTACTACAGCAACCATTTATAAAACTGTATTTTCTGTTCTTGTTTTTGGTGTTCGTCATATCTTCGGCAATTAAGTAGGAGTGGGCTGAAGTTAGGATTGAAGACAGTTTATAGCTTTGTTCTCAAGATAATTTTCATTTATTTGAAAACAGAAGCAATCCTTGACTTTAGAGATTCAAAACAAATATACTATTTGTCGCTTGTTTAGAGCACACTTCCTTCCAACCAAATCTTCGATTACTTGTAAGGATCTACTGCCTTGGTTGTTCAGGAGCTCAAAGCAAATAACAATGACGGTTTACTTTGAAGTAGGTTACGAGGTTACCAAGAGAGAATAATGTTTCTAGAAGAATCTTTTACAATAGGGATAGTGCAGCGTTTTATAATAAAGAAATTATGAGATGTTGGGAATCGGTAGCAATGCTCAGTTTGAGTAGAATTTGGAGATTATGAGGACGGATTAAAATGCTTGTAAACATTAAGTTGATTAAGATTGGGAAACCCTCAGCAAGCACATTTAGTGTCCTCTATTTGGTGAAAGACGAACGCACGTTATGGTCAGCTCAAACGCTGTGAAGTCGATTATTTCAATAAACATGCAGTAAATCATATATTCCCTTAGGCAGCATCAGTTTCTCGTGCCTTTTGTGTTCTTGTTTTGATACTCTTGTCGTTTCTGCCTCACAGCCAAGCTAAGGTGAAGAGGGTTTATATAATCCGAGAGTATTCACACAAACACACAAAAACCTCGCGCTGCTTCCCCGGAGAAAAGAAACGTGTGTGCCATCATTGTATATCAAACAACGAGCACAGAGCGAGTGCACGCACGTCCCGCTGAGAGATGATGTTTATATTTGGGATCTTCACCACTCGTGTCTTCTTTTCGTTGCAACAGAGCTCTGTCTATCTTCTCTACAAATCACAATAAATATAAAAGAAAAATTAGGGTTAGATAGACGAGTGAGGAATTGATCGCAGAAGTCAATGAAGAGGTTGCATGTCACAATAGTGCTATTATATTTCTTTTGTTTATTTACTTTTTCTAGAAGGAATTACATTCCTAGCACTGTACATAATTTAGCTTAGATGAAAATGTTGAGGATGCAAACTTCAGTTAGATCAGATTTTAAAATGGACCTCCGAGAGTGTTTCTAAGTTAAGGAGGTGGGCCTTGTACTGACTATATCAGTCGTCCCAAGTGCGTGTCGGTGATCAATCAAAACACAAGTACACTAACACCATATTGTACGTACGCCAGAAGAGGTGACAGTATAACTGATTTATCTATCTATTAATCTATCTATCTATCTATCTATCTATCTATCTATCTATCTATCTATCTATATATCTATCTATCTATCTATCTATCTATCTATCTATCTATTGACCTTTCGGGCCCATAGGGCGTAGACCAAGATACTCCTTCTCTTATCTGAATTTTTGTTCTAGCAGCTTTCAATTCTTTTAAAGATATTTTATCAAATCTCGCCATTTGTCTCTGTTCTGTGCAAGCAGCTCTATGTCATTGAGGGAGCCGAAAACTGTTGCTCTTGCCTCTCTCATCAATGCTCTTCTCAAGGTCTCTCTGGGCCTTCCTCTTTTCCTCTTACCTGTTGTTTCCCATATGATGGCTTGCTTTGCTATTCGGTTATTATCTCTTCTCATCACATGTCCAACATATGACCATCGTCTTTTCTTTATTACTGAAGATATTAGTGGTTGATTGGCGATTTCTCTAATTTCCTCGTTTGTTTTTAATTCGTTCCACGCTATACCAAGTATTTTCCTTAGACATTTATTTTCGAATGCGTTCAACTTTGTTTCTATATCTCTTGTTGTTTTCCAGCTTTCACACGTACACGTAAGGGTTGATAGTACATTTGATTTGAATAGTCTAAGTTTTGTGTTTTTGCTGATGAGTTTTGATTTCCACAACTTTTCAAGGCTTCTGAAAGACATTGCTGCTTTAGCTATTCTGATTCTAATTTATTTGCTGTATCCCCTTCTCGATCAATGTGACTTCCAAGATAGGTAAAGTAATCCATCTGTATCAGATCTACGTTTAATTAACAACATCGTTTTTACGATAGTGGCTTGTTAAACCTCTGATCAACGGTTCTATACCAAGCCGGAGAAAAATAATTCCTCCATTTTGGAAACAACCGGAAACATAATTGATTTATAGTAAAATAAAAAAAAGTAAAGAGCCCCGTCATGCCAAGTGACGTATAGGGAATATGGTGTTAGTGACCATAAGTTTTATAGACCTTCAGCACATTATTTTCGAGGTGATGTGGTCGGTATTACGCCCGTACCGCTTTACTTTACCAGAAAAAATCCGGCACCTATTTAAGGCTGGGTGTACCCGGAATAAAAGAAACTGGGGTTAAACAAGGATGTTTTTTATCGCCCTTGAAATTTGTAGTTGTTATGGACTTCATAATGAAGAAATGCTGCACTGGTAATAAAGACATCGAATGGATACAAGGAGACCATTTGGAGGACCTCGACTTTGCTGATGACATAGTTCTCATCAACAGTCAGATAAAAACGATGCAGGAAAACACAAATGAACTATCATCAAAAGCCAGCAAAATTGGGCTTGAGATCAATCATGGAAAGACTAAGGTCATGAAAAGCTTAATTTCATCAGACGACAAAATATACATGGAAAACAAACCAGTGGAAGAGATCGATCACTTTATCTATCTTGGAAGTCACATTGATCGAGAAGGGGATACAAGCAAAGAAATTAGAATCAGAATAGCTAAAGCAGCAATGTCTTTCAGAAGCCTTGAAAAGTTGTGGAAATCAAAACTCACCAGCACAAACACAAAACTTAGGCTATTCAAATCAAATGTATTATCAACCCATACTTATGCGTATGAAAGCTGGAAACCAACAAGAGACATAGAAACAAAGTTGAACGCACTCGAAAATAACTGTCTAAGGAAAATACTTGGTATAGCGTAGAACGAATTCAAAACAATCGAGGAAATTAGAGAAATCGCCAATAAGAACATTGATGATAGAGGCAAGAGCAGCGGGAATCGGCTACCTCAATGAGATAGAGTTGCTTGCACAGAACAGACACAAATGGCGAGATTTATTAAAATATCTTTAAAATAATTGAAAACTGCTAGAACAAAAATTTAGATAAGAGATGGAGTATCTTGGTCTACGCCCTATGGGCCGGCTACGGCTCGAAAGGTCAATAGAGAGAGAACTCGGAAGCAGTCGATCAGGATCGAACCTGACCTCTTGTCCTTTCAGTAACGACTGAGCTATCGCGGCTCCCAACTGATTTATACTAAAGGGAGGTCAAAAAGTAATGCACACCAATTTTTTTCTCGGCTAATAATAAAGATAGGAAAATGAAATTTTGCACACTTGGAATATGACATGTTCCAATTATGTGCACCAAATTGCACAGCATTCGGATAAATATTACGCAATCTATGAACCGTTAAAATGGAGCTTGTCAACAATGTCCGTTACAAACAGCGAATTGTCATAGAATTTCTGGTTGCGGAAAAAGAAACTGTGGCAAACATTCATAAACGACTGTGTGCAGTGTACAAATGTTCTGCAGTCGATAGGAGCACAGTTAGTCGCTGGGTTCAGAGAATTAAAGCTGCAGAAAGTGTACGAGTGGAGCTGCATGATTTACCGCGTTCTGGACGTGTTGCCTCGGCTACCAGCACAGACATGTTAAACCGGGCTGATGCCATTATTCGTAAGGATAGGCGTATCACTAGTCAGCAATTGGCATTGCAGCTTACAGTCAGCAAGGGAAGTGCAATCGCAATTTTTAAAACTCTCGGATATTCAAAGATTTGCGCTCCATGGGTTCCTCGGTGCCTAACAAATGATCACAGAGTTCAAAGGAAAACATTCTGTTCTGAATTGTTGGAGCGTTTCGGTGTTGAAGGAGAAATGTTTTTGTCAAAAATTGTTACCGGTGACGAAACGTGGGCACATTATTATGAGCCTGAAACAAAAATGCAGTAAATGGAAATGCATCATCCGCAGTCACCAAAAAGAAAAAAATTCAAAACATCTCCATCAGCCGGAAAGGTGATGATCACTGTCTTCTGGGACATTGATGGTGTGATTCTTGTTGATGTAATGACAAGATGTGAGACAATCAACTCGACAGCTTACATCAATACACTGACAAAACTCAAAAATCGGTTCCACAGAGTTCGGCCTAATAAGCCATCTGCAGATTTGTTGCTTCAACATGACAATGCACGCCCTCACACAAGTCTGGTAACACGGGAAGCAATCAACAAATTTGGTTGGACTGTACATCCTCCTTACAGCCCTGATCTGGCTCCCTCAGATTTCCATCTGTTTGGACCACTCAAAAAATTCCTGCGTGGGACACACTTTGACAATGATGAGGATGTGATCCGTGCAGTTAAAAAATGGCTACGCGAGCAGGACAAAACTTGGTACAAACGAGGCATTCATGACCTAGTTTCGCGTTGGCGTAAGGCAATACGCTTCGACGGAGATTATGTTATAAAATAGGTAGTGTAAAGGGGATGTTCAGCTACAATCTGTGAAAATTTCACACATTTTGCCCGAATAGTTTTCGAGAAAAAAATTGGTGTGCATTACTTTTTGACCTCCCTACGTAGATCACAGAACTTATTTATTTCATTATCATGTTTTACCATATCTTGCCTGTCTCTTCTTTCTAGCTTTTCTCTCTCACTCTTCTCTCTCAATTCTCTCTGTCTCTCAAATCAACATGTCCGTCTTTATTTGCCTCATAATATATTAATTTTAATTTCCTTTCCTATTTGGTTTATTTTTGTAATTTAAAAAAAAATATAGTTAAAGGTTTCAAATAGCATTATTGCTGTTAATGAGATTTGCGTGCGGTCGCCACCTTTCATGGGCACATCTTCTCAGGAAGTGTAATTCATCGCTCTCTACACACATGTCTTTTCATCACTGACCAATGTACAGATATCGACTTTTTTTTCTGGCAGGGTTTGCTGAAAGAGCAGGGTTTGCTGAATGAGCAGGGTTACTGAATGAGCAGGGTTTGCTGAAAGAGCAGGGTTTGCTGAATGAGGAGGGTTGGCTGAATGAGTAGGGTTGGCTGAATGAGAAGGGTTTGCGGAATGAGGAGGGTTGGCTGAATGAGCAGGGTTTGCTGAATGAGCAGGGTTGGCTGAATGAGAAGGGTTTGCTGAATGAGCAGGGTTACTGAATGAGCAGGGTTTGCTGAAAGAGCAGGGTTGGCTGAATGAGGAGGGTTGGCTGAATGAGCAGGGTTTGCTGAATGAGCAGGGTTGGCTGAATGAACAGGGTTGGCTGAATGAGCAGGGTTGGCTGAATGAGCAGGGTTGGCTGAATGAGCAGGGTTGGCTGAATGAGACATTTCTGTAACCCTGGTGTTCGACATTGAATGTAAATTTATAAATCTGAGATGACACAAATAAACAATGGGAAAATAACATAAAAATAAAATAAATATAAATAAATATAGAAGTAATTAATAAATCAATCGATGGACGGGAAAAAAAGGGGGGAGGGGGGTTAGGCACGTCAGTACTAGGACTAAAAGTAGTAAGTGACTCATAATTGACTTTGTCCCAAGATATGTGACCAGAACTATTCAGATCCTGCTCCACCTCTTCGCGGTGCTCCCAGAAACAGTCTAACCGGTCTAGTCTAGTCACGTTTTTAGGGATGGAGAAGGAAGGCAACCCGGTATTCAAATAAGCCATTCTGAAGTCGGATGCGTTGGGTCGAGAGGCAAAATTATCACAATTTTAAATGCTTGCTGCAAACCGCAAGACAAGGTATCTTCACCCTTTTATGATCCCCTAAGGGTGGATGACGAAGGGACTGTTTTAGTAGTGATACTACGATTTTAGTAATTGGTGGGTGAAGGCAAGACAGAAAGAAAGATAGAAGCAATCAAACAAACTAATAAATAAGTAAAGAAACAAATAAACAAACAAACAAAGATAGAAAGAAAGAAAGAAAGAAAGAAAGAAAGAAAGAAAGAAAGAAAGAAAGAAAGAAAGAAAGAAAGAAAGAAAGAAAGAAAGAAAGAAAGAAAGAAAGAAAGAAAACAGACAGAAAAATATATTGAAAGACAGAAAGAAAAAACCCTGTTTAATACTACAAAAATCAAGCCAGGCCAGTAACATGCGAGACAGAAACAGCTTTAGACTATAGCTTGTTTCATAAGTCTTGCCCAACTTTAAAAATCAATATCTTTTAAACCGCTTTTTGTATTTTTTTCAAAATTTGCATGTAAAGTTATAATGATTAGAACCCAACAGGGAATTAATTTCATTAAAAACAAACATTTGGTTATTATTATTGCTTATTTGATTTATATAAATTTATAACGACCCATTGATGTAGTCAAAACTTAGTGTTTACAGTATTTAAGTTAAAAATAGCGATTACAAATCTATACACGCTGAAATTTACGATTTTTCACGCTTTCCACGTGAGTTGTCTGACACAAATAGACACTTGTAGTAAACACGAGACATTGTGTGTTCCATTTCCGTTAATTCAGCGGCGTAACGTGGAACAATAACATTTATCATGAGTCTTAAAATGAAATTCTGCAGTTTACAAAACATCGCAATAAAAATGTATGACTATTTTTGCAAAGAGGCTAAACGAGGAAGATTATTTCATTCTTTAGAAAACCCTGAGAATAGGACAAGACACATTTTGGATTTATCTAAACGGTCATTTAATCGCTGGATTCAAGCACGTGACCGTCAATGTTCAAAATATACAAAATCACAAGGAAGAGCAAAAATGTTGGATAATTTCGACAGTGAACTTATTAGAAGTGAAATTCGCAAAATGTTGGGTATGAATGAAACTGTTACAATAAGAAAATAAAAAGTATCGCTGAAAAAGAACAACAGTATTGAAATATCAAAGTCTACATTATGGAGGAATGTGAGAGCTGCAGGCTTTACATTCAGAAAGTATCCCAATGGACGAAACATTATCTGTGAGAAGCCACATATAGTAGTCATGAGAAGCAAGTACTTACGTGAAGTAAAAGAGGTGTGCAAGCAAGGTTATGATATTGTGTACTTGGATGAAACATGGATCAATGCTCACCACACTAACCAAAGGGAATGGCAGTCATCAGATGGAAAGATTAAGAGATTAATACCTAGCAGCAAAGGACAGCGCTTGATAATTGCTCATGCAGGTAGTCGACAACATGGACTGATACAGAATGCAGAGCTCATTTTTCTTTCAAAATCCATAGACAATCGGGATTATCACTCTGAGATGAATGGTCACATATTTAGACATTGGATTGAAAATTCTGTTCTCCCAGCACTAGATCGACCATCTTGCCTAATAATGGACAATGCAGCGTACCACAACATTGTTGCACTTGAAGATAAAGTCCCGACGTCATCCAGTACAAAAGATGCTATTAAGATATGGCTCACAAAGGAGCACATACAATTTAATAACATGTACTTAAAACCTGAATTACTATCTCTAGTAAAGCAAAAACAGAGGACAAAGATTTTTCAAATAGACAAGATTATCCAAGAGCACGGGCATATAAGTTTGAGGCTGCCACCTTACCATGCTCATTTAAATCCAATAGAACTAATCTGGGCAAAATTAAAAGGACAAGTGGCAGATGAAAATACAACATTCAAAATATGCGATGTAAAGACTCTTGCTAATCTCGCTTTATTAAATATAGACAAAGATTATTGGGCTAAATGTGAAGACCACGTCTTAAAACAGGAAGAGGAATATTGGAAAAATGATGGTTTGTGGAATGTTCAACCCCAAACAGTTATTAATCTTTTAGACTCGTCTGATTCAGAATGAAAGTATATAGCCCCCACAATGTTGGCCCCTATATTACCTTAAATTATTTCAACAAACGGTCCTTTTCAGGACCACACAACTATGAAAATTGGACATACAGGTATACCTTGATATTATTATCGTCCGTCCTCGAACTGAGCAGACAATAATTCTCCTGGTGTTTTGTTTTATCCAGTTATTTCCCCATTACGGCCACGCCTTTACCTAGTGAAAATTAATCGTAGACCAGCAACTACGGTAATTTCTATTCTTTAGGGCTTCACAATTTACAATTTTGACAAACATCAAAGAAATATCGCCGCTTTAAGAAAACTGCAGCTGCAAGATATTTGTTAAATATACATTTAAAGGGTCTTTTGCATTCTAATAACATTTGGAAAATTTCAAAAGTATTTAACAAACGGTTAGAGAGTAATAGCGTTTTGAAGTTGGGCATATGTTTTGAAACGAGCTATAGTTTGTTCAACTGTATGAAAGTTCAAGGTCTATGTAATGTAACGGGAAAAAAAACATATTTTCGAAATTTGCTCATTATTGTCATTTGCAGCGGTTGAACACAGAAGGGTATATATGTACAGAATTTGTTATAACTTGTAACAAGAGAAAATATATATGAATTACTCACTGAGAGTTAAAAACAAATCTATTTTTAGAAGTTGAATCTAAATGAAGCAAATAAAAGGATATATATATATATATATATATATATATATATATATATATATATATATATGTATATATATATATATATATATATATATATATATATATATAGAGAGAGAGAGAGAGAGAGAGAGAGAGATAAGATCAGAATTGACGAACTGACACAACAAGCAGGGACAATTTCCGCCATTGAATATATAAAGAAACAACAGATAAAATGGTTTCGCCTCATGATAAGACAGAAAGACAAAAACACATCACAATGAACCTGCATAAACACTAAGAGAACACTAGACTCAACAAACAACATTGATTGATGGAATAATAGAAACCCTAGGTAATGTAACAGCAGTACCGACAAACAGACGAGCATACCACTGAAAACTATATCTTCACTCGACGCAGGAAGACATATGAGGAAGAAAATAGAAACACATAAACACACACACATATATATATGTGTGTGTGTGTGTGTGTGTGTGTGTGTGTGTGTGTGTGAGTGTGTGTGTGTGTGTGTGTGTGTTCTTCTTTTCAAATGTATGCATATTTATGTATATATGTTTATATGAGATATATGAGAAGGTGAGGAATGTCGTCTCGCATCGTGAAGTTCGATGCTTGAAACGACACTATCCAGAAGTCTCCGAACACTTCTGGATAGGCGGCCGAGCACATATGGTTGAAAACTCGCGTGCTAAGACGCCGATTCTTGTCTCGTACTTTACCTTTACCTTTACCTTTACCTTATTCTTAAAACATGGGGGAGACAACTTGTGAGGGGGAAAAGTAGGTTACTGAAAAGACGCATTAATGCAAGATTTAGCTTGAATCTTCGCAGTTAGTTAACATATACCGTGATTAAAGGAGTGTGGAGCCGTGCTTTTATTTGTAAACAAAATAACAATAAAGCTTACTGGAACTCAATCAACGCATCCCATAAAACACATCATAATATTGTAGACCTCGGAAGCTCCTCGTTGACGGTCGCAACATAACATACAAACACCGATGTAATTTTCAATCACTTATCAAAAATGAATCTCGGGACAGTTACCATTCTGTTTTATTCACAGAAACGCGTTCTGAACCTTTCCGGCTGAAAACAAGCCTTATAATTTGTGGGGGTAGATGTAAGAGAGTACGGGGAAAAATATTCTAGAGATGCGAACAAACATCGCACGTTAGTGCACAGCTGATGCCATATCAAAAGTGGATGAAGAACATGTGAGCAAAGAACATCATAGAAATGAAAAACATATGACATCAAAGGAGAATATTCACCGATGATCACAGGAGAGTAATCAAGAAATAATTGAGAAGTCAGTAAAGGATACTAAAAGAGAATTAATCAGGAACATTAAATGACATCAAGCGATGATAATAGTGGTAGTACTAGTCACACCAGTAAATAACATCATTTGAGGTAGCCAGAGGAAATATAGTCTAACGAGTACTTTTAAAGTAAATAAAGAATTTTTCAGAAACACACAGAGATATATCATATAAGATAGAGGGTCTTGCAGGAGAAAATTAAGCTTCACACACTTAAGAAAAACCGATATCGTAGAAATGAAAACAGTGGACACAATAAAAGGCGTTAATTAATTTCACACAAATGTTAAAAATTGAGTACGAAGGATTGGACTAGGATGGAATGTGTGGTGCAATGCAGTAGGTCAAAGTGAGCAGATGTGAAGAATGAAAGATGACGGTGCGGTTAGAAGGTGATTATAGTTACCCAAAAACACTTTTAAGAAGGATAGTGAGTGACCCTTTAAAATAACAAATAAAGACATTTAAATAAGCTAACAATCAAAATATTGCAAAATAGCACAATCAATAAAAATGCCCTTAAAGATGCACCTAATCAAATGTTGTCAAATAGGACAATTAATTGCTAAATAGGACAGTTACAGAAGAAGGTCAAGAACATAATGAGCAAACTTCTGATTCAATAAACAAATATAATCAAATATCACAATGAGCAGCTTATGGTGGTTAAACAACACAATGAACAAAAATAATCACAATTTCCTATCACAAAACAGATATGAAAAAAAAATGAGCAAACATATAATGATATAACATAATGAACACAGATTATCAAATGGTACGACGAACAAAGTTAAATGATAAACACCTGTGATGAAACATCACAATCAACAAAAGAGATCAAGAACATAATGAGCTAACTCATGATATAATAATATAGTAAATAAATATGACCAAAAGATTTAACATAAACTTTCAAATAGCACAATGATAAAAGATGGTATAAAAGAACAATGAACAAACGACAGTCAAGTATCACAGCAAATAAAAATGGCCAAGCAACAAAATGAACAGAGATGGTCAGAGAGCACAGTTTAATATTATTATGGATAATCAAACTGTACAAAGAACAATAACGGTCAAACTGCACAAAGAACAGAGATGATTCTACAGCACAAAGAATAAAGATGATCAATGAACAAAAAGAACAAAGATGATCAATGAACAAAAAGAACAAAGATGATCAATGAACAAAAAGAATAAAGATGATCAATGAACAAAAAGAACAAAGATGATCAATGAGCAAAAAAGAACAAAGATGATCAATGAGGAAAAAGAAGAACTAGGATCAATGAGCACAATGAACAAAGGTGGCTTAATAGCACAATGAACAAAGATGATACCAAAAGTACAAAGAAGAAAGATACTCAATATCACAAAGAGAACAATTGAACACATAACACAATGGGCATTTATGATCTTAAAGTACAAAGAACAAAAATAGTTAAATAGAATAATGAACAATTATCATTTTATAGCACAGAAGGCAAAGGTGAACAATTAAATGCACAAACAAAGGTTGTAGAAAGAAGAAGGATAGTCAAATAACACACACAACATGCACGACACTAAAGCACAAAGAACAAAAGCAAAATGGCATAAAGAACAAAGGATGGTGGAACAGCACAAAGGACTTTTCTATAACAAAATCCAATATGAGAGAGTTTGGATGGTCTAACAAGGTAAGTGATTCAGGATCCATGTTAGAAAAATGATACCCGAATAGCTTAAAATGTGAAACATGAAAGCACTTCACGATGATACACAGAAATCACGGAGGCCCTACCTTTGTATATACATCGGCCATGCTGAGCTCAGTTTCCAGCACCATTACAACGATTCCAAACATTCCAAACACAAGACAATAGTCGGAAATTTTCTTTCTTTTCTGGTATAAAGATCTCCGCTTCCCCAGCCGGTATCCGACGCTGGGTTTTTGACGAGACTTGTGTTGGTGAAGACGTTCATCTCCGAACTTCTGGAAATCCGTTCCGCCAACAAGTGCCAGGCCAGCCTCCTCAGTGTAGCTCTGCTTGGATGAGGTTGGCAGAGACTGCATTGACGTTGGCTTCTGAAGTTGTCTGAAAGATCCGATTGCGCCATTGACTCGCATATAATCGGCCCCAATATCAGATAATGTATGCTGTGTGTTATGTTTCCCACCATCATCGCTGTAGGCCTTTCCCGAATCTTCTTCACTGTTGGCCCGGGCTTTGTCCTGCTGGGTGTGGAAATAAGGGGAACGTGCTGTGGGCCGCGTAGCAACTGGAGCTCTTAAGTTTAGCTCTGATTTAGAGACGACATTAAAGGTGGGTATCGGTTCAGAGCTAGTTGAAGCGAGCTCATAGCTAGGTCCCATGTTCCGAAGCTTCCACTTTCCAAGAGCACTGGACATTGATGATTGAGGGCACTGAGATATAAGCATATGGGCTCGACGTGTAGGGTCGCTCTCGGAGCCTCCAATTTTAAGCCGTTGGTGTGTCCTGTGTTGTGCGTTGACTTGGAATTGGGAATCTGTGAAGGCGTAATTCTGAAGCTCAATATCTGGAGATGTATATCCTTTGTTGACACGACCATCGTTAGGGTCTAAGACGCCGCTGTAGTTGTTGTTGTTGTTGTTGTTAATGTAGATACTTCTGCTGCCGGTGTTGCTTGCACTGATAATGAAGCTGCTGTTGCTTGTGGTAAAAGAGATGCTTTTATCACTGTCGTCATCTTGGAAAGAACTCTGGCGCTCAGATAATGAGGGAATGGAAATTTCGGTAGCATTTACGACTTTTACAGCGACATCCGCTGTGTCCATGACATGCTGAATGTCGCAAATGGACGTATTTTGCGACTCATTGCAATTTCCGATTTCCGCCGTTTTCTCGATGACGATGTTGCTCCTAAAGCTGCTTCCGACGTCACAGTCGTCTGCAATGATGCTTGCATGATCACTGCCTTCCTCTGACTTATTGTGCTCCGCCGTGCCTGCCAGCGACGTGAACCGTGGGTGTTTACAGAGCGAGTAAATAGATCGATCCACCGCTGGGAATGGGAAAGAAGACTTCTCCCCGCTAGTAGAAGACTGTGAGTCTGCCTGACTGTGACGTGCTGCCTCGGGAACGCTGGGACACGACGCCCGCCGCCCGCTCTCCATCGACAACTCCACCGCGGTGTTGTCGGCGCCGAGCGGGAAAGCCCGGTCTAGTTCCTCCTGGGCGGATGCTGAACCAGCCCCCAAGAGTTGTTCGGTTGAATCGATTCTCTGAGACCGGCTAGCCGCGTCTACCAGAAGAAGCGACATACCTAATCTCTCTTTTTGTATTATTGTTATTATTATTACCTGCTCCCGCGGGTCTGTTCACACATTCACTGCTACTTCAGACCATCTTGTGACGTCATCTTGATGGAGGAAACCCACGTCATAAATTCACCTCAACGTGTATTCCACATTTGTCCTTGAACTGTCTCACCACACCTGTGTAGCTGCATCGACACTAGTACCTGTGTGACGAAGCACAAATCACGTCAAAAAAGTAGTGGGTAGATGCAATATGCAATTTCAGGGAGGGAGCGAGAAAGGGAGAACAACTATTCAGATTTATGACTCAAACAAGCAATTCTTTATTTTCTATTTCTTCCTCTTGACCACATTTTAAATAAACTAAATTCTTCGAGAAAGGAGTAAAATGAGAGACAAGAATGCAGTTGTGAGATAATGAGATGATTCACGGGGGAGTTTAAAGGTTTTAAACATAGTTAACAAAGAAATACATTTTTCGGGCACATAATGAGAAGAGGAAAGTTGGAATACTTGGTTACAACTGGCAAAATAAAAGGAAAGAGAGATCGCGGACGACAAAGAGAAAATACTAGATAGCTTGGTGTCATGGCATGGAAAACAATCAACAACAGAGCTGATACGATGCACTGTGGATAGAAGATTGTGGAAGGACATGATCGCCTACGCCAACAGGTATGGCACATGATGATGATGATGAAAAAAAGAAAGAATTTAGCGGAAGAAAGAGAGAGAGAGAGAGAGAGAGAGAGAGAGAGAGAGTTTGAACAGGTTTGAAAGGAATATGGTATAAAGAAAACAATGGTAAGATGTGTAGATGTTGATATGTATAGAGAGTATTATTGATTTGGGAGAGAGAGATAGAGTGTAAAAAATAAAGTACAGAGCGTCTAAGAGAAAGATAAACAAGAGGGATATTGAGAAAGTGAATGAAGTAGATTGAGTTGAAATTGTGAAAAGGGAAGAGTGGATTTGAGAGAGTAAATAAGGAATAGTGGGTTTGAGAGTGATTAAATAAGAGTGGGTTTGAATGAGTGGGTTTGAGAGAGTGAAAAGAGAAGAGTGGGTTTGAATGAGTGGGTTTAAGAGTGTAAATAGTGAAGAGTGGGTTTGAATGAGTTGGTTTGAGAAATCTATTAAATAAGAGTGGGTGTGAATGAGTGGGTCTGAATGAGTGGGTCTGAATGAGTGGGTTTGAATGAGTGGGTTTGAATGAGTGGGTCTGAATGAGTGGGTCTGAATGAGTGGGTTTGAGAGAGTAAATAGATACGAGTGGGTTTGAATGAGTGGGTCTGAATGAGTGGGTTTGAGAGAGTGAATAGACGAGAGTGGCTTTAGAAGAGTTAGTAGAAAATAGTGGATTAGTGAATAGAGAAGAGTGGGTTTCAGAGAGTGGATAGAGAAGTCTGGATCTTGAATAGTGAATAGTGAAGAGTGGACTTTTAGAGAGTGAATCGTGAATTTCAGAGAGTGAATAGAGAAGAGTGAGGTGGTATGAGTGGGTTTGAAAGAGTGAATAGAGATGAGTGGATTTAGAAAGAGTTAATAGAGAAGAGTGAATTCAGAAAGAATGAATAGAAAGAGTGGATTTAGAAAGTGTGAATAGAGATGAGTGGATTTAGAAAAAGTTAATAGAGAAGAGTGAATTCAGAAAGAATGAATAGAGAAGAGTGAATTCAGAAAGAATGAATAGAGAAGAGTGGATTTAGAAAGAGTGAATAGAGAAGAGTGGATTTAGAAAGAGTGAATAGAGAAGAGTGGATTTAGAAAGAGTGAATAGAGAAGAGGGATTTCAGAAAGAGTGAATAGAGAAGAGTGGATTCAGAAAGAATGAATAGAGAGGAGTGGATTTAGAAAGTGTGAATAGAGATGAGTGGATTTAGAAAAAGCTAATAGAGAAGAGTGAATTCAGAAAGAATGAATAGAGAAGACTGAATTCAGAAAGAATGAATAGAGAAGAGTGGATTTAGAAAGAGTGAATAGAGAAGAGTGGATTTAGAAAGAGTGAATAGAGAAGAGTGGATTTAGAAAGAGTGAATAGAGAAGAGTGATTTCAGAAAGAGTGAATAGAGAAGAGTGGATTCAGAAAGAATGAATAGAGAAGAGTGATTTCGGAAAGTGTGAATAGAGAAGAGTGGATTTAGAAAGAGTGAATAGAGAAGAGTGATTTCAGAAAGAGTGAATAGAGAAGAGTGGATTCAGAAAGAATGAATAGAGAAGAGTGATTTCGGAAAGTGTGAATAGAGAAGAGTGTATTTAGAAAGAGTGAATAGAGAAGAGTGAATTCAGAAAGAATGAATAGAGAAGAGTGAATTCAGAAAGAATGAATAGAGAAGAGTGGATTTAGAAAGAGCGAATAGAGAAGAGTGGATTTAGAAAGAGTGAATAGAGAAGAGTGGATTTAGAAAGAGTGAATAGAGAAGAGTGATTTCGGAAAGAGTGAATAGAGAAGAGTGGATTCAGAAAGAATGAATAGAGAAGAGTGATTTCGGAAAGTGTGAATAGAGAAGAGTGGATTTAGAAAGAATGAATAGAGAAGAGTGGATTTAGAAAGAATGAATAGAGAAGAGTGGATTTAGAAAGAATGAATAGAGAAGAGTGATTTCGGAAAGTGTGAATAGAGAAGAGTGGATTTAAGAAAGAGTGAACAGAGAAGAGTGAATTTCGAAAGCGTGAATAGAGAAGAGTGGATTTGGAAGAGTGTTAAGAGGTAAGTAGATTCACAAGAATGAATAGAGAGAGGTAGATTTGGGACAGTGAGCAGATAAGAACTGATTTGAGAGTATGTATAGGGTAGAGTATATTTAATAGACTGAACAGAGAAGAATCGGTTAAAGCATATTAGTATTTATAATGACAATTAGAATGGTTTGTTTGAGAAAATAGAGTAGCTTTTTTGAATGATAAACAGAATAGCTGAATTTAGATATTAAGATAAAACAGGTTTGAGATGGAGATAGAGTACATACTTTTTTTTTTTTTTTTAGTAAGATTGAGTGAAATAGATTTATTAGGCTCATAGAGTAAAACTATTTTAAAATTGAGATAGAGTGAAGTGGATCTGAGAGCGATAAAGTAGCATTGGTTTCAGGTGGAGATTAGAATGTAATGGAAATTAGAGAGAAGAAGATACAGAAGAGAGAGAGAGAGAGAGAGAGAGAGAGAGAGAGAGAGAGAAAGAGGGAGAGAGAGAGAGCGATTGGGAGTACAATGTATGAACAGAGCACTTAACAAAGACCTGAGTTGAAAGGGAAATGAAGTAAAGAATTCATGAAAGATGGATTTAATTGAGAGAAAACTAGAATTGACAATTAATGAATGATAAATGGAGTTATTAGGGAAATATAGTAGACAATTAATAAACAGAGGAGGGAAATATAAATCAGAGGACTTATGACAGAGTTGAAAAAAAAATAAAGTAAAGAATTAACGAAATATAGATGCAGTTGAGAGGAGCATAAAATATGCAATTAATGAATAGATGGTGGAGAGGAGCATGAAGTAGGCAATTAATGAATTATAGATGCAGATGAGAGGAGCATGAAGTAGGCAATTAATGAATAGATGGAGTTGAGAGGAGCGTGAAGTAGGCAATTAATGAATTATAGATGGATTTGAGAGGGGCATAAAGTAGGCAATTAATGAATAGATGGAGTTGAGAGGAGCATGAAGTAGGCAATTAATGAATAGATGGAGTTGAGTTGAGCATAAAGTAGGCAATTAATGAATAGATGGAGTTGATAGGAGCATGAAGTAGGCAATTAATGAATAGATGAAGTTGAGAGGAGCATGAAGTAGGCAATTAATGAATAGATGGAGTTGAGTTGAGCATAAAGTAGGCAATTAATGAATAGATGGAGTTGCGAGGAGCATAAAGTAGGCAAATAATGCATAGATAGAGTTGAGAGGGGCATAAAGTAGATAATTAATGAATAGATGGAGTTGAGAGGGGCATAAAGTAGGCAATTAATGAATAGATGGAGTTGAGAGGGGCATAAAGTAGTTAATTAATGAATAGATCGAGTTGAGAGGAGCATGAAGTAGGCAATTAATGAATTATAGATGGAGTTGAGAAGAGCATAAAGTAGGCAATTAATGAATATATGGATTTGAGAGGAGCATAAAGTAGGCAATTAATTAATTATAGATGGAGTTGAGAGGAGCATAAAGTAGGCAATTAATGAACAGATGGAATTGAGAAGAGCATAAAGTAGGCAATTAATGAACAGATGGAGTTGAGAAGAGCATAAAGTAGGCAATTAATGAATAGATGGAGTTGAGAGGAGCATAAAGTATGCAGTTAATGAATAGATGGAGTTGAGAGGAGCATAAAGTAGGCAATTAATGAATAGATGGAGTTGAGAGGGGCATAAAGTAGGTCATTAATGAATAGGTTGAGTTGAGAGGAGCATAAAGTAGGTCATTAATGAATAGGTTGAGTTGAGAGGAGCATAAAGTAGGTCATTAATGAATAGGTTGAGTTGAGAGGAGCATAAAGTAGGCAATTAATGAATTATAGATGGACTTGAGAGGAGCATAAAGTTAGGCAATTAATGAATTATAGATGGAGTTGAGAGGGAATAAATTAGGCAATTAATGAATGACAGAGGGAATTGAGAGGGGCATAAAGTAGGCAATTAATGAATGACAGAGGGAGTTGAGAGGGGCATAAAGTAGGCAGTTAATGAAAGACAGAGGGATTTGAGAGGGGCATAAAGTAGGCAATTGATGAATGACAGAGGGAGTTAAGAGGGGCATAAAGTAGGCAATTAATGAATGACAGAGGGAGTTGAGAGGGGCATAAAGTAGGCAATTAATGAATGACAGAGGGAGTTGAGAGGGGCATAAAGTAGGCAATTAATGAATGACAGAGGGAGTTGAGAGGGAAATAGAGTGGACACTTAGTGATTTATAAATGGAATTGAGAGGGAAAAAGAGTAGACAATCCATTTCATTCATTGAGTGCCGTCTCCACATCGAAGGTTGGTAATCACGGAGCACCATTTCATTCTGTCTCTTGTCGTGATGGTACAGTTTGTCATAGATTCACTTGACCATCTTTTGATGTTGTCAGTTCACTTTAATCTTGGTCTGCCTCTGCCTCGTCTGCTTTGTACATCCCCTTCACAGATGACTTTTAGAATGGTATGTTTCTTCTCATGTCAAACAAATTTCAGTTCCATTTTTTGAATTGTGTTTAGTAGTTATTTTTCTTTTTCATTTTCAAATGATTTAAAACTTCCTTGTTTGTCTTTTTTTTCCCCCTTTCCACACAATTCTTACTATTTTTCTGTAGATCTACATTTCAAAGGCTTCAATTTTCTGCTCTGTTTTCTTATAAGCATGCTATGATTGACTCCCGATTGTCCTGCTCTGGAAGGGCTAGACAGACAATCTCACTAACCTGAGACCGTGGTAGGGTTAAGTCCACGTTTTTGCACCATTCAGGAATGTTGAGTAAATATAACATTTTGCTATTCGTAGCTTTAGTTCTGATGTTATTTACTTTGATGTGAATATATTTTTCATGTTGTTAAAATTGGTTTATAAAAAAAAGTAGCGAGCCCCGGTCACGCCAAGTGGCGTATAGAGAATATGGTGTTAGTGACCATACATTTTACAGAGCTTCAGCACATGATTTTTTGGGGGTTAATGTGGTCAGTATTACGCCCGTGCCGCTTTACTTTCCCAGAAAAAAATCCGGTTTTTCAATCAAGGCTGGGTGAACTCGGAAGCCGTCGGTTGGGATCGAACCCTACCCCTTGTCCTTTGTAGTCCAGTTCACTAACCACTGAGCTATCGCGGCTCCCTAAAATTGGTTTTTACCATTCATATTCTTTTGTTTCTTTCTGTCTTACATTTTTCATCGTTTGTTAAATGTCCAAGATAGATATATTCTTGAACTCTCTCTAGGATGTTTCCATCTACTTCAATAATGCCGTGTATATTTTGTGCATTTTCTCTACTAATACTAATAGTTTTAGTCTTTTAAATATTTATTTCCAATCCACATTCTTTTCTTGTCTTGTTTTTTTTTTTCAGTTCACTTGATGTTGCAGGTCTTTTGGGTTTTCTGCCATTAATACAGTATCATCAGCATATCTTAGGTTATTGATTTTCTTTCCATTAATGTTTAGTCCTGGCATCTCTGTGATGTTTCTGAAGATCTGCTCAGTGTATAATTTAAATAGACATGGTGATAGAATACAGGCTATCTTACTCCTCTTTTTATATCAATAGGGGCAGAGTTCTCATTATTGTATTTTATCATAGCTGTTTATTTCCAGTATAAATTACATATCAATCTTATGTCAGCATCATCCAGATGTATATCTTGCAGGCATTTTTTAAGCTGTTTATGATGTATTCTGCCAAAAACTTTGGTGTAGTCTATGAACCATCCATAAATTGTTTTTTTTTACTTCTATGTATTTTTCTATCAATGTTCTCATGCAGAAGATGGTTTCTCTCTTGCCCCACTGTATTTCTGAATCCAGATTGTTGTAGATAATTAATGAATGAAAAATGGAGTTGAAAAGGAAAAATAGTAGACAATTACTTAGCGATAAATGTAGTCGAGATGGAAATAGATTAGACAATTCATGAATAAGAGATGGAGTTAAGATACAAATACTTTAGAGAACGTATGATATGCGGATACACAAGATAAGCAACAAAAATGAATGAGATATGAATATTAAAAATACTAAAACTATGATCATAAATAAAGAAAATACTCAAAACCTACAAGTGGTTGTCAAAATTGAATGAATAGACCTGAAGACAGTTCATATCTACAATTACCTTGGCCATAACCAGTGATGGAAAATGTACAACTGAAATAAACAAAAGAATAGAAATGGCAAAAAATAATGTTAATGCCATGAAAAATATACTAACATCAAAACAAATAACACCAGGGCTAAAACAAACAATCGCAAAATGTTATATCTTCTCAACATTCCTGTATGGTGCAGAAATGTGGACATTAGAGAAGAAAACAGAACAGAAAATAGAAGCCTTTGAACTGTGGATATATAGAAGAATAGGTAGAATTGGATAGAAAGAAAAGAAAACAAACTATGAAGACTTAAAACAACTAAAACTGAAAAGAGAATTACTAAATACAAATCAAACATTACAAATACGATTTTTGGGGGATGTTAAAAGTCGCAGCAGTCTACTAAAAGTAATCTTGGAGGGGAAAATACATGGTAAAAGAGGCACAGGCAGACCAAGTCTAAAATGGACGAGTAAAATAAAAAATGAACAAGTCAGCCTATGATGTTGAGCTAAAGCAGATATAGGTTCAGATGGAGATTGATGTAGAGCTAAAGCAGATATAGGTTCAGATGGAGATTGATGTAGAGCTAAAGCAGATATAGATTCAGATGGAGATTGAGTGAGAGGTATAGTAGAGATTGAGTGATGGGTATTGTAAAGATTGAGTGAGAGGTATAGTAGAGATTGAATGAGAGGTATAGTAGAGACTGAGTGAGAGGTATAGTAGAGACTGAGTGAGAGATATAGTAGAGACTGAGTGAGAGGTATGGTAGAGATTGAGTGAGAGGTATAGTAGAGACTTAGTGAGAAGTATAGTAGAGACTTAGTGAGAAGTATAGTAGAGATTGAGTGAGAGGTATAGTAGAGACAGAGTGAGAGGTATAGTAGAGATTGAGTGAGAGTTATAGTAGAGACTTAGTGAGAAGTATAGGAGAGATTGAGTGAGAGGTATAGTAGAGATTGAGTGAGAGGTATAGTAGAGATTGAGTGAGAGGTATAGTAGAGATTGAGTGAGAGGTATAGTAGAGATTGAGTGAGAAGTATAGTAGAGATTGAGTGAGAAGTATAGTAGAGATTGAGTGAGAGGTATAGTAGAGACTTAGTGAGAAGTATAGTAGAGATTGAGTGAGAGGTATAGTAGAGACAGAGTGAGAGGTATAGTAGAGACAGGTATAGTAGAGACAGAGTGAGAGGTATAGTAGAGATTGAGTGAGACGTAGAGTTCTAAGATGAGTTGAAAGAAAGACAGTTTTGGAAGTGGAATTTCAGTGATCAGAATGAAACGCTACTAACGATAAAGTGAGCGAAGGTTATGATTTTAATAAGTTGATGTATGATGATGTAACTTGTTGTTAATGGAGGTGTTTCCTTGTGTAAAGATGTCATCAATCATGACAATAAATATTTTTGTAAATCAATTGTTCAATCTCTGCGCGTTACTATAGCTTTATGCTTTGAATGATTATGGTGGTCATATGAAGACGTGGTGCCAGCTTTAACACTTTCAATGATTAAGGTGATGTTATGTTGACGATATAGGTAGCCGCGATAGCTCAGTGGTTAGTGAACTGGACTAGAAAGGACAAGGGGTAGGGTTCGATCCCAACCGACGGCTTCCGGGTTCACCCAGCCTTAAATGGGTACCGGATTTTTTTCTGGGAAAGTAAAGCAGCACGGGTGTAATACCGACCACATTACCCCAAAAATCATGTGCTGAAGGTCTGTAAAATATAGGGTCACTAACATCATATTTCCCTATACGCCACTTGGCGTGACGGGGGCACTTTACTTTTTTTTTTTTTTAAATGTTGACGATATGTCATTATTAACTACCACAATGATGGTCTTTTTTTTGAATAGAGCATGTCAGTGTTTACTACTACAATGATGGTGTTGGTCTTGTAAATATCATGCCAATTTTAACAACTACAATGATGCTGATGGTCTTGTATAGATCATGTCAATGTTATATAGGCGATGTCAGTGTTAACTGCTACAATGATGGTGTTGGACTTGTATTGCCGATGCCAGTGTTATGTAGCCGATGCCAGTGTTATGTAGCCGATGCCAGTGTTATGTAGCCGATGTCAGTGTTATATAGACGACGCCAGTGTTATATAGACGATGTCAGTGTTATATAGACGATGTCAGTGTTATATAGACGATGTCAGTGTTATGTAGACGATGCCAGTGTTATGTAGCCGATGCCAGTGTTATGTAGCCGATGCCAGTGTTATGTAGACGATGCCAGTGTAATGTAGACGATGCCAGTGTTATGTAGACGATGCCAGTGTTATGTAGACGATGTCAGTGTTATATAGACGATGCCAGTGTTATATAGACGATGCCAGTGTTATGTAGACGATGTCAGTGTTATATAGACGATGTCAGTGTTATATAGACGATGCCAGTGTTATGTAGACGATGCCAGTGTTATGTAAACGATGCCAGTGTTATGTAGACGATGTCAGTGTTATGTAGACGATGCCAGTGTTATGTAGACGATGTCAGTGTTATATAGACGATGTCAGTGTTATATAGACGATGCCAGTGTTATGTAGACGATGCCAGTGTTATGTAAACGATGCCAGTGTTATGTAGACGATGTCAGTGTTATGTAGACGATATCAGTGTTATGTAGACGATGTCAGTGTTATATAGACGATGTCAGTGTTATATAGACGATGTCAGTGTAGAGAATTTCAGTGTTATGTAGACGATGTCAGTGTTATGTAGACGATGTCAGTGTTATATAGACGATGCCAGTGTTATATAGACGATGTCAGTGTTATATAGACGATGCCAGTGTTATGTAGACGATGTCAGTGTTATGTAGACGAAACCAGTGTTATATAGACGATGTCAGTGTTATGTAGCGATGTCAGTGTTATATAGACGATGCCAGTGTTATATAGACGATGCCAGTGTTATGTAGACGATGTCAGTGTTATGTAGACGATGCCATTGTTATATAGACGATGCCAGTGTTATGTAGGCGATGTCAGTGTTATATAGACGATGTCAGTGTTATATAGACGATGTCAGTGTAGAGAATTTCAGTGTTATGTAGACGATGTCAGTGTTATGTAGACGATGTCAGTGTTATATAGACGATGTCAGTGTTATATAGACGATGTCAGTGTTATATTGACGATGTCAGTGTTATATAGACGATGCCAGTGTTATGTAGACGATGTCAGTGTTAACTTCTCCAGTGTATGCGATCTCAATGAGAATTATTTCAATGTTCCTCTCATTTATATTGTAATTATTATAGCTGACTCTAATGATGACCAAAATAAAAATCCTGCCAATTCTAATATTACAATCAAAACAACATATATTTACCAAACCATACATTAATTGATTATATAAATGAAGAAACTTACTGAAATGAAAGCAATTTAAACCATGAATATGGATAATTTCAAACAGAATATACTTCAGCTAACTCAGATAGCAGGTGCTGCAGTTTGAATAACGACAGGTTGAAATCGTTGTTCCATGAAATAATGTATGCAGTTATGATAGAGCAATTACACACCGACGTGGTTACATTTGCTGTGGAGTATTACTTCTCAATGATGTTAATTACCTAATATGGCAAATTAAATGAACTTTCATGGAGCGTATATTTGGGAAAATATGACAATATGGTATTAACATATCCTACTTTTTGACGTTGCTTAGAGTAGAGAGATGAAAACGTTTGCGTACATTCACCCATTAGAGACAATGACAACAATTGAGCAATAGAAAACAGCGAATATTTTTACTAGGCTATTTAAGAAAGTAGTAAAGTAGTAAAGTACCCCGTCACGCCAAGTGGCGTATTGGGAAATATGGTGTTAGTGACCCTATATTTTACAGACCTTCAGCACATGATTTTTGGGGTAATGTGGTCGGTATTACGCCCGTGCTGCTTTACTTTCCCATTAAAAAAACCGGTACCCATTTAAGGCTGGGCGAACCCGGAAGCCGTCGGTTGGGATCGAACCCTACCCCTTGTCCTTTGTAGTCCAGTTCACTAACCACTGCGCTATCGCGGCTCCCTTTTAAGAAGGTGGTGTTATAAAAAAAAATAGGAAGCTCTTTATACAAAGGTAAAGGTCAAGGTAAAGTAAGAGACTTGAACCGGCGTCTTATCACGCTAGCTTCCACTCATATGTGCTCGGCCTCCTATCCAGAAATGTTCGGAGATTTTCTGTATAATGTCGCTTCAAGCATCGAAACTCACTATGCGAGGCGACATTCCTCACCTTCCCAGGGTAATTCCCTGGTACCCATTTCTGCCAACGGCTGGGTCGACCGTGGGGGTATTTTGTTTCCAACCACGAGTACAATTCACACTGCTCCCAGCGGGAACCGCACAATTCTGTATATTCTTTATAAGCTTCGGCCCTTTAGCTTCGGCCCTAACACTCAAGCTAAGGTGGGCCTGCCTGGGTCATGACTCCTATAGTTTGGTGTCATGGCATGGAAAAACAGTCCACAACAGAACTGATACGATGCACTGTAGTTAGAAGGTTGTGGAAGGACATGATAGCCTAAGCCAGCCGGTATGGTACATGATGATGATGATTTAAGAACGCGTTGCTAAGCTTTGTGGGAGAAGAGAGAGATGAGATCATTCAGAGAGATACTTAGCATTTTTTTTTCGGAGGAAAGAGATTTTAGCTTTCAGGAAAAGATTTGGGGTTTTCAACGAGATCGATGCTTATTAGAGATATTCGGGTGAGGGGTATAGAGATTTCATAGAAGAATGAGTTGTTGATACAAGTTATGCTTAGAAGTTACAGTATCTTGCAAGCAATTTTATATATGTGATGATATATTAAGATGTGCTGATTTTGTTATAGAACATGGAGAGCGTCGTACCATCGGCGCTTAGACACAAAATTACATATTAACGATACATAGTTTGATAGATTTATAGGCGGTCATAGCAAGTATTTCTGTGTAATAATAGACTTTTACATGTTAGAAAAACATTTATCTCGATGTTTTTGAGAAATGTAACTACAGAAGTGTGTAGATAAAATTGTGTATATAATGGAGCCTGCGTCTTGGAGTCATCACTTGAAGGGTTGCTTTGGACATTGGGTATTGCCCTGTTGTGTTAATTATTCATGTTGTGTGTTTCGTCACTGGCACAGCCCAGCCACTTTAACCACTGTTCTGGGGAACTAATCTGCTGTGCGTCGGTGAGGCTTAGACGTCACTCAACAAACACGTCCTGCTGGCGTAGGTGATCATGTCTCTCCACAACTTTAGATCTCGGCAGATATTTATCATTTATGTTATTGACCATCTCCCAAGCCATTCTCTTAAGCTGTCTGGTATTTTTTCCCCTTTGCTTCCCTCATCTCTTCGTCCCTCAATTTTCTAGTTGTTACAATATATTCCAGTTGTTCTCTTCTCATAATATGACCAAAAAATGATGATTGTTTCTTCCTAATATTGGAAATTAGCTCTCTTTTGGCTTTGACATCTTTCAGAACATTTTCATTACTCTTCTTAGCTGTCCGTGGTATTCTCAACATTCTTCTGTAAAAACACATTTCTACAGACTCCAGTGATTTTCTTGTCTGTTGTCCTATTGTCCTTGATTCACATTCATATGTCAACACTGGCTCTACATAACATTTAAGAACTCTTTTTCTTATTTCTTTTGTCAGAAATGGATTGCATAGTATCTTCCTCATTTTTTGGAAAGCTGCTTTTGCCTGAGCCATTCTGCATCTCACCTCTTTTGTACATCTTCCGTCTGAGGTTAACAAAATTCCCAAAAATTTAAATTCATCTACCTGACATCGTGATACTCAAGTCAAAGTGACATAATTCTTTGATCTGGAACAAGTGAACTGCGTCGCGCTCACTATCGCATTATCAATCACAACAGTCTCTGTTTGGTTGTTTAAATGACAGGGACAAAGAGACAGTAAGCCTTATTATTGGGGAAGTCTCAAATTTAAAGGGACAACCATGAAGATAAAGGCAGAAAATCGATAAGCAAACCTTAATTATTCTTTAGATCCTTCTTTTTGACAAATATAAGTACACGGTAGCTTCCGCAGGCCTGAAATAGCACGATACTTTTGTTTAATTGGAAGAATTAATAGAGTTCGGGTACATTTGTTATTAGAAAAATAAGGTGGAAGGTAACAATAACAGTTTTGGATGTTCACATTTTGGAAGTTAGCTGGTTGAGAGTTAAATTATTGGAAGTTAGCAGGTTGAGAGTTAAATTATTGGAAGTTAGCAGGTTGAGAGTTCAATTATTGGAAGTTAGCTGGTTGAGAGTTAAATTATTGGAAGTTAGCAGGTTGAGAGTTAAATTATTGGAAGTTAGCAGGTTGAGAGTTCAATTATTGGAAGTTAGCAGGTTGAGAGTTACATTATTGGAAGTTAGTAGGTTGAGAGTTAAATTATTGGAGGTTAGTAGGTTGAGAGTTACATTATTGGAAGTTAGTACGTTGAGAGTTACATTAATGGAAGTTAGTAGGTTGAGAGTTAAATTATTGGAAGTTAGTAGGTTGAAAGTTAAATTATTGGAAGTTAGCAGGTTGAGAGATACATTATTGGAAGTTAGCAGGTTGAGAGTTACATTATTGGAAGTTAGCAGGTTGAGAGTTAAATTATTGGAAGTTAGTAGGTTGAGAGTTACATTATTGGAAGTTAGTAGGTTGAGAGTTACATTATTGGAAGTTAGCAGGTTGAGAGATACATTGTTGGAAGTTAGTAGGTTGAGAGTTAAATCATTGGAAGTTAGCAGGTTGAGAGTTAAATTATTGGAAGTTAGCAGGTTGAGAGTTACATTATTGGAAGTTAGCAGGAGAGAGAGAGAGAGACGACGTCTTCTTTCTAGACCAACCACACCACTAGTTGTTAATAACTTTTTGGTAAAGTCCTAGTTTAGGGACATAATTAATTCAGTAAGGAAAAGTAACGTCCCCTTGAGCGACATTGCACTTTATCGGTGGATCTATAATCTGTTATTTGACCCCTAAATTTATTGAAAAGAGAAACAACGCGAGGGTAAAGTCCTATGTTGCCTAACCATAACCCTAATTTTAGAGAAAAGAGAAACAACTCGAATGTAAAGTCCTATGTTGCCTAACCATAACCCTAATTTTAGAGAAAAGAGAAACAACTCGAATGTAAAGGCCTATGTTGCCTAACCATAACCCTAATCCAAATCCAAAAATAGAATAAATTGCGTTAGTGACGAATATTGATGAACATAGAAATAATTTGTAGCATTTGAGAACCACTGTAGTTTTATTGTGATGCCAACTAAGGTCAGATTACGTTAATTTATGTCCCTAAACTAGGACCTTACCGAGTTCTTGGTGGCTAATATGTTGAAAGATAAAGTGTGCTTCTCCTGCAACCTGCATTATTGTATTATCAAATTTGAAAACAGTTAACAAGAACATTTATCAAATATATTATTATTATTCTTATGAGATTCACAAAAGCTGGATAGGATGTGTGTATGTAGCAAACATATAGGATTGTGATTTATTTGATGCCAGTAGGAATATGTCTAGATCTATTGTTTTGTGCTTGCCGCGGCTCTGTGCAGGCCGATCGAGCACAGACTAGCTTTCGGGATATCTAAAAATAAGAACATTAATTGTGATAAAAGAAAACGTTAATGTCACTGAGTGATGGCCATCTTATTGAGTTCGCGATATTTGAAAACAATCAAGGCGGCATTTATTCCACGTCTCGGGTCTGCTGGGATTCCAGGAACAAACAAACAAAAATGAAAGATAAGAAGATGGATGTTCATGTGGTGCTAGAAAATAAAGGCCATGTCCCCAGTGCAGTGGCCATGTCCCCAGTGCAGTCGTCATGTGCTGTAAAGGTCAGTTTCTATTTTCATCCCCGTTGGAAAAACAGAAAATCTTGACCCTACAGGGAATGAATGATTCATAAAATAAAAACATCAAGTGTTGACCCTACAGGGAATGAATGATTCATAAAATAAAAACATCAAGTGTTGACCCTACAGGGAATGAATGATTCATAAAATAAAAACATCAAGTGTTGACCCTACAGGGAATGAATGATTCATAAAATAAAAACATCAAGTGTTGACCCTACAGGGAATGAATGATTCATAAAATAAAAACATCAAGTGTTGACCCTACAGGGAATGAATGATTCATAAAATAAAAACATCAAGTGTTGACCCTACATGGAATGAATGATTCATAAAATAAAAACATCAAGTGTTGATGAATGTGTGATTTTACAATCAAATTATGTGCCATGGGGAGGAAGTCACCGGCGGAGACGAATAAATGAGCGTATACAGGGGAGACATTTTATTTGTATTTTTTATTTTATTTCTCATTCTAGTTCGAAATTATTATATTTTTTATTATTTATTATTGTTTTAATACGAACGTCGTTTTAGTTTATTTCGTCCACTTATTTCGTAAAACCTCTACTAGGCATAGCATCTTACATATATTTGGGAAGTAATGTAGACAATGAAGGAGGAACAGATATTGATACCAAAATAAAGATATCAAAAGCAAGAGGGGTATTTGTTGCACTGGGAAACATATGGAAGTCCAAAGAAATTAGGTTAAATACAAAAATAAAAATGTTAATCTCCAATGTTAAGGCAGTCTTAATGGAAACATGAACAACAAAAATGACAATCATGAAGATATAGACTTTCATTGATGGATGCTTACGCAGAACAAAAGGATGGAAATGACAGGACGAAATAACTAACATAGAATTATGGAAATGTACCAGTCAAATGCGAGTGGATAAAGAGATACAGCAAAGACGATGGCGCTGGATAGGACGCACACTGCGGAAGCCAACTGAGATTATTACACAACAGGCCCTTTTTGGAATCCTCAGGGAAAAAGACAAAGAAGACGACCAACGAATTCTTGGAGAAGACAGATGGAAGCAGAGATGAAGATGCTGGGGAAGACATGGAATGATCTTAAAAGAATGGCAAGAAACAGAACAGCTTGAAAAGTGTTTGTTGAAGACCTATGCTCCACAGGAAGCTGAAAGTGTTTGTTGAAGACCTATACTCCACAGAGAGCTAGCAGTGTTTGTTGAAGACCTATGCTCCACAGGGAGCTGAAATTGTTTGTTGTTGACCTATGCTCCACAGAGAGCTGAAAGTATTGATGATCTATGCTCCACAAGCAGCTGAAAGTGTTTGTTGATGACCTATACTCCACAGGGAGCTGAAAGTGTTTGTTGTTGACCTATGCTCCACAGGGAGATGAAATTGTTTGTTGTTGACCTATGCTCCACAGAGAGCTGAAAGTATTGATGATCTATGCTCCACAAGCAGCTGAAAGTGTTTGTTGATGACCTATGCTCCACAGGGAGCTGAAAGTGTTTGTTGTTGACCTATGCTCCACAGGGAGATGAAAGTGTTTGTTGTTGACCTATGCTCCACAGAGAGTTGAAAGTGTTTGTTGATGACCTATGCTCCACAGGGAGCTGAAAGTGTTTGTTGTTGACCTATGCTCCACAGGGAGCCGAAGGTGTTTGTTGTTGACCTATGCTCCACAGAGAGCTAAAATTGTTTGTCGTTGACCTATGCTACACAGGGAGCTGAAAGTATTTGTTGTTGACATATGCTCCACAGAGAGCTGAAAGTGTTTGCTGTTGACCTATGCTCCACAGAGAGCTGAAAGTGGTTGTTGTTGACATATGCTCCACAGAGAGCTGAAAGTGTTTGTTGTTGACCTATGCTCCACAGGGAGCTGAAAGTGTTTGTTGTTGACAAATGCTCCGCAGGGAGCTGAAAGTGTTGGTTGTTGACCTATGCTCCACAGGGAGCTGAAAGTGGTTGTTGTTGACCTATGCTCCACAGAGAGCTGAAAGTGGTTGTTGTTGACCTATGCTCCACAGAGAGTTGAAAGTGGTTGTTGTTGACCTATGCTCCACAGGGAGCTGACAGGCAGAAAGGGACGTATTACGTAAAGCTTTAACCATTTTTTCTATATTTTTTTTCATTTCTCTTTACAATTAGCTTTGCTACAGCTCCGCACTTTTATGCATTTCTCTGTTTTGACCCTAAACTTAACATTCTCTCCGTGAGGATTTTCTGGCTGTCGTTCAAGTCTTGTTTAATTATTATACCCAGAGTCCCTATTTTTCTATAGATTTTCGTCCAAAGAAATTAGGTTAAATACAAAAATAAAAATGTTAATCTCCAATGTTAAGGCAGTCTTAATGGAAACATGAACAACAAAAATGACAATCATGAAGATATAGACTTTCATTAATGGATGCTTACGCAGAACAAAAGGATGGAAATGACAGGACGAAATAACTAACATAGAATTATGGAAATGTACCAGTCAAATGCGAGTGGATAAAGAGATACAGCAAAGACGATGGCGCTGGATAGGACGCACACTGCGGAAGCCAACTGAGATTATTACACAACAGGCCCTTTTTGGAATCCTCAGGGAAAAAGACAAAGAAGACGACCAACGAATTCTTGGAGAAGACAGATGGAAGCAGAGATGAAGATGCTGGGGAAGACATGGAATGATCTTAAAAGAATGGCAAGAAACAGAACAGCTTGAAAAGTGTTTGTTGAAGACCTATGCTCCACAGGAAGCTGAAAGTGTTTGTTGAAGACCTATACTCCACAGAGAGCTAGCAGTGTTTGTTGAAGACCTATGCTCCACAGGGAGCTGAAATTGTTTGTTGTTGACCTATGCTCCACAGAGAGCTGAAAGTATTGATGATCTATGCTCCACAAGCAGCTGAAAGTGTTTGTTGATGACCTATACTCCACAGGGAGCTGAAAGTGTTTGTTGTTGACCTATGCTCCACAGGGAGATGAAATTGTTTGTTGTTGACCTATGCTCCACAGAGAGCTGAAAGTATTGATGATCTATGCTCCACAAGCAGCTGAAAGTGTTTGTTGATGACCTATGCTCCACAGGGAGCTGAAAGTGTTTGTTGTTGACCTATGCTCCACAGGGAGATGAAAGTGTTTGTTGTTGACCTATGCTCCACAGAGAGTTGAAAGTGTTTGTTGATGACCTATGCTCCACAGGGAGCTGAAAGTGTTTGTTGTTGACCTATGCTCCACAGGGAGCCGAAGGTGTTTGTTGTTGACCTATGCTCCACAGAGAGCTAAAATTGTTTGTCGTTGACCTATGCTACACAGGGAGCTGAAAGTATTTGTTGTTGACATATGCTCCACAGAGAGCTGAAAGTGTTTGCTGTTGACCTATGCTCCACAGAGAGCTGAAAGTGGTTGTTGTTGACCTATGCTCCACAGAGAGCTGAAAGTGTTTGTTGTTGACCTATGCTCCACAGGGAGCTGAAAGTGTTTGTTGTTGACAAATGCTCCGCAGGGAGCTGAAAGTGTTGGTTGTTGACCTATGCTCCACAGGGAGCTGAAAGTGGTTGTTGTTGACCTATGCTCCACAGAGAGCTGAAAGTGGTTGTTGTTGACCTATGCTCCACAGAGAGTTGAAAGTGGTTGTTGTTGACCTATGCTCCACAGGGAGCTGACAGGCAGAAAGGGACGTATTACGTAAAGCTTTAACCATTTTTTCTATATTTTTTTTCATTTCTCTTTACAATTAGCTTTGCTACAGCTCCGCACTTTTATGCATTTCTCTGTTTTGACCCTAAACTTAACATTCTCTGCGTGAGGATTTTCTGGCTGTCGTTCAAGTCTTGTTTAATTATTATACCCAGAGTCCCTATTTTTCTATAGATTTTCGTCCATTCTGATCACACGAAATACTCTCCATGGGCCAACTTAGCGACTTTTAGTTATATAGCTTGACATGTGGTCTTAGCTGGTTTCTTTACTTATAGTTTCATTTGACAGTCCATCTCTTCATTTTATATTTTAATAGTTTTCATTAGAGTAATATCGAGACAGCAAGCTACCGAAATCAAACTTTTTTTTTCATACGATACAATGAAGTTAACACTCTCAACGGGTGCACAGGGTTTAATAAGTTCGTTGTTATTCAACAATGTAATAAAGCTTTTGACGACTAACTATAGCCAGTAAAACGAATGTAAAAACAGTCAAAAGTTACTACACATGATTGAAGAGAAACATACAAATTACTGTTACAACAAATTGATTCCTTCGTGCAATCAATACCAGCTAATGTAATCAGTCTATCAAAGGCCCATTGAAGATAATAAAGCACTGACTTTCCATCTCACTACGCATGGGGTACGTTGATTACAGCCTGGTCGAAATCTGATAACCTGATGCATTGTGGGTATAGTGCCCTCCAAATGGCGATTATAGGCGAATCGGGAAGGGAGGCAAATCTGCAGTCAGAAATTGGCCACCTAAGTGAATCGAGTTTATGATTGACGGATATGGCAACTCTCAAGGGTCTTCAAATGTTTCTTTCTGACGCCGTGAAATGCAAAGCATGACGCATTTTTTTTAAAAGGAAAATATCAGAACAGCACTTTTGTTTCGAGTTAAGAAAATGTATAACTATTACAGTACTGACAGCAGTCATTAGTTTTATCATTTAACGTCAGTACTGCATGAAATGGATTTTTTTCTGGGAAAGTAAAGCAGCACGGGCGTAATACCGACCACATTACCCCAAAAATCATGTGCTGAAGGTCTGTAAAATATAGGGTCACTAACACCATATTTCCCTATACGCCACTTGGCGTGACGGGGTACTTTACTTTTACTACTGCATGAAATATTTTACTTTTATTTTTAGTTATAAAACTGTTAGTTTCCCTTATTGAGGGATAGAAGTTGTGGCCTAACTAGAAGACTTATCGTGCCTCGCCAAATAGTAGGCAAAACATCGAAGAAAACAATTTAAAAGTGTCAATTTGCTGTCCAGTTCCCTTAATTTACATTTAATTGCAGTGCACAGTTGTTTGTCTCTGATACGTTAGCTGATTTGATCATTTGCTCCTTTCCAGGAATATAAAATACTCGTGCTTCTTCTATTAGTACAAATAATTAGAAATAAACTGTTTCTTAAAATGTTAAACTTTTGTGATTAAAAATTGAATATTGCATCCCTTGAAAATCTCGGATAAATCAATCATTGAACGTTTTGTAAAAAAAAAAAAAAGAAGAATTTATCTGACATTCTACATGATGAGTATGTTGTTGCATTTAGTGAATGTAATGTTTAAGTTGTTTATAGCAAAGGTGGACCACTGCATCTTCCTTGCTTGGGTTATGAGGACATGGTGTCAGTTACCATTTTCTTTTGTCATTATCAGCGGCACATTTTTTGGTCATGTGGTCAGGTTCACGCAAAGCTGCCCTAAATTACCAGTAAAATCTAGGGTACTCATATTTTAAAGGCAGGATAAACCTCGACCTTTTGTCGTCCAGAAAGGCAAGCTCGCAACATCAGGAAATCGAACCTGATTGGTCCTGATTAGAAGCAAGCGCAGGAAGCACTCAGCCACAGCTGTACATGGAGGGTGGACAATTAAAAGGAAATATAAACTGTAGAAAAGATGTATGAATGTCAAATCAGAGGTACATTTCACAAAGAAGAACAAATTCAAAATCATCACCAATAGCAAGAGACCACACGAACGGCTGATGTAGATCTTCGGTAGTACCTATCACATATCTTTATTGTCGAGCCAATTCTCTAATGGCTTATTCTGCCGACAATGAAATTAGAGGCTCGGTAGCAGAATGAGCAAAGCAAGTTTATGTTGTTGGATTTCGCCTTTTTTTAGCATTTACTTTTGACTCCATTTCATTATGGAATAATTATTTGTTATAAGTATGCAGCCATCTAGCGCTAGATTTTCATAGATTTTTGACTATTGGAGATTCACTCAAGTATGCCTTGCAGACATTTCTGTATCTCATTCTATTCTGTCCACGGAATCAGTTTCGCTGCAAATGGGAATTCGTAAATGAGTAAATGCATCAAGATGTGTAAAGATGCGAAGCTGCTGTAAAGCTGATGATAATAACAATTGTTTTTAAAAAGTAGAAAAAAGTGGTATGGTAACAGCTTTACGTGGGTGAGTAACAAAACAAAAGTCGATGTTTCGGCCCAGTAGGAATTCAGCTGGAACAACAAATAACAACTCAAAAATATACATAAGGACATATACACAAATCTAACTCCAATCTAACTGGCAATAATATGCTAGATACTCAAAAAAGGGATTTTAAAAATGTCACATCCCTGTGATCCAGAGCTTGGTCAGATTCTGACTAGAATTAAAATAAGTGGGCGGACTGACCAGCTATATATCTCACTGACCAGGCAGTCAGGTGAGAAATAAAAAAGAAGGGTTCTAAAAATATGGGGAGGTGGGTACAAAAAAATGTGTGGTAGGTGTCTATGTGTTTGAGAACGATATGTTAATACCTTGGGGGAACAGCGAACCCAACTGGGCAATGAGACGATTGTCAATGGCGAACCGGCTGCTATTGCTGGAGTGACACGAGACAATACAAGTAACATGCATGTCAGATTTACCACTATGACCAGGGGAGTTGAAATGGGCAAACACCCGACTGGCAGTCTTTTGCTCCACATCACGAATATGCTCCAAAAATCTGTCACTCGGCAGACAACGGGCTACCAGTCTTTTGCTCAACATCACGAAGATGGTCACAAAATCGGTCTGTTAGGTGTCGCCAGACTCGCCCACATACGTCATCTGGCAATGCTTACATGGCGTAGATGATATTCCGTGACGCACAAGTAAACCCCTCCTTGATGTCGAATCGCCTATTAGGGAACAAGACCAAATCGGTGCAAAGCACATGGTCACACATTCTGCGAACTCGATGACCACAACAAACAGTACCAAGGTGTTTGTGGTTTGAACGGGGGAGGCGGCTCGTGACGATAAATTCTCTCAGACTCCTGTCTCGTTTGAATACGACCAAATGAGGATCACTGAAAAGTAGGCGGGTAGTGGGATTTGAGTGGAGAATGGAACGGCACCGGTTAAGGATCCGAAGCCACGTTGTGAGGGTGGTAGGTGTGGGTAATATGGTCCTATCGAAGGAACGGCGGGTTGATGGGATGAGTGCCGCCACCAGCAGGGAAATGTCGAGAGCTCGTTGGAAGGCAGATTGGAGAACAGAGTCAAGATAGAGACGACGCCTAAAGAAACTTAACATCAGGTAGGCCTGTTGGAGAAAATCTTGATCATCGTGGTAGATACGACGAAGTCGTAAAACCAATAAAATGGATATAATATTTGCAGTGAGTTGGATGAGACGATGTGTAGAGAAGATAACAGTGGGCGTCTGTAGGTTTATAGAAGACGGAAGTGTGGAGGCTGGAGGTACCCAAGGAGACAATCAGATCAAGAAAAGTGACGGACGAGGTAGAGATATGATGTAATTTTGATGGATTTATGAAAGTTTCCAATGTAGTCGATGAACCTGGAGATGTCATCTTCCGGCAAGTCAGTCAGTCCAAATCCGTCATCGATGTACCGGAGGTATTTAAGGGGAAGGAGGCCACGGTACGAATTCAGGATTTGATGTTCAATGTGACCCATGAACAGACAAGCGTAAATAGTACCCACCGTGGTTCCCATAGCTACACCACTGACTTGGTCAGAGAACTGCTCATTGAATTCGGAAGTATTAAAGTTGAGAGTAGGTTCAGTGAGGCGGAGGAGAGTGGAAGTATTAAAGTTGAGAGTAGGTTCAGTGAGGCGGAGGAGAGTGGAAGTATTAAAGTTGAGAGTAGGTTCAGTGAGGCGGAGGAGAGTGGAAGTATTAAAGTTGAGAGTAGGTTCAGTGAGGCGGAGGAGAGTGGAAGTATTAAAGTTGAGAACAGGTTCAGTGAGGCGGAGGAGAGTGGAAGTATTAAAGTTGAGAGTAGGTTCAGTGAGGCGGAGGAGAGTGGAAGTATTAAAGTTGAGAGTAGGTTCAGTGAGGCGGAGGAGAGTGGAAGTATTAAAGTTGAGAACAGGTTCAGTGAGGCGGAGGAGAGTGGAAGTATTAAAGTTGAGAACAGGTTCAGTGAGGCGGAGGAGAGTGGAAGTATTAAAGTTGAGAGTAGGTTCAGTGAGGCGGAGGAGAGTGGAAGTATTAAAGTTGAGAGTAGGTTCAGTGAGGCGGAGGAGAGTGGAAGTATTAAAGTTGAGAACAGGTTCAGTGAGGCGGAGGAGAGTGGAAGTATTAAAGTTGAGAACAGGTTCAGTGAGGCGGAGGAGAGTGGAAGTATTAAAGTTGAGAACAGGTTCAGTGAGGCGGAGGAGAGTGGAAGTATTAAAGTTGAGAGTAGGTTCAGTGAGGCGGAGGAGAGTGGAAGTATTAAAGTTGAGAACAGGTTCAGTGAGGCGGAGGAGAGTGGAAGTATTAAAGTTGAGAACAGGTTCAGTGAGGCGGAGGAGAGTGGAAGTATTAAAGTTGAGAGTAGGTTCAGTGAGGCGGAGGAGAGTGGAAGTATTAAAGTTGAGAGTAGGTTCAGTGAGGCGGAGGAGAGTGGAAGTATTAAAGTTGAGAACAGGTTCAGTGAGGCGGAGGAGAGTGGAAGTATTAAAGTTGAGAACAGGTTCAGTGAGGCGGAGGAGAGTGGAAGTATTAAAGTTGAGAACAGGTTCAGTGAGGCGGAGGAGAGTGGAAGTATTAAAGTTGAGAACAGGTTCAGTGAGGCGGAGGAGAGTGGAAGTATTAAAGTTGAGAGTAGGTTCAGTGAGGCGGAGGAGAGTGGAAGTATTAAAGTTGAGAACAGGTTCAGTGAGGCGGAGGAGAGTGGAAGTATTAAAGTTGAGAACAGGTTCAGTGAGGCGGAGGAGAGTGGAAGTATTAAAGTTGAGAGTAGGTTCAGTGAGGCGGAGGAGAGTGGAAGTATTAAAGTTGAGAACAGGTTCAGTGAGGCGGAGGAGAGTGGAAGTATTAAAGTTGAGAACAGGTTCAGTGAGGCGGAGGAGAGTGGAAGTATTAAAGTTGAGAACAGGTTCAGTGAGGCGGAGGAGAGTGGAAGTATTAAAGTTGAGAACAGGTTCAGTGAGGCGGAGGAGAGTGGAAGTATTAAAGTTGAGAGTAGGTTCAGTGAGGCGGAGGAGAGTGGAAGTATCCACAGATTGATGTTTTCTTTGGTCGAGAAAACGACAATTCCCTTTATCCGCTTCGCCTAATGTTACATCATTCACTAAAGCGCGTTGCTAAATTCTTTCAGTAAGGTCGACCTTCCTGCATGTCCAAATTAGTCGCACAGACGACGATTCCATACGACTTCCACCAAAAAGAGAGTGCAGAGTCACTTCCTCTCGTAAGTTTCTCCGACAAAAATACACTGGAAACAAACAAAGCAACCAAAACGGTTAGGCGACTACGCTAATCTCTGCAAAAACAAGGCAACATGTGCAGCTATTGTGCATTGTTGATTATGAAGTTTGCAAGGTCGAACTCCGTGGAAGTCATAGTCGTGTCAGTTCGCGTCAGCTTCATACGACATCACTCGGAAAAGAGCCCTTGCTGTCGATTCTCGACGCCAATTCACTCGAATAAATATAAAAAAGAAAAGACTATCAAAATAATAAAGAGAACGATACTGTTAACTGCACTCCTTAAACACTCGGCTAACGTATGGGTAATTTTTCCGGAAATCTGTGTTTTTATATCTTAATTTTAATCTATCCACAGATGCCTTCATTTACGTGAAGTCCCTCTATAAAACTATGACATGAGAGAAGTGCTTTTAGCTCATTTTTCTAACATGTCCCGAGTGCCAGTATAATGGATGAAAGCTTAGAACGCTGCAGGACATCTTTATCTAATCACGAAAACTAATTAAACTGGAAAATTCACGTTATCTTCTCTTTATGTCACGAGTTCCATTCAGGAAATGTGATAGGAATTAAAGATGTAACATTTCTTCTTAATATGTCTTTGGCCACCGACAACTTTTCTTCACATTTGACGCTAAACAAGAGACGATGAGATGCGTCTTGTTTTATAACAAGCTCCGATATCTCCGCCTCATGGTCCACAAAATCCGACATGACATTTGTGCCTCTCTTTTGTCTCCCCTCTCGATACTTGTTCGATTCTCCAGGCGGGTTAGTAAGTTTCCAACTTCACAATGTGCAGGTGGATTAAGGTCTTAATTGACCAATTCTATGTCACTGATGAAGTGAACAGTCAGCAATAAATCGCTGACTTATTTCAGTTTGTGTTCTGTTGAGCGCAACTCGTCTTGTAAAGTTAGCCGTCACATTGTAAATGTTTTCACATTTCTTCCTCTACTTTTTTTTTTCCTTCTTTCCAGAACCCTGAAGATCATTGGGGAACGATTGACAGATTTCCTTAATTTTCTCCAATTCTTGTTTTCGTCAGTCATTCATTGAGGCTGCAAAGTCGAGACCTGTCCATCCTTTGATGTTATCTTCCCATCTTTTCTCTGCCTTCCTTTTCTCACTCCTTTCATAGTTTCTTGCAGAGTAATCTTCGATATGCCAGGCGAGCTAGAATCACGACCAAATCATTCTATTTTCTTCACACTAGTCACAAGATCATCGTGTACGATTGGTTGATGTGTGAGGACAAGGACGATAAATGGATGTTAGAAAACATTAACATTTAGATGGGAGGAACATTTAGATGGGAGGAACATTTAGATGGGAGGAACATTTAGATGGGAGGAACATTTAGATGGGAGGAACATTTAGATGGGAGGAACATTTAGATGGGAGGAACATTTAGATGGGAGGAACATTTAGATGGGAGGAACATTTAGATGGGAGGAACATTTAGATAAATATGAAAGTGGAAAGAACTGACACAAATGGAAGATGCAATGTCACCCAAAAAAAAATTACAAAACTGTACACGTGTTTGACAGCTTTATTTTTAAATCCCGTGTCAATTCATCAATATTTCAGTGGGCATTTATATATTACTGAATGTAAATCTAGGTGGACAACTGAGTTATCACATTTGTGTTTGTTTGTTCGTTTGTTTGATTGTTTGGAAGAGAGAGGGTGGAAAGATTTTGGAATATATCTGATAATTTATAACAACTTTCTTCTGCCAAATTATCAAACAAAGATTCTTCAAAAATGAAAAGCCTACAAGCAAATTAGTAGGAAACGATAGAATTGAGAATACATTTTGCTTTACCTTTTTACTGAAGGGAGGTCAAAAAGTAATGCACACCAATTTTTTTCTCGGAAACTATTCGGGCAAAATGTGTGAAATTTTCACAGATTGTAGCTGAACATCCCCTTTACACTACCTATTTTTCAACATAATCTCCGTCCAAGCGTATTGCCTTACGCCAACGCGAAACTAGGTCATGAATGCCTCGTTTGTACCAAGTTTTGTCCTGCTCGCGTAGCCATTTTTTAACTGCACGGATCACATCCTCATAATTGTCAAAGTGTTTCCCACACAGGCATTTTTTGAGTGGTCCAAACAGATGGAAATCTGAGGGAGCCAGATCAGGGCTGTAAGGAGGATGGGGCAGTACAGTCCAACCAAATTTGTTGATTGCTTCCCGTGTTACCAGACTTGTGTGAGGGCGTGCATTGTCATGTTGAAGCAACAAATCTGCAGATGGCTTATTAGGCCGAACTCTGTGGAACCGATTTTTGAGTTTTGTCAGTGTATTGATGTAAGCTGTCGAGTTGATTGTCTCACCTCTTGTCATTACATCAACAAGAATCACACCATCAATGTCCCAGAATACAGTGATCATCACCTTTCCGTCTGATGGAGATGTTTTGAATTTTTTCTTTTTGGTGACTGCGGATGATGCCATTCCATTGACTGCATTTTTGTTTCAGGCTCATAATAATGTGCCCACGTTTCGTCACCGGTAACAATTTTTGACAAAAACATTTCTCCTTCAACACCGAAACGCTCCAACAATTCAGAACAGAATGTTTTCCTTTGAACTCTGTCATCATTTGTTAGGCACCGAGGAACCCATCGAGCGCAAATCTTTGAATATCCGAGAGTTTTAAAAATTTCGATTGCACTTCCCTTGCTGACTGTAAGCTGCAATGCCAATTGCTGACTAGTGATACGCCTATCCTTACGAATAATGGCATCAGCCCGGTTTAACATGTCTGTGCTGGTAGCCGAGGCAACACGTCCAGAACGCGGTAAATCATGCAGCTCCACTCGTACACTTTCTGCAGCTTTAATTCTCTGAACCCAGCGACTAACTGTGCTCCTATCGACTGCAGAACATGTGTACACTGCACACAGTCGTTTATGAATGTTTGCCACAGTTTCTTTTTCCGCAACCAGAAATTCTATGACAATTCGCTGTTTGTAACGGACATTGTTGACAAGCTCCATTTTAACGGTTCATAGATTGCGTAATATTTATCAGAATGCTGTGCAATTTGGTGCACATAATTGGAAAATGTCATATTACAAGTGTGCAAAATTTCATATTCCTATCTTTATTATTAGCCGAGAAAAAAATTGGTGTGCATTACTTTTTGACCTCCCTACGTAGAAACCTATATAGCTCTCGGGGTGTAACTCATAGTTAATAAACTACTAAAACAAATGATTTTTTACTAGAGATGTTTTAGGCGCCCGGGTGGCTACAGGGAGCCTTGACTATGGTCAGGAAAGAAAAAATATAGTCACTTCCCCTGCCACACATGCAATAAGAGTCGGCTAAAGAGTTTGGCGGCGACACATTCTTCGCCAATGTTACGGAGATCGTGCATCTGAGCTGAAGCCATCTTCAATGCTTTCGCGTGCGAGCGTCATACTGGGGATGTGCTGAGGAGATGGTCAGAGCACCATCGCTTTATTCGTTGTGCAATGAAGATGATTTAGTCTAAACTAAATAATGGAGAAAATATCATTAATGCCATGAACAGTTACTGTATATTATATATATATGGCCTTTGGCGTCTTCATAGACGGTTCAATCTCAATCAATCAGTTCAGTCCAAGCAATCATAATAAGTCGGTAGTTTAGTAAAATATGAGTGTCTCATGCTGGATGTTGTTTTATTGAACTGCTTCTCTCCGGGCTGAATCAACCAATACTGGACAGAGAGATAGAACCGCGAAGTAACAAATTGTATTTGCGGTGCCTGGCCTTTGTCCTGCCATTTGTCTTTTGAATTTGATATAAGTGCTGACTCGAATGTCGCTGTGCACGTTTCATATTTTAGTTTTCCGTGCACTGCGATTTGTTGCCAGATTTTCGAAAAATTTCAGGGGAAAAGGTATGTTTATAACACTCAGGAATGAAATTTAAAAATAATCAACAGAAAAAAATAGAGAACAATGGACAGCCCGAAGTAGGCTCGTACCTGTGCCCTTCAACACAGCTCCTTGCCACGAGAAACAAACACTAGAGCACACGGCCAACTAAACAACCTATACAAGTTGCTATCATTGGCCATGTCTCTCACGTATGTGTACTCATGACTATAGCATAGGGTTACGAACACAACTCGGGAATAAATTGAAAATCTGTATTTTTCCTATTAGGACAAGTATTTCTGGGACATGGTAGGGCTACTTAGGTATCGGTTCGATTCAGCTTCGGGCTCTCTATTGTTCTTTGTTTTTTTCTGATGTTTATTATTTATGAACTTTTTTTTTAGAGTAGTGTAAATGTTACCTCTTCCCCTGAAATGATTCGCTGATCTACGGCCTCGGACGTTTCCTCCATGATAATATTCATGTTTTATTATTTGTCTCCAGCTAAATGCTCCCAGTTTATTTCACTGATAGAGAATTAAGGCCAGACCTGGAAACATCCTTTTATCTCAGCACAGGTCTGACCTTCCGTCTCTTTCTGTCTCTACGTTCACCCAACAATATTTATTTGGGAATACGATTGTTTGCCATTCTTCCTACATGACCCAGCCACCTTAGTCTCCCACCGTTAAGTGTTACTATGATAAATGGGAGTTTAGCTCGTTGCAAGACAATAGAGTACGTTACTTTGTCCTGTCCGTTTGATGTTCATCATCATCCGAAGGCAACGCACAGACAACTGTCTAACATTTTCTCCTGCACTGCATAGTAGTCCATGTTTCTGATCTGTATAGAACTATGCTAGCACACAATTTTGGTAAATTAGTATCCTATTCCTTAGTGTTAGTTTGACGTTAGCCCATGCTCTATCTTTAAGTTTACCAAATGCCGAAGCTGCCTTTCCATTTGGTTGAGACCGTAGAACCGAGATAGTTGAACTTTTTCACAGATTCAAGGACCGTGTTATTTAATGATATAATCGCGGGAATGGCTACACCTTGTTGAAGCACCACAGTCTTTTAGATACTTATTGACAGGGAGAATAAATCACGAGATCTAGCAAGATTGTTCATTATTGATTGCGGGACGAAATCATCGTGAGCAACAGTGTTGAATCATCAGCGAATAGATTCTTCTCGGCTAGGGTCTCAGTTTTAAATTGTAACCTTAGACGTGCTAGATTAAAATGGAACCGTCAGATCTAGACTTATAGATGTCTCCAGAAACGGTTTCAAAAGCATTGTGTAGAAGGGCAGCGAGAAAGATTCCGAATATGTTAGGGACAAGGATATCCCTGTTTGACTCCACAATTCATCGCAAAGGGCTGGGAAGATCTGTCACCGAACTACTGCATGTAGGCTATGGTACTCAGGTTTCTGAGCCCCTGCCAGAAAAAGGTATAGTTTGTCTCCCAGATTGAACCACAGTCCGCAAGACTTGTTTCCTGGAGGTAAGCAATATGAACATGTAGTTTCTGCAGCTCCATGTCCATGAGGGCTGTTTTTTTTTAATGTTTTCTACTTTTGTGAGCTTGACACTATTTATTCCAGGACACATGGTCCTAGCGTTCGATGCGCCGTGTATGAAAGATGAGTTTACCTTCTGCTGTGTCCAAACGGGGATGGAACTGACATTATCGTTTGCTTTCTATGTCTAAGAGAATAGTATGGAGACAATGCTTTTCCCAAAACTCACAGGTCCGCCTCTCGGCTACTCTTTTGAAGCAAGACAAGAGGTGCTTACGTTCGGAACCAAAGTTGAGTTGCAGAGGATGCAAGAAGATGGATAATACACCATCGACTGCCTTAGGGCCCCTTCTTCCGGATTTTCTCTCTGAGTTTATTCTCGTAGGCTTCAAGCACACCTGAGTTTTCTCACAAGACAGAGCGAAATGGATAAGAAAGCCAATGTCGAAAACAGTCATTCGCCGGTGCAGCAGTGAAATCAATGACATATCACCGGTAGATCCATTCAGATTGAAAAGAAGAACAAATATCCCACTTAATTCCGAGTATTCATTCCACAGTCCACCAGCTTTTCAGAAGAAATATGCATATACATACATATATCTGTGCATATATTTTCATACATAGCAAAGAAACATAATCACGTGGACAAAGAAAATAGCACTAAACTAATGCCCCAAAAGTGCTTGGATATAGATCTGGAAGGAGGGCCTTGGGAGCAAAGTTTCAGTGCGAACATAAGAAGACTAGAAAGAGGAAGAGAGCGAGGAAAGATCTGGGGCTGAAAGGTAAAATTATTGGAAAAAAATAAGTCTGACAAAAACTGAATTGCTGAAAAATGCAATTAGTTTTCGGTTAACTGAATCATATATTCGTGTAGTACACATGTATAGACTTCTCTTCATTTTTGTGACATAGCATTACGTCACGAGTAGAACATCAACTACTAATTGTTCATGACCTATAGTTGATTGCCTACATCAAGATGAAAAAATCAGAGCTGGCCAATAGCGACTTCATTCCCTGTGGTAATCTCTTGAAGCATATTAGACTAGCCAAGCGAGTAGGAATCGAAAAGGAAAGACACATTCATTTATTTTAATTTAAATACTTGTTCAATACAACTAAAAAATTTACCCTGTACTAAAACTTGTGTCTGTTCCCTACTAAAACTTGTGTCTGTTCCCTACTAAGCTTGTGTCTGTTCCCTACTAAAACTTGTGTCTGTTCCCTACTAAAATTTCTGATTGTTCCCTACTAAAACTTGTGTCTGTTCCCTACTAAAACTTGTGTCTGTTCCCTACTAAAACTTGTGTCTGTTCCCTACTAAAACTTGTGTCTGTTCCCTACTAAAATTTCTGATTGTTCCCTACTAAAACTTGTGTCTGTTCCCTACTAAGCTTGTGTCTGTTCCCTACTAAGCTTGTGTCTGTTCCCTACTAAAACTTTTGTCTGTTCCCGACTAAAACTTTTGTCTGTTTCCTGCTAAAACTTGTGTCTGTTCCCTACTAAAGCTTGTGTCTGTTCCCTACTAAGCTTGTGTCTGTTCCCTACTAAAACTTTTGTCTGTTCCCGACTAAAACTTTTGTCTGTTTCCTGCTAAAACTTGTGTCTGTTCCCTACTAAAGCTTGTGTCTGTTCCCTACTAAGCTTGTGTCTGTTCCCTACTAAAACTTTTGTCTGTTCCCGACTAAAACTTTTGTCTGTTTCCTGCTAAAACTTGTGTCTGTTCCCTACTAAAGCTTGTGTCTGTTCCCTACTAAGCTTGTGTCTGTTCCCTACTAAAACTTTTGTCTGTTCCCGACTAAAACTTTTGTCTGTTTCCTGCTAAAACTTGTGTCTGTTCCCTACTAAAGCTTGTGTCTGTTCCCTACTAAGCTTGTGTCTGTTCCCTACTAAAACTTTTGTCTGTTCCCGACTAAAACTTTTGTCTGTTTCCTGCTAAAACTTGTGTCTGTTCCCTACTAAAGCTTGTGTCTGTTCCCTACTAAGCTTGTGTCTGTTCCCTACTAAAACTTTTGTCTGTTCCCGACTAAAACTTTTGTCTGTTTCCTGCTAAAACTTGTGTCTGTTCCCTACTAAAGCTTGTGTCTGTTCCCTACTAAGCTTGTGTCTGTTCCCTACTAAAACTTTTGTCTGTTCCCGACTAAAACTTTTGTCTGTTTCCTGCTAAAACTTGTGTCTGTTCCCTACTAAAGCTTGTGTCTGTTCCCTACTAAGCTTGTGTCTGTTCCCTACTAAAACTTTTGTCTGTTCCCGACTAAAACTTTTGTCTGTTTCCTGCTAAAACTTGTGTCTGTTCCCTACTAAAGCTTGTGTCTGTTCCCTACTAAGCTTGTGTCTGTTCCCTACTAAAACTTTTGTCTGTTCCCGACTAAAACTTTTGTCTGTTTCCTGCTAAAACTTGTGTCTGTTCCCTACTAAAGCTTGTGTCTGTTCCCTACTAAGCTTGTGTCTGTTCCCTACTAAAACTTTTGTCTGTTCCCGACTAAAACTTTTGTCTGTTTCCTGCTAAAACTTGTGTCTGTTCCCTACTAAAGCTTGTGTCTGTTCCCTACTAAGCTTGTGTCTGTTCCCTACTAAAACTTTTGTCTGTTCCCGACTAAAACTTTTGTCTGTTTCCTGCTAAAACTTGTGTCTGTTCCCTACTAAAGCTTGTGTCTGTTCCCTACTAAGCTTGTGTCTGTTCCCTACTAAAACTTTTGTCTGTTCCCGACTAAAACTTTTGTCTGTTTCCTGCTAAAACTTGTGTCTGTTCCCTACTAAAGCTTGTGTCTGTTCCCTACTAAGCTTGTGTCTGTTCCCTACTAAAACTTTTGTCTGTTCCCGACTAAAACTTTTGTCTGTTTCCTGCTAAAACTTGTGTCTGTTCCCGACTAAAACTTTTGTCTGTTTCCTGCTAAAACTTGTGTCTTTTCCCAACTAAAACTTGTGTTTGTTCCCTACTAAATCTTTTTGTCTGTTGTCTGCTAAAGCTTTTGTTTGTTCCGTACTAAAACTTTTTGTCTGTTCCTTTTTATTTCCTTACAAAACCTCAGTAGTGAAGTGACTAATATGCTGCTCTACTAAGGACACGATGTCAGGTTCGATCCCGATTGATAACTTCCAGCTTTATCCATCTTAAAGTGAAGTCCTTATTTGAAAGAGAGAATATTCGGCAATAGAATCACTTAAAAAGACAGCTGACTTCATGAGAGAGTTTGGAATCCTACTCTGATTGAGTCTTGATCGCAGAGAGAGAGAAAGAGATTTATTTTAATTGAAGCTCAGATTTTGCATGTCTCTGGCCCTAATGTATAAATACAGCAGTTTGCTTTGCTGTTGACTGGGACACGGCGCTATGAAGGTCTCTAGGGTATATTTAATCAAGCTCTAAGTACAGACCACAACTTCCAGTTGCAAATTGAGATCTTCGGCAAGTTCTTTAAGGTCACTTTGCGTTATTAGGTGTGGTCTAGTGGAGGTCAATGCACAAAATCTGGGCAGTATGAAGTTGATGGTTCAGGATAAAGTACTTCCTCTTCTTCGTCAGTTGAATCAGCTAACAATTATTCTGGAACTTTGGGAACTGGTAGGTCATTGCCATGTGGTATATGATGTAATGAAGAAGGAATTTTGGATTTTTCAGTTCATTTTTTTTCCTTTCACACGCCTTTCCAAATTAGAGGGACCATACAAAATTAACTATAATTGACAACACTCATTGGGCTCTCTCCAAATCATTTACATATTATGCCTTTTGCCACTCAGCCACTGTTTAAATTATGTTGCATACGTATACACAACTCTTCTCATGATTTCCTATGTTGCAACCTTAATACAAATTATAGGCTTTCTTATCCCTGCAGTAATTTTTCGTTTTTGTGATACAAAAGTCACTTCACCACAATTTTGGCAGACTTTTTCTGCACTTTTCACAAATCTACTGGGCATTTCAGAGTTACATTTGCTAGAGAAAGACACACAAAACTGTGTCAAAATAGTGCTATTTAGTTATGAGATTTAGTTATTTATACAAAGCGCAGGTGTGATCATATCATCTATTTGTAATTCAGTTTGTATTGGTATATCTAGCACTAAGGTCGAGTCAGACACAATGTCTATAGACGCAAAATGCATAACCGGAAGTTTATATATTGCTCTAGAGCCAATCGGAGTTTATTTATGCCATTTTCGTTTTTAGCACCTCAAAATTAATTAGGATTACATTGGTCCAATGTCTGAAGCACTTTAGTCAATGGCCAGTGGCTAGAACCACAGTTGTCGTATTTCGTTTCATGTTTATTGTTTTTAATGTTTTAAATATTTAATGGTTTTATAGATAGAGTTTATTTGAGTAAATTGAGTTTCATATTTGTATGTGAGGGAGAAATAAGTGATTTGTTTAACTTTACAAATAGATAGCAATACATTTTTCAGAACACATTATTATATACACATACCCTATTGCTCATATTTGAGCACATTATTATATACACATGCTCTATTGCTCATATTTGAGCACATTATTATATACACATGCTCTGTTGCTCATATTTGAGCACATTATTATATACACATGCTCTGTTACTCATATTTGAGCACATTATTATATACACATGCTCTATTGCTCATATTTGAGCACATTATTATATACACATGCTCTATTGCTCATATTTGAGCACATTATTATATACACATGCTCTATTGCTCATATTTGAACACATTATTATTATACAATGCTATGCTATTCCTACCCTACTCTACTACTCCATACTGAATCACTTAGTATGTCCCCTATATCTCTTACCCCACTCTATGACACCTCTATCTACTCTCTGGTACCCTATATTCTTCTCGTCTGTTCTTTGCGCTTTGTGTATGCACACTGACCTGTTTTCGGAAACATCTGTTACTGCTTGCTGTGTGCGCACATTTTCACTTTTGTGCACACATACCCCGTGCGCATTAACATTCTTACACATCAGAGTATACAGGGAAGACTTTTATTTTTAATTTCCTTTTTATTTCTTCTTTTCGTTCAAAATTATTTTTTTTAAATACACATTTGTGAGTGTACTGTATGTTTCTTCCTTCTGAAGGCCTGTTGAGCCGAAACGTCGTTCTGGTTTGTGTTGCCCTCTTGTTACGTGAAGCTTTAACCATACCGTTTTTTGTTTCTATTTCTTTTCTATATCTTTTTTTTCATTTCTACTCCCATCTTTCACACAGGCTGCTAATCTCAGACCATCTCACTCCAGTTCACCTACCCCTAAATCTCTCTATTTCTCTCCCGTCCTCCCCCATCCATCCATCCATCCCTCCCTCCCTCTCTCTCTCTCTCTCTCTCCCTCTCTCTCTCTCTCTCTCTCTCTCTCTCTACCTCTTGTTCGCTCATAATTGCATCTTTTGATGTATCTCTTTCACTGACATTCCCACGATTCCCTCATTTTTACAGATGATTGTTGCCTACTTTTCCTCGATTCCTATTTAAGGCACATTTGATTGTCGGTCAATATACTTTTTAGGAGATTGTCGGTCAATATACTTTTTAGGAGATTGTCGGTCAATATACCTTTTAGGAGATTGTCGGTCAATATACTTTTTAGGAGATTGTCGGTCAATATACTTTTTAGGAGATTGTCGGTCAATATACTTTTTTAGGAATTTGTCGGTCAATATACTTTTTATGAGATTGTCGGTCAATATACTTTTTAGGAGATTGTCGGTCAATATACTTTTTAGGAGATTGTCGGTCAATATACTTTTAGGAGATTGTCGGTCAATATACTTTTTAGGAGATAGTCGGTCAATATACTTTTTAGGAGATTGTCGGTCAATATACTTTTTTAGGAGATTGTCGGTCAATATACTTTTTTAGGAGATAGTCGGTCAATATACTTTTTAGGAGATAGTCGGTCAATATACTTTTAGGAGATTGTCGGTCAATATACTTTTTTAGGAGATTGTCGGTCAATATACTTTTTTAGGAGATAGTCGGTCAATATACTTTTTAGGAGATAGTCGGTCAATATACTTTTTTAGGAGATTGTCGGTCAATATACTTTTTTTAGGAGATTGTCGGTCAATATACTTTTAGGAGATTGTCGGTCAATATACTTTTTTAGGAGACTGTCGGTCAATACATGATTGTGTATATCGTCGATCAATATATGATTGCGGAGTTTGTGTCAGTCTATGACTGTGGAAATTGTCGGTCAATCTATGATTGTGATCACATTAATTCAATGGTGCTTAATACCACGTTATTGACACGAGTGTGTGCATGAGCCAGTACATTTTTTAAAGGAAAGAAAATGTGGACGGCCTGTCTTTACTTCACAATCTAGCAACTCCACTATTGTGTACTAAAACCAAATTATTGAAACGCATATGAGTACACACATACAGACAAGAACAAAAGCATAGAATATAAAAATTGTTGTCTCAGAGTTACGCTCCCTGGAGGGTGTTTAAGTCACAAATTATTGCCCTTGACAAATGAACGACCCATGTGACCGGAAAGAGATCGCCTATTTTAACGCACCGCCTGGAGGATAGGATGGGGAGCCGAAGATGAAATTAACAAGTCTGTGTCTTTATGACATTAAACAGAATATACCAGACCTGCAAAGAGTTGTCTCTACTTCTGCGATTTTATAATATTATTATATTGGGGCAGAAATACGGTAGATAGTGTTTTTACGCAAAGAAAATGTGAAGTAAGCGTTCATGAAATTGACATTTGTCCTCATTAAATCAGTCTACCAAAAGAAGGGTGAAATGATGAAAATAAGAGATAATAGCTAAAACAATTTTTGGAAATCTTCTACGTAGAAAAAATAGAAAAAAAAGGAACAGTGACAGGTCAGTATAACATTAAAATATGTCATCTATAATCTACACCAAAACAGCATGATAGATAAGATGAAAAATGAAGAATTGAGAAAAAGGCAGGGATAGTTCCCGTCATAGAATACAGAAAGAAACAGCAGACGGAATGATTTGGCCACATGATAAGACAGAGAGATTAAAACAAATCACAACGAGTTTTTAATTTCCGCTGCGACAAGGTCAGACCGCGAGACGCATGGATCGATTGAATAGGAGAGACCAGCAGAAGAAAGAAAGACTGTAAGTTGTACCTCCCCTCAACGATGAAAGATAAAAAAGGAACCAAAGAAGATCTAGACCCAGTTCCTTAAAGAGAGGTAACGCTTTCCTCGACGTCATAAGGAATATATGGAATACAATGTTAGTGTCCTCATATTCAATGACCAATGGCACAGTTTGCTGGTGATGTAGTCAGCACCACGCTAGGTCGCCATAATATCCTCGGTAAAAATGTCTGGTACTCATTTTTAGAGGCTAAGTTGAACTCTGAAGTCTTGTCTAATTCTGAAAAGAAAATATCCTTCACCCGGGATATGATGCAGGGAAGTTCTAGAATACATCGAGGCAACTTAAGGCTCACTCACCGCGACTTAATGATAAGTAGTGGCTACACTGTTGGCAGTGCAAACTGTGTGATGATTTTTGATTCAAACACGAGCCAGAAATATTTGGTCCTGCCTATCAGACTGCATTCATCCTTAAGAAAGTCGAGTCTAGAAACAAAGCGGTGGCACAGCATGAAAAATCAACACAAAATAATAATAAAAAAACTAGGGCTGTAATCCCAAATGTGTATTACTGTGTGTTAAAGACGAAGAACCTGGTCAGAATGAATCCTCACCAATCACCATCAAGGGCGTCCTTCTGGAGAATGCATGGAAAAAGACCAAGAGGAAGACCTAGAAGAAGATGGATAGATGCAGTGATAGAGACATGTAAACAACAAAGGAAGATCACTAATTCAGACAGTTCGAGCAGCTCAAGAACTACAAATGATATTAACCACGACACCTTTTCGGTATCAGTGAGGAAGAGAAAAGAAAGAAAGAAGAAAGACGAAGAAAGTTGGCCGAATGACGTTATGTAAAGGGCTACGCAAGTCGGTATACGAACGAAGAGAGTAAAGTAAAAGTAAAGAGCCCCGTCACGCCATGTGGCATATAGGGAATATGGTGTTAGTGGCATATAGGGAATATGGTGTTATAGCTCGTTTCAAATCACTTGCCCAACTTCAAAACGCTATTACTCAGTAACCGTTTGTTAAAAACTGTTGAAATTTACCAAATGTTATTAGAATGCAAAAGACCATTTAAATGTATATTTAACAAATATCTTGCAGCTGCAGTTTTCTTTAAGCGGCGAATTTCTTTGATGTTTGTCAAAATTGTAAATTGTGAACCCCTAAATAATAGAAATTACCGTAGTTGCTGGTCTATGATTAATTTTCACTAGGTAAAGGCGTGGCCGTAATGGGGAAATAACTGGATAAGACAAAACACCAGGAGAATTATTGTCTTCTCAGTTCGAGGACGGACGATAATACCAAGGTATACCTGTATGTCCAATTTTCATAGGTGTGTGGTCCTGAAAAGGACCGTTTGTTGAACTAATTTAAGGTAATATAGGGGCCAACATTGTGGGGGCTATATACTTTCATTCTGAATCAGACGAGTCTAAAAGATAATAACTGTTTGGGGTTGAACATTCCACAAACCATCATTTTTCCAATATTCCTCTTCCTGTTTTAAGACGTGGTCTTCACATTTAGCCCAATAATCTTTGTCTATATTTAATAAAGCGAGATTAGCAAGAGTCTTTACATCGCACATTTTGAATGTTGTATTTTCATCTGCCACTTGTCCTTTTAATTTTGCCCAGATTAGTTCTATTGGATTTAAATGAGCATGGTAAGGTGGCAGCCTCAAACTTATATGACCGTGCTCTTGGATAATCTTATCTATTTGAAAAATCGTTGTCCTTTGTTTTTGCATTACTAGAGATAGTAATTCAGGTTTTAAGTACATGTTATTAAATTGTATGTGCTCCTTTGTGAGCCATATCTTAATAGCATCTTTTGTACTGGATGACGTCTGGACTTTATCTTCAAGTGCAACAATGTTGTGGTACGCTGCATTGTCCATTATTAGGCAAGATGGTCGATCTAGTGATGGGAGAACAGAATTTTCAATCCAATGTCTAAATATGTGACCATTCATCTCAGAGTGATAATCCCGATTGTCTATGGATTTTGAAAGAAAAATGAGCTCTGCATTCTGTATTAGTCCATGTTGTCGACTACCTGCATGAGCAATTATCAAGCGCTGTCCTTTGCTGCTAGGTATTAATCTCTTAATCTTTCCATCTGATGACTGCCATTCCCTTTGGTTAGTGTGCTGAGCATTGATCCATGTTTCATCCAAGTACACAATATCATAACCTTGCTTGCGCACCTCTTTTACTTCACGTAAGTACTTGCTTCTCATGACTACTATATGTGGCTTCTCACAGATGATGTTTCGTCCATTGGAATACTTTCTGAATGTAAAGCCTGCAGCTCTCACATTCCTCCATAATGTAGACTTTGATATTTCAATACTGTTGTTCTTTTTCAGCGATACTTTTAATTTTCTTATTGTAACAGTTTCATTCATACCCAACATTTTGCGAATTTCACTTCTAATAAGTTCACTGTCGAAATTATCCAACATTTTTGCTCTTCCTTGTGATTTTGTATATTTTGAACATTGACGATCACGTGCTTGAATCCAGCGATTAAATGACCGTTTAGATAAATCCAAAATGTGTCTTGTCCTATTCTCAGGGTTTTCTAAAGAATGAAATAATCTTCCTCGTTTAGCCTCTTTGCAAAAATAGCCATACATTTTTATTGCGATGTTTTGTAAACTGCAGAATTTCATTTTAAGACTCATGATAAATGTTACTGTTCCACGTCTACACCTATGAATGAACGGAAATGGAACACACAATTTGTCGTGTTTTTTACAAGTGTCTAATTGTGTCAAAAAAACACGTGAAAGCGTGCAAACGCGTCAATTTTATCGTGTATGGATTTTTACTCGCTATTTTTAACTTAAAATACTGTAAACATTAAGTTTTTACTACATCAATGGGTCGTTATACATTTATATAAATCAAATAAGCAACAATAATAACCAAATGTTTTTTTTTTATGAAATTAATTCCCTGTTGGGTTCTAATCATTATAACTTTACATGCAAATTTTGAACAACTTACAACAAGCGGTTAAAAAGCTATCGATTTTAAAAGTTGGGCACGAGTTATGAAACAAGCTATAGTGGCCATACTTTTTGAAAACCTTCGGCAAATGATTTTTGGGACAATATGGTTGGTATTACGCCCGTGCCGCTTTACTTTCGCGGAAAAAAAATCATGTACTCATTAAGGCCGGGTGAACCAGGAAGCCGTCGATCAGAATCGAACCTGATTCTTGTCCTTTGTAGTCCAGTTACACTAACCACTGGACTATCGCGGCTCGCAAGTGAGACAAGCACAAATATAAAATACCAAGTGGAGTCACGAATAAAGTATTATTTTGAGGTTCGTTCATGATGGCGTAGTCCGTTATTCTTCATTCTACAAATTTCGCCATGTTCCGACAAAACAAAGTATTCGTGTTTTTGTTATTGTCTTGTATCTGATGAAGTGCATAATCAAAGCGTCAGAAACGTGTGTCTTGTCTAGATGTTTAGCTGTTTAACAACATTTTATGTCTATTTTTCGTACGAGCGGAGACAATTTCAAGCACCTTGTAACTCGTACTCACAAACATTAAAACAGTTAGCTCGTGGCTGAAGCAACCATACATACACAATTATGGCTACAATATTGATAACATGGCTGGCCCGAGTTAAGGCTACTGGGACTTACAAGATCATTCATATGGCCCAGACAGAATCTAGAAAACATGAACCTCTAAAATCTGAAAGATGAACGTTTTTAAACTCAGATCTGAGACCGGATACGAAAATCTGTCATCGACCGGTCTCATGTGCCCTCCACCGAGTCGCTAATATAGTTACAGGCCCGGTATCACGATCTTGCTCATTTTAATGACAAAACTCTGAGACCTGGGGTTTATCTCTAAGTCACTCGTCCCGGGGACAGGACAAATTAATTCTACAGAGCGCCGATAACTGGAAATAGCGTCCAAACAGGAGCTCTCTCGGTGTTTAATGATCTGTATTGATTTCCTGAATGTAGAGCTCCTGCCCTGACAAACCAAGATGACTGTTGTCGGTGAAAGAAAAAGGTGGCTCTGGGATTATTTTGTTGCTGATTTGGGTATCTCTTATTTATATTTTCTAAACGAAATCGTTTTTGCCTCATATTCTCCCTTTATCTCATCCTCCCACACAATATATATATTTCTTCATTTGAATGTAAACATATCCATGTTTAATAACTCTTTTCGGAAAGCAGAATTCTTTAGAAATTTTTCAGATTGTTTTCATTATTTTCTTTCATCATCGTTATGTTTCTCTCTGTCTGTATTTCTTATAATGTGAAGATAATTAACATCCAGAATAAGAACTCTTGTTATATTAACTAATGTAATATTAAAGGAAATGTAAATAAATTAAATCTATGCTTTTTTTCTTCATTATGTTTACGACATTATATTAATAATATAATGTCGTAAACATAATATCTATTCTACAAATATATGCGCACATTAGCTTAAAAGTTGTACTCTGGAGTGTGGGATGGTACGTTTCTGGTAGACTTTTATTTAAAAGAAAAACTATATATATATATATATACAAAAACATGCACACACACACACACACATATATATATATATATATATATATATATATATATGTGTGTGCATGTTTTTTGTATATTTATATGTGTGTATGCATGTGTATATGTATGTATGTATATAAATGTGTGTATATATGTATGTGTATGTGTGCGTGTGTATCTGTATATGTATATACATATATGTGTGTATGTCCTATCTTCATACTAGATCTGATGTCGGTTGTTAAATCTCGCAAGACTAAAGATAAGATCCAAATCAGACAAATCACTTCTAGAGATATGCTAATTTGCTGACGACACTGCGCTTGTCACGTGAAGTCTGGAAGTACTCCAGAGCATGATACATCGTTTTTCGTATGCCTGCAGAGACTTCGGTCAAACAATAAGTTTGCAGAAAACTAACACACTCGGTCAGGACGTCGAAGCAACACCTGCAATTTTTATCGACAACTACAAACTTTATATCCTGCAGCAGTATAGCTACCTGGGGTCCATCATCAAAGAGAAACTGTCTTTAGATACAGAAATTGACACCCACATTGGTAAAGCAGCTACCACCTTTGTTCTTCTTTCTAGGCGTATTTCGCAAAAAGCAAACTGAGAATTAACACAAAGGCCGCATTTTACAATGCATGTGTCATTAGAATCCTCCTGTATGGCAGCGTATCATGAACAACTTATGCAAAGCAGGAGAGAAGGCTAAATGAATTCCATATGCGATTTCTGCGCCGTATTCTTGGCACCACCTGGAAAAGGACAAAGTGACAAACGTGGAGGCCCTCGCTCGCACAGGCCTTCAAAACATCCACACGCTGCTCAAACAACGTACGCTGACTTGACAACGTACACCGAATGAAACATGGCTAAATACCAAAAGATATACTCTATGGACAACAGATGGCAAAAGGACTAGGGGGTGCCAAAAACTTCGATTTGTAGACGCGTGTGAACGTGACATGAAGGCTCTGAACCCTAAGGCATGAAAGAAATAGCTGAAGACCGCATTCTTTGGAAACACTCTAAAGCTCCAACTCAAACAAGAAGGAGGCCGACTCATAGGAAAAGAAAATAGACGGCGAAAGAAAAGGGGAAAAAAGATATTTCTAAGGCAAAATCCATGGTCAACTATGACACACGGAGGCTACTACTACTGTGTGTATTTGTATGTGTATATATATATATATATATATATATATATATATATATATGTGTGTGTGTGTGTGTGTATATATATATATATATATATATATATATATATATATATGGCCTTTGGCGTCTCGACAGACGGTTGGTAGCAAACAATCATGATAAGTCAATAGTTTGGTAAATCATTAGTGACTCATACTGGGTACTGCTTTACTGAACAGCTTTTCTCATGGCTGAATTTGCCAATCCTGGACAGACAGATCATCCATAGAACGAGCAAGGTGTATTTGTGGTACCTGGCTTGTCTCTTTTCTCTTACGCCTTTTGTCTTCTGAATTTGATATCAGCACTGTCTCGAAAGTTGCTGTGCCATTTTTTATTTTTCTCTCCATGTACTACGATCTGCATCCACATTTTCCTAGTTTCTTTCACCAATAAAAAAAAATTCCCTCAAGGAAGCCCTGCAAACATCCTTATACCTCAGCACTGGTCTGCCCTTTGGTCTCTTTCCGTCCTTAAGTTCGCCATACAATATTTGTTGGGAATACGATTGTTTGTCATTCTTCTTACATGGCCCAACCACCTTAGTCTACGAATCCTAAGTGTTGCCATAATCGATGAGAGTTTGGCGTAAGACATTATCATTGGTAGTTTGGAGTAAGACATTATCATTGGAAGTTTGGAGTAAGACATTATCATTGGGAGTTTGGAGTAAGACATTATCATTGGGAGTTTGGAGTAAGACATTAATTATCATTGGGAGTTTGGCGTAAGACATTATCATTGGGAGTTTGGAGTAAGACATTATCATTGGGAGTTTGGAGTAAGACATTATCATTGGAAGTTTGGAGTAAGACATTATCATTGGGAGTTTGGAGTAAGACATTAGAGTAAAGTTTGTTCTGCCATTTGATGTTCATAAAATGTATGTATATGCATACATGTATATCTGTGTGATTGTATATGTATATATTTGTGTATATAAGCATATATATATATATATATATATATATATATATATATATATCAATGTATGTATATTGTGTGCGTAAATTATGCATATATATGTGTAAGTGTGTGTATATGTGTGTATATGTGAATGTACACATGTGTGTATGTATATATATGTATGTTTATATGTGTGTATATATGTATATGTATATGTGTGTATATGTTTCTGTACGTATACGTATATATGTATGTATGTGTGTATGTTTATGTATGTGTGTATATGTGTTTATATGTGTGTATATATGCGTGTATATGTATATATATGTGTGTGTGTATATGTATATATAAGTGTGTATATGTGTATATGCATATATATATATATATATATATATATATATATATATATATATATATATATGTGTGTGTATGTGTATATAAATATATATGTATATATGCATATGTATATATGTATATATACACGTATACGTATATTTGTATGTGTATGTCATGTATTGGTATAAAGAACCCAATAAGTATTTCAAATAAGTTGTGGTATTCCTAGAAAATCGCGAAAAGCAACAAGCTGTAGACTATAGCTTCAAGCCATAAGAAACTCCTTACAAACCTTACACTCACTAAGCAACCAACACAGATAAATCTTTCTGGAGGGATTTATAGGACTGGAGAATATAGGCCGCTTGCCCAGAGCATGTCAGTACGAGGTGTTCGGGTATGAGTTTTTAACTCACGCCAGATAGAAAAAAAGACTTTGACCTTACCAGGACTTGAACCCGCGTTCTCTTAGTTTGGTGCCTGACAAAATTATCGATTCAACAAGCCGCTCTCCCAACACAGGCAGAAATATTCAAAATAGCAGATGAAAGTAGGCCTCGGTTGCACTGTGTAACTTGTGGTAACGAAGATGATAGGGGGCCTCCGTGGCCGAGTTGGGAAAACCACCCGACTGCACTGCCGACGTTCGGACAACCCGTGTTCGATTACCGCTGGAAGCAGTGTGAATTATACTTGTGGTTGGAAAAAGAATACTCCCGTGGTCGACCTAGCCGCTGGCAGTATTAGATATCAGAGTAGTACTCTGGGAAAGTGAGGTATGCCACCTCGCATCGTGAGTTTCGATGCTTGAGGCGACACTATCCAGAAGTCTCGGAACACTTCTGGATAGACGGCCGAGCACATATGGGTGAAAACTCACGTGCTAGGACGCAAATTCAAGTCTCAAACTTTACTTTTATCTTTAATGAAGATAACGATAACATTTCTATAATATATTTCTCGCCATCTAAACCTTACAGGGATTTGTTACTAATACTTTATTGAGTTTTCTACAGATTTTTAATGTTTTCTTTTTGAAGCGTATGAAGCAAGAGTATGTGTTGACATTTAATCATGTTGGTGGAGACTAACTGTGAATATGCGCGAGATCACTACTCTTAATGCATTGCCTTCATTGACGCTGTCCTTGTCTGGGCGTAAGATTGCCTTCATTTTAGGACTGTTTACACATCAAGCAAGAAAGGGTATCAGGAATAATCCAAGACATTTCAATGGAAGGTGGACACGTGATCTTTAACTCTTATCCTACAGAAAAATTCATTTCATCATCATCACACTCAACATCATCGTCATCGTTACCATTTGCTATGCATCCTGGCGTTGGTGATCATGTCTCATTACAACTTTCTTACTCTATAATTGTTTAGCAATCCTATTGTTGATATCCTACCAAACTGTTTTCTTAAAGTGTCTTGTGTATATTATGTATTTGCCTCAAAACTTTTTTCCCTTCATTTTTCTAGTTCTCACAAGATATTCCAACTGTTCCCTTTCTATAATATACCCACAAATCACGATTGCCCCTTTTCGATGTTCGAAATGAATTGTCTTTTTGTGTTTCGCCTGTGATTAAATATATTAGTAGGAAGCCAGCATCTAACAAATCTATGTAAAGTTCACTACGTCAACAGCAGTTGCATTGTCAGAGCAGCAGTAAGCAACACATATCAATTTGAAGTTAAAATAGGAGTAAGACAGACATGCATTCTCTATACTGTATTACTTACATGGATTAGCTAGCCAACTCAACCACGGTAGACGGATTAACCTGTATTAATCACTTTAAAAGATTGTCCGCTTGATTCAGTTCAGAAATTCGCGTATTCTGGATCCACAATCATGTCAACCTTTCTCTTGATAATGAAATAAACAGCCGTATTGGTAAGGCTGTTGCGACTTTCAGCAAACTCACAAAAAGAGCCTGGAACAACAAGAAATTAGCACTATTGACCAAACTCTTAATCCATATATCAGACCTGTGTGCTTATCACACTATTATATGGATCTGAAACCTGGATAATACAGTAAAATCATGAAAAAAGACTAAATATCTTTCCCATACTATGTCTCCGCAGAATAACGCACATTAAATGGCAGGACAAACTGACCAACTTAACAGTCCTGCAACGTGCTAAGGCCATAACAAACATGTCAATGCACAGAATCCGAAGGTTAAGATGGCTGGAGCACGTCCAGCGAATGCAAGAAAACCGCATTCCTAAGCAAATACTATACGGTGAACTAATACACGGAAAAAGACAACTCGACAGATCAAAGAACGATATAGATATATTTATAAATCATCTGTGAATGACTTCTCCATCTGTGAAAATGACTGGGAACATCTGTAAGAGATTGCATATCATGGAGAGCCTGTATAAAAAATAGCATAACATAATTTGAGGCTGTACTATGGCAAAACATAGAAGAAAACAAAAATCATGAAAAAAAGATGGAAAACCGTGTGGATCAATTTGTCTTCATCATTCTGTGGTCGAAATGGGCTTTGCCAAGCATTAGTAGAATCAGCCACAAGAAAGACTATTTGACAAAAACAAAACCTCCCCACAAAAAAATGCACAATAATCTCTACTAAACCGTCTGACAAGATGAAAAGGGCCATATATTCTCAGATATTAGGTACCAATACATCGAAAATTAGAAAACCTACAAATACACGTAAACAGATTTAACAGCACAGACACCAATTACAACATAAAAAAATTAACATCAACAAGACAGAAGTTATGAACATCGCAAAATAAAAATTGACACCTCAACATAACGGAAGACGGCAGACTAATAAAGCAAGTAAAGGACCTTTCCTCGCATTGCTAGCCATATTGGAAATATGAAGTTAGTGATCTTATTTTTCTATGACGACGGTGCATTTTTGGGGATATGGGCGGTATCATACGGGCTGCCTCTATTTCCCATAAAAATGTCTGGTACATATTTTTTTAAGATTTCGTGAACCTCCGAGCCTTGGTCTCAAAAAAAATTCCACCACTTCTGGGAATTAAACGAGAACCTTTCTGAGCAGGAAGCAAACACATTCACCACTGGGCCACCTAGTTTCAAAATAAAAATTGTGGAGGAATTGAAATAGTCTGGCAGTAAACGTAAATTTGCTAGCAACAGAAATAGATTCATGAAGAAATCTGTGCTTTTCAAATCATCAAACAGATGTCACTGTTACCTCCCATCAAGGAAATAACATTGTAGGAAAAATGGATATTCTACATCATAATCTTTATGCAACGTTATGATACCAATGCAACACTTCTAATTTGTATCGTTCACTTCTTAAAGTTTAACCATACCAATTTTTCTAGGGGGTTAAGGCAAAGAAATGCAAATGCGAAGCTGCAGTAAAGCGAACGGTCCAAGACACAGGACACAGGGAAGTCATTTTTATTTTCCTTAACATATTTCGATATTTTTGTTTTGGATGTTTCGTTACTAGTTAACTATGTAGGATTAGTTTTATTTACTTACATATCCGCGTGTATGTGTCTTTTTTGTTTGTTCCTGCTGAAGGCCTACTTGGCCGAAATGTCGTTCAAATATGTGTCGTCTACTAATCACGTAAAGCTTCTACATACCATTTTTTCTATTTTTTTCAATCCCCCCCCCCCCCCCATTTTTTTCTATATTTTTTTTTATTTCTCCTTACAATTAGCTTTACTGCAGCTTCGCAAGTAGTATACAAGGGTCCATCTAAGTCGCATTTAGGCGTAAATTAACAAAGATATATAAGAGGCGCCTTTAGCGCCTAATGTACACGAGAGACAAGGGGAGTTAATCGGTCGTGCGGCGCGTGACCCCTCGTGCGGCGGGCGGAGTGCTTGGTGTACTTGAGCGATAGTGATAGGTTAGTAGATTATACAACATCAATGAAAAACATTTAATTTAAAACAGAAGACGAAGATATATTTTATTCTTTTATTATCTCAATAGGTGTATAACATACAGTGGATATTATATAACATTACAAACATATTTAGTACACTGAGTAAATATATAGTACAAGGATAACCTTTATTTATAGCTATGTAGTTGGGTGTCTGCTTAGTTCTATGTCATAAATGAATCATAAGGGGTGAAACTGTTAGAGATTGCTGGGTAGTCTAAACTGGTAGTGTAAATATGTTCCTCGGTGTTAGTGGTTCGCTATCTCTCTCTCTCTCTCTCTCTCTCTCTCTCTCTTTCTCTTTCTCTCTCTCTCTCTCTCTCTCTCTTTCTCTCTCTTTCTATCTCTCTCTCTCTCTCTCTCTCTCTCTCTACTATTCCAACCTAGATTTCCTTCCATTGAAACACTTACTCATTCTCTCCATTTATCCATATCAGCGCGCCTTCCTTCTCTCTCTCTCTCTCTCTCTCTCTCTATCTCTCTCTCTCTCGCTTTCTCCCCTATCCTCTCTTAGACTTCTAACCTATCACTCCACCCTCCGCCTCTCTCTTTACCTCCCCCACCCGCCCTCATATTTTAGCGTCCCTCCTATTGTAACACTTGATTATTCTCACCATTAATACATAGCATCTCGCCTTCTTTCTCATAGGCTTCTCTCGCTCTCTCTCTCTCTCTCTCTCTCTCTCTCTCTCTCTCAGTTAGAGATTACTGGTTAGTCTTAGCTGGTAGTGTAAATATGTTCCTCGGTGTTAGTGGTTCGCTATCTCTCTCTCTCTCTCTCTCGCTCGCCCTCTTTCTCTCTCTCTCTCTCTCTCTCTCTCTTTCTCTCTCTCTCTCTCTCTCTCTCTCTCTACTATTCCGGCCTAGATTTCCCTCCATTGAAACACTTCTCTAGCATCGCGCCTTCCTCTCTCTCTCTCTCTCTCTCTCTCTCTCTCTCTCTCTCTCTCGCTTTCTCCCCTATCCTCTCTTAGACTTCTAACCTATCAGTCCACCCTCCGCCTCTCCCTTTAGTTCCCCGCCCTCCCTCATATTTTTAGCGTCCCTCCTATTGTAACACTTGATTATTCTCACCATTAATACATAGCATCTCGCCTTCTTCTCATACGCTTCTCTCTCTCGCTCTCTCTCTCTCTCTCTCTTTCGCTCTTCTAACCCCTACTAGACTTCTCTCCTACCATTCCACCTTTCTTCCCTCTCTCTCTCTCTCTCTCTCTCTCTCTCTCTCTCTCTCTCTCTCTCTCTCTCTCTTTACCTCGCCTAGCGTTCCGCCTTCATTCGTATTTTTACTTACCACCAGTGTAACACATTAATAACATTGAATATCAATTACAAAAAGACTTGAAATATCTACTTTTAAAGAACCAATAAGATAAACATATGAAAAACGAAGGAATAATACACTCGACAAGGCGTAACATACGTACTTTATACACATCACCCATTAATACAACTGAAATTCCTTTAATGATAACCTATCACATCGTTATGAGCTAAGAGAAAAACAGAAAAAAAATTCAACTTACACCGTAAAATATTCCACTACAACACAGACCGCTAGACTGAACAGTACTACGAAAATAAACGTCCGTGAATCAAGCGCGCTTATAACACGAAGTCTCACATCCGACTAGTTTAAATATAATCTGGTAAATACAATTTGGACGATACTATTCCACCCTCGACTAATATCTAGGTTAACCAATCAGAGAAGAAGATTTCTATCGGACACCCATCAACGAAATGACTGACCTCTGGATTAACTAATCGGAGAAGAGGATTACTGTTATCGTGATAACTGACCTCATTTTCAACTTGAAGTGCTGTCGAGTCTGATGCATGGGTTACTTTAAATCGACCTAGCGGGTCAATGGTGGGGGAAATAATACAAGTGGCGGGTTACTTGAACGCGTTTTGACCCCTGCTGCAATACCAGGAGTTCCATGACAGTTATAAATAGTTGGATACAACAAGCAGGAAGTTATATTAAGGACAGAAATCTGGCAGGCAATGGCAGAAACCTAAGAGGCAAGGACAGAAAACTAGGGGGGGGGTCGTGGTTCGCGGTTCGGTAAGTCCGTGGTTCGTTAAGTCCGTGGTTCGTGGGGTTGTGGTTCGTGGTTCGTTAGTTGATGGTTCGTTAAGTTCGTGGTTTGTTAAGTTCGTTGTTCGTGAGTTTGCGGTTCGTTAGTTGATGATTCGTTAAGTCCGTGGTTCGTGGGGTTGTGGTCGTGGTTCGTTAGTTGATGGTTCGTTAAGTCCATGGTTCGTAGGGGTTGTGGTTCGCGGTTCGTGAGTTGAGGGTTCGTTAAGTCCGTGGTTCGTAGGGTTGTGGTTTGTGGTTCGTTAGTTGATGGTTCGTTAAGTCCGTGGTTCGTGGGGTTGTGGTTCGTGGTTCGTTAGCTGATGGTTCGTTAAGTCCATGGTTCGTAGGGGTTGTGGTTCGCGGTTCGTGAGTTGAGGGTTCGTTAAGTCCGTGGTTCGGGGGTTGTGGTTTGTGGTTCGTTAGTTGATTGTTCGTTAAGTCCGTGGTTCGTGGGGTTGTGGTTCGTGGTTCGTTAGCTGATGGTTCGTTAAGTCCATGGTTCGTAGGGGTTGTGGTTCGCGGTTCGTGAGTTGAGGGTTCGTTAAGTCCGTGGTTCGTGGGGTTGTGGTTCGTGGTTCGTTAGTTGATGGTTCGTTAAGTCCATGGTTCGTGGGGTTGTGGTTCGCGGTTCGTGAGTTGAGGGTTCGGTAAGTCCGTGGTTCGTGGTTTGTTAAGTTCGTTGTTCGTGAGTTGTGGTTTATTAAGTTGTAGTTTGTTAAGTGCGTGGTTCGAGAGGTCGTGGACAAGGGCAGAAACCTAAGAGGCAAAGGCAGAAACCTAGGAGGCAAGGTCAGAAACCTAGGAGGCAAGGGCAGAAACCTAGGAGGCAAGGGCAGAAACCTAAGAGGCAAAGACAGAAACCTAGGAGGCAAGGTCAGAAACCTAGGAGGCAAGGGCAGAAACCTAGGAAGCAAAGGCTGAAAAACACTCGTACTGACTAAGGCTTCCAAGGTGTATTTGATTGCCGCCCTATTTTTGTCTGTATAACCTAATATATCACTTTCATTTAATCTATCGATAAACGTTTCAAAGTCATTTCTGTTGTTAACTAACAAGGGTTTGTCTAATCCTGTCGCGTTATTTGAGCTTGTGTGTGAAAGTAACGCAGCCAAATAGAACTGACCTCTGAGGCAATACCGGATGTGTTACTAAAAAGATTTTGACGTATGATGGCAATTTTATGAGTTTACCACCTTATCATTTTTTGAGGGTTACGCCATGGAATCCATAAAAAGCGTTAATTTAGCACGCAGGCTTACCTAAAACTTTATTTTAGACATCCCCACACCAAAAATTACTAAAAATCACTTTTGAAATTGTTACCCCCTTACCATTTTTTAGGGTTACGCCCATGGAATTGATAAAAAATTGAAATATAACCTCAAGGCATACCCCAAACTTTATTTTAGACATCCCCATAACAAAGATTTACATTAAAAACCACTTTTAGGATTTTACCCCCTTACCATTTTTTAGGGTTACGCCACTGAAATCGATAAAAATCGTAAATTTAGCACGTAGGCTTACCTAAAACTTTATTTTAGACATCCCCACACCAAAAATTAACTTAAAATTCACTTTTGAAAATGTAACCCCCCTTACCATTTTTGAGGGTTACGCCCCTGAAATCGATAAAAATCGTAAATTTAGCACGTAAACTTACCTAAAACTTTATTTTAGACATCCCACACCAAAAATTAACTTAAAAATCACTTTTGAAATTGTAACCCCCCCCCCTTACCATTTTGAGGGTTACGCCCCTGAAATCGATAAAAAATTGAAACATAACCTCAAGGCATACCCCAAACATAATATTTGACACCCCTACATATCAAATTCCAACAAAAAAACAACAAAAAACTAGTAGTAAGGAGGGTGTTTTTGAGCCGTGCATACTACGCAGATGTACGGTGCAGCACGTGCAATCGATAAAAAAAAATGAAATATAACATCAAGGCATACCCAAACATAATATTTGACACCCCTACATATCAAATTCCAACAAAAAAAACAACAAAAAAACAACAACAAAAAACTAGTAGTGGTCATGGTATTTGAGCCGTGCATACTACGCAGATGTACGGTGCAGCACGTGCAATCGATAAAAAAAATGAAATATACCCTCAAGGCATACCCCAAACATAATTTTTCACCCCTACATATCAAATTCCAACAAAAAAACAAAAAAAAAATAGTAGTAAGGAAGGGTGTTTTACAACCGTGCATACTACGCAGATGTATTGTCCTACACGATACGAGATTGTGCTGCACGATACCTGCACTAAATGTTCAAATCCTTGCACTAAACCCCCTTCCTTACTACTATTTTCTTGTTGTTTTTTTTGTTGGAATTTGATATGTAGGGGTGTCAAATAATATGTTTGGGGTATGCCTTGATGTTATATTTCATTTTTTTTTTTATCGATTGCACGTGCTGCACCGTACATCTGCGTAGTATGCACGGCTCAAAAACACCCTCCTTACTACTAGTTTTTTGTTGTTTTTTTGTTGGAATTTGATATGTAGGGGTGTCAAATATTATGTTTGGGGTATGCCTTGATGTTATGTTTCAATTTTTTATCGATTTCAGGGGCGTAACCCTCAAAAATGGTAAGGGGGGGTTACAATTTCAAAAGTGATTTTTAAGTTAATTTTTGGTGTGGGGATGTCTAAAATAAAGTTTTAGGTAAGTCTACGTGCTAAATTTACGATTTTTATCGATTTCAGGGGCGTAACCCTCAAAAATGGTAAGGGGGGTTACATTTTCAAAAGTGATTTTTAAGTTAATTTTGGTGTGGGGATGTCTAAAATAAAGTTTTAGGTAAGCCTACGTGCTAAATTTACGATTTTTATCGATTTCAGTGGCGTAACCCTAAAAAATGGTAAGGGGGTAAAATCCTAAAAGTGGTTTTTAATGTAAATCTTTGTTATGGGGATGTCTAAAATAAAGTTTGGGGTATGCCTTGAGGTTATATTTCAATTTTTTATCAATTCAATGGGCGTAACCCTAAAAAATGGTAAGGGGGTAACAATTTCAAAAGTGATTTTTAAGTAAATTTTTGGAGTGGGGATGTCTAAAATAAAGTTTTAGGTAAGCCTGCGTGCTAAATTAACGCTTTTATGGATTCCATGGGCGTAACCCTCAAAAATGATAAGGGGGTAAACTCATAAAATTGCCATCATACGTCAAAATCTTTTTAGTAACACATCCGGTATTGCCTCAGAGGTCAGTTCTATTTGGCTGCGTTACTTTCACACACAAGCTCAAATAACGCGACAGGATTAGACAAACCCTTGTTAGTTAACAACAGAAATGACTTTGAAACGTTTATCGATAGATTAAATGAAAGTGATATATTAGGTTATACAGACAAAAATAGGGCGACAATCAAATACACCTTGGAAGCCTTAGTCAGTACGAGTGTTTTTCAGCCTTTGCTTCCTAGGTTTCTGCCCTTGCCTCCTAGGTTTCTGACCTTGCCTCCTAGGTTTCTGTCTTTGCCTCTTAGGTTTCTGCCCTTGCCTCCTAGGTTTCTGCCCTTGCCTCCTAGGTTTCTGACCTTGCCTCCTAGGTTTCTGCCCTTGCCTCTTAGGTTTCTGCCCTTGTCCACGACCTCTCGAACCACGCACTTAACAAACTACAAACTTAATAAACCACAAACTCACGAACAACGAACTTAACAAACCACGAACCACGGACTTACCGAACCCTCAACTCACGAACCGCGAACCACAACCCCACGAACCATGGACTTAACGAACCATCAACTAACGAACCACGAACCACAACCCCACGAACCACGGACTTAACGAACCCTCAACTCACGAACCGCGAACCACAACCCCTACGAACCATGGACTTAACGAACCATCAGCTAACGAACCACGAACCACAACCCCACGAACCACGGACTTAACGAACCATCAACTAACGAACCACAAACCACAACCCCACGAACCACGGACTTAACGAACCCTCAACTCACGAACCGCGAACCACAACCCCTACGAACCATGGACTTAACGAACCATCAACTAACGAACCACGAACCACAACCCCACGAACCACGGACTTAACGAATCATCAACTAACGAACCGCAAACTCACGAACAACGAACTTAACAAACCACGAACTTAACGAACCATCAACTCACGAACCGCGAACCACAACCCCTACGAACCATGGACTTAACGAACCATCAACTAACGAACCACGAACCACAACCCCACGAACCACGGACTTACCGAACCACGAACCACGACCCCCTAGTTTTCTGTCCTTGCCTCTTAGGTTTCTGCCATTGCCTGCTAGATTTCTGTCCTTAATATAACTTCCTGCTTGTTGTATCCAACTATTTATAACTGTCATGGAACTCCTGGTATTGCAGCAGGGGTCAAAACGCGTTCAAGTAGTAGTATACAAGGGTCCATTAAGTCGCATTTAGGCGTAAATTAACAAAGATATATAAGAGGCGCCTTTAGCGCCTAATGTACACGAGAGACAAGGGGAGTTAATCGGTCGTGCGGCGGCGTGACCCTCGTGCGGCGGGCGGAGTGCTTGGTGTACTTGAGCGATAGTGATAGGTTAGTAGATTATACAACATCAATGAAAAACATTAAATTTAAAACAGAAGACGAAGATATATTTTATTCTTTATTATCTCAATAGGTGTATAACATACAGTGGATATTATATAACATTAAAAACATATTTAGTACACTGAGTAAATATATAGTACAAGGATAACCTTTATTTATAGCTATGTAGTTGGGTGTCTGCTTAGTTCTATGTCATAAATGAATCATAAGGGGTGAAACTGTTAGAGATTGCTGGGTAGTCTAAACTGGTAGTGTAAATATGTTCCTCGGTGTTAGTGGTTCGCTATCTCTCTCTCTCTCTCTCTCTCTCTCTTCTCTCTTCTCTCTCTCTCTCTCTCTCTTTCTCTCTCTTTCTCTCTCTCTCTCTCTCTACTATTCCAACCTAGATTTCCTTCCATTGAAACACTTACTCATTCTCTCCATTTATCCATATCAGCGCGCCTTCCTTCTCTCTCTCTCTCTCTCTCTCTCTATCTCTCTCTCTATCTCTCTCTCTCTCTCGCTTTCTCCCCTATCCTCTCTTAGACTTCTAACCTATCACTCCACCCTCCGCCTCTCTCTTTACCCCCCGCCCGCCCTGATATTTTTAGCGTCCCTCCTATTGTAACACTTGATTATTCTCACCATTAATACATAGCATCTCGCCTTCTTTCTCATAGGCTTCTCTCGCTCTCTCTCTCTCTCTCTCTCTCTCTCAGTTAGAGATTACTGGTTAGTCTTAGCTGGTAGTGTAAATATGTTCCTCGGTGTTAGTGGTTCGCTATCTCTCTCTCTCTCTCGCTCGCCCTCTTTCTCTCTCTCTCTCTCTCTCTTTCTCTCTCTCTCTCTCTCTCTCTCTCTACTATTCCGGCCTAGATTTCCCTCCATTGAAACACTTCTCTAGCATCGTGCCTTCCTTCTCTCTCTCTCTCTCTCTCTCTCTCTCTCGCTTTCTCCCCTATCCTCTCTTAGACTTCTAACCTATCACTCCACCCTCCACCTCTCCCTTTAGCTCCCCGCCCTCCCTCATATTTTTAGCGTCCCTCCTATTGTAACACTTGATTATTCTCACCATTAATACATAGCATCTCGCCTTCTTTATCACACGCTTCTCTCTCTCGCTCTCTCTCTCTCTCTCTCTCTCTCTCGCTCTTCTAACCCCTACTAGACTTCTCTCCTACCATTCCACCTTCTTCCTCTCTCTCTCTCTCTCTCTCTCTCTCTCTCTCTCTCTCTTTACCTCGCCTAGCGTTCCGCCTTCATTCGTATTTTTACCTTACCACCAGTGTAACACATTAATAACATTGAATATCAATTACAAAAAGACTTGAAATATCTACTTTTTAAAGAACCAATAAGATAAACATATGAAAAACGAAGGAATAATACACTCGACAAGGCGTAACATACGTACTTTATACACATCACCCATTAATACAACTGAAATTCCTTTAATGATAACCTATCACATCGTTATGAGCTAAGAGAAAAACAGAAAAAAAATTCAACTTACACCGTAAAATATTCCACTACAACACAGACCGCTAGACTGAACAGTACTACGAAAATAAACGTCCGTGAATCAAGCGCGCTTATAACACGAAGTCTCACATCCGACTAGTTTAAATATAATCTGGTAAATACAATTTGGACGATACTATTCCACCCTCGACTAATATCTAGGTTAACCAATCAGAGAAGAAGATTTCTATCGGACACCCATCAACGAAATGACTAACCTCTGGATTAACTAATCGGAGAAGAGGATTACTGTTATCGTGATAACTGACCTCATTTTCAACTTGAAGTGCTGTCGAGTCTGATGCATGGGTTACTTTAAATCGACCTAGCGGGTCAATGGTGGGGGAAATAATACAAGTGGCGGGTTACTTGAACGCGTTTTGACCCCTGCTGCAATACCAGGAGTTCCATGACAGTTATAAATAGTTGGATACAACAAGCAGGAAGTTATATTAAGGACAGAAATCTGGCAGGCAATGGCAGAAACCTAAGAGGCAAGGACAGAAAACTAGGGGGGGTCGTGGTTCGCGGTTCGGTAAGTCCGTGGTTCGTTAAGTCCGTGGTTCGTGGGGTTGTGGTTCGTGGTTCGTTAGTTGATGGTTCGTTAAGTCCGTGGTTCGTGGGGTTGTGGTTCGTTAGTTGATGGTTCGTTAAGTCCATGGTTCGTAGGGGTTGTGGTTCGCGGTTCGTGAGTTGATGGTTCGTTAAGTCCGTGGTTCGTGGGTTGTGGTTCGTGGTTCGTTAGTTGATAGTTCGTTAAGTCCATGGTTCGTAGGGGTTGTGGTTCGCGGTTCGTGAGTTGATGGTTCGTTAAGTTCGTGGTTTGTTAAGTTCGTTGTTCGTGAGTTTGTGGTTCGTTAGTTGATGGTTCGTTAAGTTCGTGGTTTGTTAAGTTCGTTGTTCGTGAGTTTGTGGTTCGTTAGTTGATGGTTCGTTAAGTCCGTGGTTCGTGGGGTTGTGGTTTGTGGTTCGTTAGTTGATGGTTCGTTAAGTCCATGGTTCGTAGGGGTTGTGGTTCGCGGTTCGTGAGTTGATGGTTCGTTAAGTTCGTGGTTTGTTAAGTTCGTTGTTCGTGAGTTTGTGGTTCGTTAGTTAATGGTTCGTTAAGTCCGTGGTTCGTGGGGTTGTGGTTCATGGTTCGTGAGTTGAGGGTTCGTTAAGTCCATAGTTCGTAGGGGTTGTGGTTCGCGGTTCGTGAGTTGAGGGTTCGTTAAGTCCGTGGTTCGTGGGGTTGTGGTTCGTGGTTCGTTAGTTGATAGTTCGTTAAGTCCATGGTTCGTAGGGTTGTGGTTCGCGGTTCGTGAGTTGAGGGTTCGTTAAGTCTATGGTTCGTGGGGTTGTGGTTCCTGGTTCGTTAGTTGATAGTTCGTTAAGTCCATGGTTCGTAGGGGTTGTGGTTCGCGGTTCGTGAGTTGAGGGTTCGTTAAGTCCGTGGTTCGTGGGATTGTGGTTCGTGGTTCGTTAGTTGATGGTTCGTTAAATCCATGGTTCGTGGGGTTGTGGTTTATTAAGTTTGTAGTTTGTTAAGTGCGTGGTTCGAGAGGTCGTGGGCAAGGGCAGAAACCTAAGAGGCAAGGGTAGAAACCTAGGAGGCAAGGTCAGAAACCTAGGAGGCAAGGGCAGAAACCTAGGAGGCAAGGGCAGAAACCTAAGAGGCAAAGACAGAAACCTAGGAGGCAAGGTCAGAAACCTAGGTGGCAAGGGCAGAAACCTAGGAAGCAAAGGCTGAAAAACACTCGTACTGACTAAGGCTTCCAAGGTGTATTTGATTGTCGCCCTATTTTTGTCTGTATAACCTAATATATCACTTTCATTTAATCTATCGATAAACGTTTCAAAGTCATTTCTGTTGTTAACTAACAAGGGTTTGTCTAATCCTGTCGCGTTATTTGAGCTTGTGTGTGAAAGTAACGCAGCCAAATAGAACTGACCTCTGAGGCAATACCGGATGTGTTACTAAAAAGATTTTGACGTATGATGGCAATTTTATGAGTTTACCCCCTTATAATTTTTTGAGGGTTACGCCCATGGAATCGATAAAAAGCGTTAATTTAGCACGCAGGCTTACCTAAATCTTTATTTTAGACATCCCCACACCAAAAATTTACTTAAAAATCACTTTTGAAATTGTTACCCCCTTACCATTTTTTAGGGTTACGCCCATGGAATTGATAAAAATCGTAATTTTAGGGGTTACTTTAAATCGACCTACCGGGTCAATGGTGGGGGAAATACTACAAGTGGCGGGTTACTTGAACGCGTTTTGACCCCTGCTGCAATACCAGGAGTTCCATGACAGTTATAAATAGTTGGATACAACAAGCAGGAAGTTATATTAAGGACAGAAATCTAGCAGGCAATGGCAGAAACCTAAGAGGCAAGGACAGAAAACTAGGGGGTCGTGGTTCGTGGTTCGGTAAGTCCGTGGTTCGTGGGGTTGTGGTTCGTGGTTCGTTAGTTGATGGTTCGTTAAGTCCATGGTTCGTAGGGGTTGTGGTTCGCGGTTCGTGAGTTGATGGTTCGTTAAGTTCGTGGTTTGTTAAGTTCGTTGTTCGTGAGTTTGCGGTTCGTTAGTTGATGATTCGTTAAGTCCGTGGTTCGTGGGGTTGTGGTTCGTGGTTCGTTAGTTGATGGTTCGTTAAGTCCATGGTTCGTAGGGGTTGTGGTTCGCGGTTCGTGAGTTGAGGGTTCGTTAAGTCCGTGGTTCGTGGGGTTGTGGTTTGTGGTTCGTTAGTTGATGGTTCGTTAAGTCCGTGGTTCGTGGGGTTGTGGTTCGTGGTTCGTTAGCTGATGGTTCGTTAAGTCCATGGTTCGTAGGGGTTGTGGTTCGCGGTTCGTGAGTTGAGGGTTCGTTAAGTCCGTGGTTCGTGGGGTTGTGGTTCGTGGTTCGTTAGTTGATGGTTCGTTAAGTCCATGGTTCGTGGGGTTGTGGTTCGCGGTTCGTGAGTTGAGGGTTCGGTAAGTCCGTGGTTCGTGGTTTGTTAAGTTCGTTGTTCGTGAGTTTGTGGTTTATTAAGTTTGTAGTTTGTTAAGTGCGTGGTTCGAGAGGTCGTGGACAAGGGCAGAAACCTAAGAGGCAAGGGCAGAAACCTAGGAGGCAAGGTCAGAAACCTAGGAGGCAAGGGCAGAAACCTAGGAGGCAAGGGCAGAAACCTAAGAGGCAAAGACAGAAACCTAGGAGGCAAGGTCAGAAACCTAGGAGGCAAGGGCAGAAACCTAGGAAGCAAAGGCTGAAAAACACTCGTACTGACTAAGGCTTCCAAGGTGTATTTGATTGTCGCCCTATTTTTGTCTGTATAACCTAATATATCACTTTCATTTAATCTATCGATAAACGTTTCAAAGTCATTTCTGTTGTTAACTAACAAGGGTTTGTCTAATCCTGTCGCGTTATTTGAGCTTGTGTGTGAAAGTAACGCAGCCAAATAGAACTGACCTCTGAGGCAATACCGGATGTGTTACTAAAAGATTTTGACGTATGATGGCAATTTTATGAGTTTACCCCCTTATCATTTTTTGAGGGTTACGCCCATGGAATCCATAAAAAGCGTTAATTTAGCACGCAGGCTTACCTAAAACTTTATTTTAGACATCCCCACTCCAAAAATTTACTTAAAAATCACTTTTGAAATTGTTACCCCCTTACCATTTTTTAGGGTTACGCCCATGGAATTGATAAAAAATTGAAATATAACCTCAAGGCATACCCCAAACTTTATTTTAGACATCCCCATAACAAAGATTTACATTAAAAACCACTTTTAGGATTTTACCCCCTTACCATTTTTTAGGGTTACGCCACTGAAATCGATAAAAATCGTAAATTTAGCACGTAGGCTTACCTAAAACTTTATTTTAGACATCCCCACACCAAAAATTAACTTAAAAATCACTTTTGAAAATGTAACCCCCCTTACCATTTTTGAGGGTTACGCCCCTGAAATCGATAAAAATCGTAAATTTAGCACGTAGACTTACCTAAAACTTTATTTTAGACATCCCCACACCAAAAATTAACTTAAAAATCACTTTTGAAATTGTAACCCCCCCTTACCATTTTTGAGGGTTACGCCCCTGAAATCGATAAAAAATTGAAACATAACATCAAGGCATACCCCAAACATAATATTTGACACCCCTACATATCAAATTCCAACAAAAAAACAACAAAAAACTAGTAGTAAGGAGGGTGTTTTTGAGCCGTGCATACTACGCAGATGTACGGTGCAGCACGTGCAATCGATAAAAAAAAATGAAATATAACATCAAGGCATACCCCAAACATAATATTTGACACCCCTACATATCAAATTCCAACAAAAAAACAACAAAAAAACAACAACAAAAATCTAGTAGTGGTAAGGGTTTTTGAGCCGTGCATACTACGCAGATGTACGGTGCAGCACGTGCAATCGATAAAAAAAAATGAAATATAACCTCAAGGCATACCCCAAACATAATTTTTGACACCCCTACATATCAAATTCCAACAAAAAAACAAGAAAATAGTAGTAAGGAAGGGGGTTTAGTGCAAGGATTTGAACATTTAGTGCAGGTATCGTGCAGCACAATCTCGTATCGTGCAGGACAATACATCTGCGTAGTATGCACGGTTGTAAAACACCCTTCCTTACTACTATTTTTTTGTTGTTTTTTTTGTTGGAATTTGATATGTAGGGGTGAAAAATTATGTTTGGGGTATGCCTTGAGGTTATATTTCATTTTTTTTATCGATTGCACGTGCTGCACCGTACATCTGCGTAGTATGCACGGCTCAAATACCCTTACCACTACTAGTTTTTTGTTGTTGTTTTTTTGTTGGTTTTTTTTGTTGGAATTTGATATGTAGGGGTGTCAAATATTATGTTTGGGGTATGCCTTGATGTTATATTTCATTTTTTTTTATCGATTGCACGTGCTGCACCGTACATCTGCGTAGTATGCACGGCTCAAAAACACCCTCCTTACTACTAGTTTTTGTTGTTTTTTTGTTGGAATTTGATATGTAGGGGTGTCAAATATTATGTTTGGGGTATGCCTTGAGGTTATGTTTCAATTTTTTATCGATTTCAGGGGCGTAACCCTCAAAAATGGTAAGGGGGGGGGGGGGTTACAATTTCAAAAGTGATTTTTAAGTTATTTTTGGTGTGGGGATGTCTAAAATAAAGTTTTAGGTAAGTCTACGTGCTAAATTTACGATTTTTATCGATTTCAGGGGCGTAACCCTCAAAAATGGTAAGGGGGGTTACATTTTCAAAAGTGAATTTTAAGTTAATTTTTGGTGTGGGGATGTCTAAAATAAAGTTTTAGGTAAGCCTACGTGCTAAATTTACGATTTTTATCGATTTCAGTGGCGTAACCCTAAAAAATGGTAAGGGGGTAAAATCCTAAAAGTGGTTTTTAATGTAAATCTTTGTTATGGGGATGTCTAAAATAAAGTTTGGGGTATGCCTTGAGGTTATATTTCAATTTTTTATCAATTCCATGGGCGTAACCCTAAAAAATGGTAAGGGGGTAACAATTTCAAAAGTGATTTTTAAGTAAATTTTTGGTGTGGGGATGTCTAAAATAAAGTTTTAGGTAAGCCTGCGTGCTAAATTAACGCTTTTTATGGATTCCATGGGCGTAACCCTCAAAAAATGATAAGGTGGTAAACTCATAAAATTGCCATCATACGTCAAAATCTTTTTAGTAACACATCCGGTATTGCCTCAGAGGTCAGTTCTATTTGGCTGCGTTACTTTCACACACAAGCTCAAATAACGCGACAGGATTAGACAAACCCTTGTTAGTTAACAACAGAAATGACTTTGAAACGTTTATCGATAGATTAAATGAAAGTGATATATTAGGTTATACAGACAAAAATAGGGCGACAATCAAATACACCTTGGAAGCCTTAGTCAGTACGAGTGTTTTTCAGCCTTTGCTTCCTAGGTTTCTGCCCTTGCCTCCTAGGTTTCTGACCTTGCCTCCTAGGTTTCTGTCTTTGCCTCTTAGGTTTCTGCCCTTGCCTCCTAGGTTTCTGCCCTTGCCTCCTAGGTTTCTGACCTTGCCTCCTAGGTTTCTGCCCTTGCCTCTTAGGTTTCTGCCCTTGTCCACGACCTCTCGAACCACGCACTTAACAAACTACAAACTTAATAAACCACAAACTCACGAACAACGAACTTAACAAACCACGAACCACGGACTTAACGAACCCTCAACTCACGAACCGCGAACCACAACCCCACGAACCATGGACTTAACGAACCATCAACTAACGAACCACGAACCACAACCCACGAACCACGGACTTAACGAACCTCAACTCACGAACCGCGAACCACAACCCCTACGAACCATGGACTTAACGAACCATCAGCTAACGAACCACGAACCACGGACTTAACGAACCATCAACTAACGAACCACAAACCACAACCCCACGAACCACGGACTTAACGAACCCTCAACTCACGAACCGCGAACCACACCCCCTACGAACCATGGACTTAACGAACCATCAGCTAACGAACCACGAACCACAACCCCACGAACCACGGACTTAACGAACCATCAACTAACGAACCACAAACCACAACCCCTACGAACCACGGACTTAACGAACCCTCAACTCACGAACCGCGAACCACAACCCCTACGAACCATGGACTTAACGAACCATCAACTAACGAACCACGAACCACAACCCCACGAACCACGGACTTAACGAATCATCAACTAACGAACCGCAAACTCACGAACAACGAACTTAACAAACCACGAACTTAACGAACCATCAACTAACGAACCACGAACCACAACCCCACGAACCACGGACTTAACGAACCACGGACTTACCGAACCGCGAACCACGACCCCCCCTAGTTTTCTGTCCTTGCCTCTTAGGTTTCTGCCATTGCCTGCCAGATTTCTGTCCTTAATATAACTTCCTGCTTGTTGTATCCAACTATTTATAACTGTCATGGAACTCCTGGTATTGCAGCAGGGGTCAAAACGCGTTCAAGTAACCCGCCACTTGTATTATTTCCCCCACCATTGACCCGCTAGGTCGATTTAAAGTAACCCATGCATCAGACTCGACAGCACTTCAAGTTGAAAATGAGGTCAGTTATCACGATAACAGTAATCCTCTTCTCCGATTAGTTAATCCAGAGGTCAGTCATTTCGTTGATGGGTGTCCGATAGAAATCTTCTTCTCTGATTGGTTAACCTAGATATTAGTCGAGGGTGGAATAGTATCGTCCAAATTGTATTTACCAGATTATATTTAAACTAGTCGGATGTGAGACTTCGTGTTATAAGCGCGCTTGATTCACGGACGTTTATTTTCGTAGTACTGTTCAGTCTAGCGGTCTGTGTTGTAGTGGAATATTTTACGGTGTAAGTTGAATTTTTTTTCTGTTTTTCTCTTAGCTCATAACGATGTGATAGGTTATCATTAAAGGAATTTCAGTTGTATTAATGGGTGATGTGTATAAAGTACGTATGTTACGCCTTGTCGAGTGTATTATTCCTTCGTTTTTCATATGTTTATCTTATTGGTTCTTTAAAAAGTAGATATTTCAAGTCTTTTTGTAATTGATATTCAATGTTATTAATGTGTTACACTGGTGGTAAGGTAAAAATACGAATGAAGGCGGAACGCTAGGCGAGGTAAAGAGAGAGAGAGAGAGAGAGAGAGAGAGAGGAAGAAAGGTGGAATGGTAGGAGAGAAGTATAGTAGGGGTTAGAAGAGCGAGAGAGAGAGAGAGAGAGAGAGAGCGAGAGAGAGAAGCGTATGAGAAAGAAGGCGAGATGCTATGTATTAATGGTGAGAATAATCAAGTGTTACAATAGGAGGGACGCTAAAAATATGAGGGAGGGCGGGGAACTAAAGGGAGAGGCGGAGGGTGGACTGATAGGTTAGAAGTCTAAGAGAGGATAGGGGAGAAAGCGAGAGAGAGAGAGAGAGAGAGAGAGAGAGAGAGAGAGAAGGAAGGCGCGATGCTAGGGATAAATGGAGAGAATGAGTAAGTGTTTCAATGGAGGGAAATCTAGGCTGGAATAGTAGAGAGAGAGATAGAGAGAGAAAGAGAGAGAGAGAGAGAGAGAGAAAGAGGGCGAGAGAGAGAGAGAGAGAGAGATAGCGAACCACTAACACCGAGGAACATATTTACACTACCAGCTTAGACTAACCAGTAATCTCTAACTGTTTCACCCTTATGCTTCATTTATGGTACAACGTTAAGCAGACACCCAACTACATAGCTATAAATATTTTCTAACGGCTACCTGGCGCGATAGCGTCCCACCGAATCGAGATAATCCCCGATCCGATAGCACGCTGTCCGAACCACTCGAGCTAATCTGAAGGGGTCAACCGCCGACACGCGATCCGCCCCGAGGTCACCACGCGCCCGCCGCACGAGGGGTCACGCCGCACGAGGGGTAACGCCGTCGTACGACCGATTAAATCCCCTTGTCTCTCGTGTACATTAGGCGCTAAAGGCGCCTCTTATATAGCTTTGTTAATTTACGCCTAAATTCGGTCCAAATGGACCCTTGTATACTACTTTCGCATTTATATGCATGTCATTGCCTTGACTATTACCAATGCCACACCTGCACGCTAGACTGAAATGCAATAAGATAAGTAGCTGTGTCGATTGGCACAGTGACGAAAGTAAATGTGTTAGACGCATGACAGGAATCAGCCTCAGAGATGAGATCACAAATGAAGAGATGAGAAAAAACGCTACGAATAATTCCCGCCATAGAATACATCAAGAAACAACATATAACATGATTGGGCCACGCGTTCAGACAGAAGACTTGAACACCAACTCCATGAGCAAACTCTTCCAAAACTGTAGTCCCAAATGTCGACAACGAAATAGATGCGTTGATAAAGTATTAAAAACATTAGAAGACGAAACAGCAAGTGAAAGCTAACAAAAGAGAAAAAGACCGTAAACAATATCTCTCCTCGACGCTTAAAATCAAATGAGGAAGGAAAGAAGAAGTAAAAAAAAATGTTTTGTTTATGCGTTTGTGCCTGTTTGGTCTGTCATTATTGCCTGTCACTTGTATTATTTAATATGGAAGCTAGAAGGAATAAAACAGGAACATGTATTTGAAAATAATGATAGTATGTAAAAGTCTGGAATAACAATTGGAGGTCATAATATAAATAATCTAAGGTATGCTGATGATACAGTATTAATCGCTAAGAGTGAAAATGAGTTTCAAGAAATGTTGGACATTATAGTGAAGGAAAGCAAAAAAAAAAGGACTCAGCCTTAATAGCAAACAGACAGAGGTAATGGTAACAACAAAGAAAAAGACATCACCTCAGTGCAAAAAAAAGACAAGTGGAACAATATTAAAACAGGTAAATGAATTTAAATATTTGGGAACTTTGTTAACCTCAGACGGAAGATGTACAAAAGAGGTGAGGTGTAGAATGGCTCAGGAAAAAGCAGCTTTCCAAAAAATGAGGAAAATACTATGCAATCCATTTTTGACAATAGAAACAAGAAAAAGAATTCTTAAATGTTATTTAGACTCAGTCTTAACATATGAATATGAATTATGGACAATAGGACAACAGACAAGAAAATCACTGGAGTCTGTAGAAATGTGGTTTTACAGAAGAATGTTGAGAATACCATGGACAGCTAAGAAGAGTAATGAGAATGTTTTGAAAGAGGTCGAAGCAAAAAGAGAGCTAATTTCCAATGTTATGAAGAAACAATCATCATTTCTGGCCATGTAATGAGAAGAGTACAACTTGAATATATTGTAACAACTGGAAAAACTGAGGGACGAAGAGATAGAGGGAAGCAAAGAGAAAAAGTAACAGACAGCTTGAGAGAATGGCTTGACAGAAGGTCAACAACAGAAATGATAAATAGCTGCAGATATCGAAAGTTGTGGAGAGACATGATCACCTACGCCACTAGGCCCGATACTTGATGATGATGAAAAAGTCCGCTATTTTGGTAAAGGTATTTCTTTCCCCCGTCCGCCAGCTTTGACCTCTGACGAAGTCCCTGGAGACTTGGAACTGAATTTTACGTGTTAATCCATTCTTCCATGGCAGCCGTGTGCACAGGGGTCCCTCGCCTCACAGGCAGATAACTATAATAGGTATAAGAATCAATGTTACCTTACACTATCTAGTGTCAGTAGTTTGTGCCAATATTAAACATGTAATGATTCACTTCATGAGTTTAGGTATTGTGGTGTCAGTGTCTATATTTTTCAATGACCAACAATACAGTTTATATATGATGTGATCGGTATCATGGCAGGCCCCTTTACTTTCCCAGATTAAAAAAAAAAAAACTCTCTGGTACCAATTTTCAACTGCTATAGGAACGCCGAAATCGTGTTTGTTTGAAAAAGAAAAATCGTCAGACGTAGGGATTGAAACATGCCCTTATGGCCACTGACAAGCGTGGTAACTGCACAGTCACAGTATCTTCATCTTTGTGATGGTACTCTCAATAATTCTGCTTATCATGTATCAATTTTGATATAAAACTACGGAAAGTACGGTGTTCTTTAGGTGATAAACCAATCGATAGTGAAACGACGACTCCGCCATTACAGAACTATGGTTACTATCTTTTATTCTTTTCGGAATAGTGCAGATGTTGTTAGGATTAAAGATAAATTAATAGAGAGTTAGAAATTAATGTATTCAGAATAAAAGGTCCTTAATATACACACAATGGCAAGTTCTTAATGTACACCGAATGAGAGGATCTTAATGTACACACAGTATTAGGCTCTTAATGTGTGCACAATGATAGGCTCTTAATGTGCTCTCAATAACAGGCTCTTAATTTACACACAATAATAGGCTCTTAATGTATACACAGTTACAGGATCTTAATGTACACACAATAACAGGCTTTTAATGTACACACAGTGACAGGCTCTTAATGTACACACAGCGACATGTCTTTAATGTACACACAGTGATAGGCTCTTAATGTACACGCAGTGGCAGGCTCTTAATGTATGCACAATGAGAGAATCTTAATGTACACACAGTGACAGGCTTTAAATATACACAGGCTTTTAATGTACACAGTGACATACATTTAATGTACACAGTGACAGCCTCTTAATGTACACACAGTGACAGCCTCTTAATGTACACACAGCGACAGGCTCTTAATGTACACACAGTGACAGCCTCTTAATGTACACACAGCGACAGGCTCTTAATGTACACAAAGTGACGGGCTTTTAATGTGTATACTGTGAGCAGGCAGACAGGGATTGTGCATACAAAGCACAACAAGTTCTATATCACAACAAGTTCTATTCACAAGTTCTATAAAACAACAAGTTCTTTATCACAAGTTCTATATCACAAGTTCTATACCACACAAACATGTAACTAGAAACCAAGGCGAGAGCTATAAAGAAGTGGAAGCAGCTGGTACGTGATAGCGCAAACTAAAGGTAACCAAGTGGTAATCTGTGGAGGCTAGACATGAGACACACTTTGTCAGTGTCGGTATAAAGCCAAGTGCAATGTAAGGATTGTGTTGTTGCCCAACTATATGCCACAAGATAAGATCGTTTTGTCGATTCAATCACATGCATCATCATCATCATCATCGAGTGCCGTCTCCGCAACGAAGGTTGGCTACCATGGAGCGCCATTCTACTCTGTCTCTTGCTTTGATGGTGCAGGTTGTCATAAGCTGATTTGTCCTTCTTTTGATGTTACTTGTCCATGTTAGTCTTGATCTGCCTCTGCCTCTTTTACCTTGTAATTTCCCCTCCAGGATTACTTTTAGTTGGTTGTTGTGTTTAACATGGCCCAAAAATCGCATTTATCTTGTTTGAATTGTATTCAGTAGTTCTCTTTTCATTTTTAGTTGTTTTAAGACTTCATCGTTTGTTTTATTTTCCTTCCCAAGCACATGCATAGAAAGAAAAAGAAGTAAGCGGCTTCTATTATAGACACGCTTTACAGTATTTTAAATGTTGACGCGCTTATTAAACAGAGTGTGATTGACATGGATGTTAACTATAAAATGAAACTGAAACAGATATTGGTTGGACTAGCTATATGATATAACAGTATGAATAGACACAGTCGTCAATTCATTAGACAGCTAGTATTTGTATGTTTTGCTAGAAGTTTGTTGAATATATATTTCCCAACTGGAGATTAAGAGTTAATAATGATGTCTGTCAAGGTTGATCAGAAAAAAAAAATAACAGGCAAAGAAGGGATAACATTATTAGATAGGAAAAAGAGCTGTTTGTTATCTCTCGTTAGCTTTACCCTTGTTTATTCCTACTCCACTAAGAACGCTGGATCTTTAAACTTCAAAGCCGGGTTGATCTTGTGTTGGTGTTTTTTGACTTCCTCATTGATTATTACAGCTCATTCATTGACGACCCGCAGTCCCTGGGAAGAGTTTGCAATTGTGTAATGCCAAGAAGTGAAAAAGAGAGTTCATTAATGGTTTATAAGATCATGCTTGACCTATGAAAGTGTGGCGTTGACAATAATATAATAAATAACATAAAGGTTACAGCATCGCGCGTTTTTTTTTAAGGCGTGCTGGCAGTTATGCCAGGTAAAAAGGCAAACAATGCACACATAAATCTATTTTTTTTAATGATTGGTAAGGAGAAGATTTGATGATAGTGACAACCAGCAAAGTAGAGAAAAAGATATGGAATAGACAACAGAGGAAGATGAAACTGGACAGCTTGGCTGACTGTCACCAACGAAATTGAAAACCGAAAAGTAATATGGAGGACATTATTGTTTGCGCCAACCGGCACGGCACATGATAATAAAGGAGATGTTTGCCAACATGTATATTGTGACGCTGAAAACAACCACATGTAACCTATGACTCATAACTTTGGCCTCGCAAAGAGAGTTGCACTTAATTCAGTATTGTTCTCTGCTTACAAAACAGAACATGTTTTGCATTATTTGTCACATTTTCTTACTTGTTACAAGACGCCGATTACAGTACGTTGTGTGTTATATAATCATGAACACTACCGGCAGTATACATTTTATAAGACTAGTGATCTTCAACCTTTGTTTATTCATCTTTGTTTCTTTACTAAGTGCGAAATTTCCTCACCGAGCACTGATGTTTCATTTGAAGAGAGAGAAAGAGATAGCCAAAACCAGACAATAATATTGTTGAGTTAATTCACCTGCAACGCAAATAATTTTAGATACCACATTTTTGGACATAAAGCGAGCATCATCATTATCTTGTGGTGGTCTCCGTGTCGAGAGTTGGCCACTATAAGAGCTATTTCACTCTTTTTCTTGTTTGTTTTGCTCACACAGTCTCTGGCTCTCTGTCCGTCTCTTGATGTCGTTAGTCCACTTTTATCTTTGTCTGCTATTCATCGTTTGCCTTGATTTCTCCCACCTACATGACTTTCGGTAAGTTATCATGTCCCTTCAGGAGTCCTAAAAATGCAATGTCATTTAATTGTCATGCAATAAGTTGCGATCAATCAATCTTCTCTTTTGCATAATTTTTTTTTCTTGAATGATGCAAATGGGAATATAGTCAATCGACTTTGAAATCATTCAACTCTTGATAAACTCCACTTGGTTTATTTTTTGCTCGTGCGTACTTAATGCTACTAAATCACTGGAGTCTGTAGAAATGTTGTTTTACAGAAGAATGTTGAGAATACCATGGACAGCTAAGAAGAGTAATGAAAATGTTCTGAAAGAGGTCAAAGCAAAAAGAGAGCTAATTTCCAATGTTTGGAAGAAACAATCATCATTTTTTGGCCATGTAATGAGAAGAGAACAGCCGGAATATATTGTAACAACTGGAAAAATTGAGGGACGAAGAGATAGAGGGAAGCAAAGAGAAAAAATACCAGACAGCTTAAGGGAATTGCTTGGCAGAAGGTCAACAACAGAAATGATAAATAACAGCCGAGATCGAAAGTTGTGGAGAGACATGATCACCTACGCCAGCAGGCCCGATACTTGATGATGATGATGTACTTAAAGCAAAATACCCTTGCAGCCATCTTGGTTTCTTTACTTCTTTAAAAACTCATCTCAGTGGCTAAGCTGCGTTAAAGTACATGATGGAGGAGCAAGTGGTCAGGGTTTTATTTCGAACTATGGCAGTTTTTATTTTTCCTACCGACACAACTGCAGTTTCATCAAACATCTGAAAATGTGTACCAGAGATTTTCTCTCAGCGAGTCAATAGTGTAGCGTGGCCTAATAAAAAAAAAAAGTAAAGTACCCCCCGTCACGCCAAGTGGCGTATAGGGAAATATGGTGTTAGTGACCCTATATTTTACAGACCTTCAGCACATGATTTTTGGGGTAATGTGGTCAGTATTACGCCCGTGCTGTTTTACTTTCCCAGAAACAAATCCGGTACCCATTTAAGGTTGGGTGAACCCGGAAGCCGTCGGTTGGGATCGAACCCTACCCTTTGTCCGTGGTAGTCCAGTGCACTAACCACTGAGCTATCGCGGCTCCCAGCGTGGCCTAATACTAACCATAAATTACCCATGGTCATGAAAAAAAATATGATCACCACATGGGGAAGCTACAGTGGACAGAGTGTTCTATTATTGACAAGAGATTGCGCTGATTGCCTCGAACGACTAGTTTCTAGGTTCATCTAGCCGTAAATGATTATCAACAAGTATTAGACAGTCGTTTCAATCTGTTTGATGTTGCTGCCGTCTGATTACGCGTTGAGTTATAACATAACAAACGTTCTCTTTCCACGTACATTCCATAACAAATTTGAGATGTTATATTTTTTTTTATGGAGCATGAACTTCTACCTCCTACTATCTCCAAAACATACGATTTGATCGAGCTGATAAATCGTACAGGTGGGGAGGGGAGGGTGGGGAGTGACAGATTAACCAAAGATATATACCAGCGGCCATTTTTTGCCAACTCATTTCGACTTTTAGTTACCGATGGCCCCTTAGCATGTGCACTGTGCACACGTTTTACGCCGCTATCCGAGAGGTGTATCCACGGAATCTAACTACCCAGAGACCAGGCAATGGTAAATACACAAAGAAACCACGGATTCGAAAATAAAAATGTCCATATCCTGTGTGGGGATTCGAACCGGGACTTTCCTCTCCAGAGACCGGTGACTAGACTACCCAATTATCCTACATTACAATATTTAGTTTCTAATCGAATTCTTTTATATCATGGATACATTGTCACATCTATTCTGCTGTAAAGTAAACACCTTTAACTCTCGCCGAGTCGCATATTGTTTAGTATAACGTTTTCTTAGAACTTTTGATTCCATCTTCTTAATATAGCCAGATTAATTTGTCACTACAAAACGTGTATTGGAACTAAAGTTTGTATGTACATCAACCGTTTCATTCATTTTTCGTTTAAAAATTTACACTATGAATATATATATGTGCTGGTGTTGGTGATCATGTCTCTCCATAATTTTCCATCCCGACAGTTATTTATCATTTCTGTTGTTGATCTCCTGCCAAGCCATTCTCTTAAGCTGTCTGGTATTGTTTTCTCTTTGCTTTACTTTATATTTTCGTCCCTCAATTTTCCCAATTGTTACAATATATTCCAGATGTTCTCTTCTCATTACATGGCCAAAAGTTGATGATTGTTTCTTCTTGATGTTGGAAATTAACTTTCCTTTTGCTTAGGCCTCTTTCAGAACGTTTTCATTACTCTTCTTAGCTGTCCATAGTATTCTCAGCATTCTTCTGTAAAACCACATTTCAATAGACTCCAGTGATTTTCTTGTTTGTTGTCCTATTGTCCATGATTCACATCCATATGTTAAGACTGACTCTACATAACAATTAAGAACTCTTTTTCTTGTTTCTATTGTCAAAAATGGATTGCATAGTATCTTCCTCATTTTTTTGAAAACTGCATTTGCCTGAGCAATTCTACATCTCACCTCTTTTGTACATCTTCCGTCTGAGGTTAACAACGTTCCCAAATATTTAAATTCAATATTGTTCCACTTGTCTTTATTTTGCACTGAGGTGGTGCTTTATATATATATATATATATATATATATATATATATATATATATATATATATATATATATATATATATATATATACATACTCCAGTATTTGAAAACTGAAATTCGCTCATCGCAGACATTTTGAGACAACATTGATCAATTTTCAGATACACTGAGTCTGTGTTGCCAGACCAAATTAAAACTGTGATTATTCACTATTATCTTTGTAACAACTTGAAGTTACAGCATATACCAGGCCAGGAGTAATTATTTTAGCATTTCTGTAGACGGAATGACGTGCTTACGGCATCTGTTTGATGGCAATTATTTTGCTTTGATCACACAATAATCTAATAAGACTCAGGTGCATTTTATTTCTAATTTGGTTTTAATTAAGACTACAAGAGAGAATATTCTTTCAATTACTGCATTACTCACTGAGACTATTTACAAGTAATAGCAAAAACAGCCATCTCTTTGAATGGCTATTTTTGTTTACCAAAATCATCAAAAACTCTTCTCTGCCTGCAGGGAGACAATCATCCTTGATGAAGATTCTTATTTCCAATCAAGAAAAATAGTTTTGTTGATAAATGAAGATGTCGCTCGTTATTAGTAAAATAGATGAGTTTTGTTTATTTTAGTCCACAGATCATCTTCATTTGCACATCGGATATTCTCTAATACACAGATCGCCTACCCAGCATCTCCGTTCTTTTGTACTGTACAACAAGTCTTATACCACAACAAATCCTATATCACAAAAAGTCCTATATCACAGCAAGTTCTATACCACAACAAGTCCTATATCACAAAAAGTCCTATATCACAGCAAGTCCTATACCACAACAAGTCCTATAAAACAACAAGTTCTATATCACAACATGTTCTATATCACAACTAGTTCTGTATCACAAAAAAGTAAAAAAGTAAAGTACCCCCGTCACGCCAAGTGGCGTATAGGGAAATATGGTGTTAGTGACCCTATATTTTACAGACCTTCAGGACATGATTTTTTGGGTAATGTGGTCGGTGTTACGCCCGTGCTGCTTTACTTTCCCAGAAAAAAATCAGGTACCCATTTAAGGCTGGGTGAACCCGGAAGCCGTCGGTTGGGATCGAACCCTACCTCTTGTCCATTGTAGTCCAGTTCACTAACCACTGAGCTATCGCGGCTCCCTCTATATCACAAAATGTTCTATAAAACAGCAAGTTCTGTATCATAACATGTTCTATATCACAACTAGTTCTATAAAACAACAAGTTCTATATCACAACTAGTTCTATATCACAAAATGTTCTATAAAACAACAAGTTCTATATCACAACAAGTTCTATATCACAAATAGTTTTATAAAACAACAAGTTCTATATCACAACAAATTCTATAAAACAACTTCTATATCGCAACAAGTTCTATATCACAACAAGTTCTATAAAACAACAAGTTCTTTATCACAAGTTCTATACCACAACTAGTTCTATATCACACGTTCTACATAACAACAAGTTATATATCACAACAAGTTCTATATTACAAGTTCTATATCACGTTTTACATGCGTTTTCTCTAATCCATCAAAAACCCCTTTGAGCCACAATCCATTTTTTATGTGTAATTATTTTATTTACGGTTTTAATCATAAAAAGAATGTCAAATTTATCTGATCTTACGGTGTTGTGTGAAAAATTAACAAATTATGTATAGAAACAAAAATGTCTGTACATATTAAGTAAACTATATAGTTTGCTCAAAATTTGGTCTAGGTCAATTATACTTGGATATCAAGTTTCACTCAAATGTCAATCAAAATTTAGCCTGAAGTTGAAATTGCGTGCATTTTTTTTTTAATTGTAAAAATCACTGTCTTTTAATGTCTTGTTACTTTCAAGCAAAAGATGAAACTCTTACAGAGAAAAAAATATTTTAAGAAAAACAAAAGCACGTTAATTTAACTACAGTTAATTTTTTTTTTATTTATTCCTTTAAAACGACAAAAAAGTTAGAAAACATTTTTAAAAAAAACAAAAAATGATCTTACATTATCTGCATTGAAGGAAACCACATATCTGGAATCTGACTTCAAAAATGTAAAATTGGCAACCCAGAACTGAATAAGAACTACACCAAAAATAAGTTGGTTTTGTAGTTTCAAATTTCTAATGTGATTGATTAGTTTAGGATGCCATCAAATAATCATCGTTCTAACATTTTTTTTTTATTATTTGGTTTAATGTCCAAACATAGTGTTTCATTAAAGGTTGAAGCAGTCGACAATTCAGTACATTAAAGATAGTGTTGTTATTTTAGTTGTACATTGTTCTATCCGGTCTATGTCGTGGCGACTTAAAGGCGTATTGCTCCTTTGGACACAAGCAGGACTTGTACAAGGACATTTACAGCACGCCCTGCAGAAAGAATAGTCAAAGAAGCCAGCGGTGTGTGCGTTATGACCACGTGTAACATGGCGGTGACAGTGTCCATGGCATTCATGTGGTTGATATCACAAGACTACGATCACGCCTGTATAATTATTGATTCAGTGAGAATGATAAGAAAGGTATCAAGATGTATACAAATGCGAAGCTGCAGTAAAGCTGATGGTAAAAATGAAAATTTTAAAAAGGAAAAAGAGTCATTGTTACCAACTTTATTTGGGTGAGGAAAAAAAAAAAAAAGCATAACGACGGTTAGGCTCAGTATGCCTTCAGCTGGAACAATAAACATAACACAACAATAGTTGTAGATACGCGTAGTCACTATTTCTTGTCACGCTACTACTTTACTATATATTTACTCTGAATTTCTTGCATTCCATCGCAGAGTAAAAATTAAGTGGAGACAAATAATAATAAATGAATATTATTATAGAGGGAAACTTCGAAGGCGATAATCAGCGAATCAATCAATCTATTAGTTACCTGCAGCGTTCCCTGGCGCTTGGCTATTCGTGGCAAGGCGCTGTGCCCTGAGTACAGTTCGATCCTGTTTCGGTCCATATATTGTTCTTTGTTTTTTTTTCTGTTGTTGATTATTTGTCATTTTTTCCGTGTGCTGTAAACACACCTTTGAATAAAAAATTAAGTGCTTTAGTAAACTGTGTATCTCCTGTATGGAACTCATTAGGATGTTTCCTTTTCCACTTGTCCATTGTCTTCTACTACAACGAATCATAGGAAGAGGAGGTATGTTTACAGCACTCGGAAACACTTTTAGTGCTGTAAACATACCTTCTCTTCCTGTGATTATCTGAATTTTCGTCCTGGAAATTCCTTCTATAATAATATTTATTTAATATTATTTGTCTCTCTCTTCTACTGCAAACTTGTCCGGTTGATTGTTTTAAATATAAAAATAATCTACGGTTTCACAGTATTGCTATAAAAGGCAAACCATTTTTATTCTCTGAGTAAGACTCTCATTGTAACAAATATGATTAGTTCTTTAATACCAGACCAGCTCTCAAAGCTGTTAAATATTATTATAAACCAGTTGTTACTTGTTATTACTGATATCATTCTAAAACATCCCTTAGCACATTCATGTAAAATTCTTTACATTGATTTACACTTCTACAATTGTAATTAGAAACTAAATTTATAAAGATAACAAGAGAATTATTTTGGAATTAAAGAGTTAATAATTCATCTTGTTCATCATCATTATCATCATCAAGTACCGGGTTGCTGATGTAGGTGATCATGTCTGTCCACAACTTTCGATCTCGACAGTTATTTATCATTTCTGTTGTTGACCTTCTGCCAAGCAATTCCCTTAAGCTGTCTGGTATTTTTTCTCTTTGCTTCCCTCTATCTCTTCGTCCCTCAATTTTTCGAGTTGTTACAATATATTCTTGCTGTTCTCTTCTCATTACATGGCCAAAAAATGATGATTGTTTCTTCCTAATATTGGAAATAAGCTCTCTTTTTGCTTTGACCTCTTTCAGAACATTTTCATTACTCTTCTTAGCTGTCCATGGTATTCTCAACATTCTTCTGTAAAACCACATTTCTACAGACTCCAGTGATTTTATTTATTGTCTGTTGTCCTGTTGTCCATGATTCATGTCCATATGTTAAAACTGGTTCTACATAACATTTAAGAACACTTTTTTTGTTTCTATTGTCAAAAATGGATTGCATAGTATATTCTTCATTTTTTTGGAAAACTGCTTTTGCTTGAGCCATTCTGCATTCTGTAGTACACCTACCATATGAGGTTAACAGAATATATTGTAACAACTGGAAAAATTGAAGGACGAAGATATATAGGGAAGCAAAGAGAAAATATACAAGACAGCTTAAGAGAATGGTCTGGCTTGTTGTTTCCAAAAGAGAAACGATAAATGACTGTCGAGATAGAAAGTTGTGGAGAGACATGATCACAAATCCCAGTAGGCGTGGTACTTTATGATGAAGAAAAAGGATGATGATGATGATGACAGAAGTAGTGAGCAGATCAATTAAAGTATCAGAGACAAACAACTGTAGCGATCTTCTCGTGAGATTAGAATCCATTGGTAACAATTCCTACCAAAAGAGGAGTAAGGCGTCTCCTTTCCTGCGCTAGCTTTCGGGACACCCTTGGGCAAGGTGAAGATCCATTTTAGCCCCCTATCAGGGTTACGTGAAGCCATTGGAGCAGGTGGCGGATGGTGTTGTGAAAGCAGCCGACAAGTAGTGCCGGTTATGGTCCCCACTCCGTGAGGCAGAGGATCTCATGTATAAAGACAATGGCTGCAATCTTCGACTAGTACAGTCACTGCCAAGAAGGAAAGGAATGGAAAACTACCTTCTTATATTGCCTAATATCATCATCATCAGGTACCGGGCCTAGTGGCGTAGGTGATCATGTCTCTCCACAACATTCGATCTCGGCAGCTATTTATCATTTCTGTTGTTGACCATCTACCAAGCCATTCTCTTAAGCTGTCTGTTATTTTTTCTCTTTGCTTCCCTCTATCTCTTCGTCCCTCAATTTTTCCAGTTGTTACAATATATTCAAGTTATTCTCTTCTCATTACATGGCCAAAAAATGATGATTGTCTCTTCCTAACATTGGAAATTAGCTCTCTTTTTGCTTTGACCTTTCTCAGAACCTCTTCATTACTCTTCTTGGCTGTCCATGGTATTCTCAGCATTCTTCTGTAAAACCACATTTCTAAAGACTCCAGTGATTTTCTTGTCTGTTGTCCTATTGTCCATGATTCGCATCCGTATGTTAAGACTGGCTCTACGTAACATTTAAGAACTCTTTTTCTTGTTTCTATTGTCAAAAATGGATTGCATAGTATTTTCCTCTTTTTTTGGAAAGCTGATTTTGCCTGAGCCATTCTACTTATCACCTCTTTTGTACATCTTCCGTCTGAGGTTAACAAAGTTCCCAAATATTTAAATTCATTTACCTGATTTAATATTGTTCCACTTGTCTTTATTTTGCACTGAGGTGATGTCTTTTTCTTTGTTGTTACCATTACCTCTGTCTTTTTGCTATTAAGGAATGCCTAATATAATTATACCAAAACAAAATTTAATATCTACAACTAGATAGCTTGGTCTCATAGCATGGAAAACAGTCAACAATAGAACTGATACGGTGCATTGTAGATAGAAGATTGTGGAAGGACATGGTCGCCTAGGCCAAACGATATGGCACATAGTGATGATGATGGTAACAATTACCCATCCAAAACGTGCAATAATCTGGTTTCAAAGCTCGAGAAGGACTAGCAGAATATACACTTTTATATAAATCCTGCAGTAGGATAGACACATTTATAGAAATCATGCAGTAGAATAGACACATTTATATAAATCCTGCAGTAGGATAGACACATTTATAGAAATCCTGCAGTAGGATAGACACATTTATATAAATCCTGCAGTACGATAGACAAATTTTAGAAATCCTGCAGTAGGATAATCACATTTATAGAAAAATTGCACCAATAATGACACATTTATAGAAATATTGAACCAGGATAGACACATTTATAGACATATTGCAGCAGGATAGACACATTTATAGAAATCCTGCAGCAGGATAGACACATTTATAGAAATATTACAGCAGGATAGTCACATTTATATAAATATTGCAGCAGGATAGTCATATTTATAGAAATATTGCACCAGAATAGTCACATTTATAAATATATTGCAGTAGGATAGACACATTTATAGAAATTTTGCGGCAGGATAGTCACATTTATATAAATATTGCAGCAGTATAGTCACATTTATTGAAATATTGCAGCAGGATAGATACATTTATAGAAATATTGCAGCAGTATAGTCACATTTCTAGAAATATTGCAGCAGGATTGACACATTTATAGAAAACTTGCAGCAGGATAGACACATTTATAGAAATATTGCAGCAGGATAGATACATTTATAGAAAACATGCAGCAGGACAAAAACATTTATAGAAATTATGCAGCAGGATAGACAAATTTAGAGAAATCCAGCAGTAGGATAGACACATTTATAGAAATCCTGCAGTAGGATTATAACATTTATAGAAATCTTGCAGCAGGATTATAACATTTATAGAAATCTCGCAGCAGGATAGACACATTTATAGAAATCGTGCAGCATAATTGACACATTTATAGAAATCATGCAGCAGGATAGTCACATTTATAGAAATCTTGCAGCAGGATAGTCACATTTATAAATATATTGCAGTAGGATAGACACATTTATAGAAATTTTGCGGCAGGATAGTCACATTTATATAAATATTGCAGCAGTATAGTCACATTTATTGAAATATTGCAGCAGGATAGATACATTTATAGAAATATTGCAGCAGTATAGTCTCATTTCTAGAAATATTGCAGCAGGATTGACACATTTATAGAAAACTTGCAGCAGGATAGACACATTTATAGAAATATTGCAGCAGGATAGATACATTTATAGAAAACATGCAGCAGGACAAAAACATTTATAGAAATTATGCAGCAGGATAGACAAATTTAGAGAAATCCAGCAGTAGGATAGACACATTTATAGAAATCCTGCAGTAGGATTATAACATTTATAGAAATCTTGCAGCAGGATTATAACATTTATAGAAATCTCGCAGCAGGATAGACACATTTATAGAAATCGTGCAGCATAATTGACACATTTATAGAAATCATGCAGCAGGATAGTCACATTTATAGAAATCTTGCAGCAGGATAGTCACATTTATAGAAATCTTGCAGCAGGATAGTCACATTTATAGAAATCTTGCAGCAGGATAGACACATTTATAGAAATATTGCAGCAGGATAGATACATTTATAGAAATCTTGCAGCAGGATAGACACATTTATTAAAATCTTGCAGCAGGATAGACACATTTATTAAAATCTTGCAGCAGGATAGACACATTTATAGAAATATTGCAGCAGGATAGACACATTTATAGAAATATTGCAGCAGGATAGACACATTTATAGGAATATTGCAGCAGGATAGACACATTTGTAGAAAACACGCAGCAAGATAGTCTAATAACCGTTAACGAGACAACTCATCTATATGACAATGATAATGTTAATATCATGGGGTCAGTGCGAGCCGTTAATTTTTAGACCTGCGAAGATGTGTGATGGGCTGAAATTGCTTTTTAGCAGTTTTTGATGGAAAAGTTTTATATTATTCGTCCTAGGGTTTCTACATGAAGTCTTCTATATCACCAGACCCCGCCCCCCCCCCTAACCACTGCAACACTATGTCTTCTATATCACCGGACTCCCAGCACCACAACACAATGTCTTCTAAATCACCAGACCCCGCCCCCTAACCACTGCAACACTATGTCTTCTATATCACCAGACCTCCAGTACTACAACACTATGTCTTCTATATCACCAGACCCACAACATCACAACACTGTGTCTTTTATATCACAATACCCCAACACTGCAACACCATGTCTTCTATATCGCCAGACCTTCAACACTACAATACTAAGCCTTCTATATCACCAGATCTCCAACACTACAGCACTAAGCCTTCTATATCACCAGACCATCAACACTACAATACTAAGCCTTCTATATCACCAGACCCCCAACACTACAATACTAAGCCTTCTATATCACCAGATCCCCAACACTGCAAAACTATGTCTTCTATATCACCGGACCCCCAACACTACAACACTAAGCCTTCTATATCACCAGACCCCCAACTCTGCAACGCTAAGCATTCTATATCACCAGGCCCCCAACAATACAACACTAAGCCTTCTATATCACCAGATCCCCAACACTACAGCACTAAGGCTTCTATATCACCAGGCCCCCAACAATACAACACTAAGCCTTCTATATCACCAGATCCCCAACACTACAGCACTAAGCCTTTTATATCACCATACCCCCAACACTGCAACACTATGTCTTCTATATCACCAGACCCCCAACATTGCAACACTATGTCTTCTATATCACCAGACCCCCCAACGCTGCAACACTAAGCCTTCTATATCACCAGACCCCAACACTACAACACTAAGCCTTCTATATCACTAGACCCCCAACACTACAACATTAAACCTTCTATATCACCAGACCCCCAACACTACAATACTAAGCCTCTATATCACCAGACCCCCAACGCTGCAAAACTAAGTCTTCTATATCACCAGATCCCCAAAACTGCAACACTAAGCCTTCTATATCACCAGACCCCAACACTACAATACTAAGTCTTCTATATCATCGGACCCTCAAAGCTCACCTTGTCTCTTCTTTTCCTTTACCCAGACAGAAAACGTGAATACAACAAATCAAAAAACGTGTATATAGAAGACGCTTCATTTGTTAGCACAGAAAGAGAGACCAGAATGACTTGTCATGAAGTATTTTACTGAAAGCTGTTTAAGTCAGGCTAGAATAACCAAAGTGACATATGAAGTTCGCAGAAAAACATTAAACAAATGGTAATCTTTGACAAATATCTGTCAACCCAATGATTCACAGGAAATAAAAAACATTAAATTATAATTATGATAACAAATTGAGCATTTCACGCACCCGCGGCCGAGATTTTGCAGCTTTCTTTGATAATCATTTCTCACACGCCAATGTTCTGTGAAAATGAACTCAATTTGTTCTTTGATAACTTGTGTTTTTATAGTCGACTCATTCAGCTAACTGTATGTTATTACATTTATATGTTCGTTTTATTTAGTTCTTTCTGCTATTCATGCTACTTCTTTTGTGTGTGTGTGTATTCGTATGTTTTCATTTTTTGTATTCGTATGTTTTCTTTTTTTCTATTCGTATGTTTTTTTTTTTGTATTCGTATGTTTTCTTTTTTTTGTATTCGTATGTTTTCTTTTTTTGTATTCGTATGTTTTCTTTTTTTGTATTCGTATGTTTTCTTTTTTTGTATTCGTATGTTTTCTTTTTTTGTATTCGTATGTTTTCTTTTTTTGTATTCGTATGTTTTCTTTTTTTGTATTCGTATGTATTCTTTTTCTCAACATTTCTTTCCTCTTCATATTCTTAATTCGCTTCTTTTTGTTGCTTTTACTTTTACTCCAACGTGCACCATCCAGACAAGAGACAGAGCAAAATAGAGCTTACGTGGTAGCATATAGCAGTATTTGACGTAATGTCGTCTTGCTGATTTCTCATTGCTTAATTAGTTGTCTGGGATAGTGAACTATCACATGAGACGTGTACTCTCGACATCAAATCACGATTAGCATATTAAATTGAATTGATAATTCACAATGTTTGGTACAAATAAACATCAGTCTTTACTGATATGGATATCAATATATCATACATCTCTGACTGAATATTCTCATGTTTTATTATATCTAACTTCTCTGACTGAATATTCTTGTGTTTTATCATGTCTAACTTCTCTGACTGAATGTTCTATGTTTATCAACTCTAACTTCTCTGACTGAATGTTCTTGTGTTTTATCAAATCTGACTTCTCCGACTGAATGTTCTTGTGTTTTATCATATCTAACTTCTCTGAATGAATGTTCTATGCTTTTTCATATCTAACTTCTCTAACTGAATTTTCTTGTGTTTTATCAAATCTAACTTCTCTGACGGAATGTTCTTGTGTTTTATCTTATCTAACTTCTGTGACTGAATGTTCTTGTGTTTTATCTTGTCTAACTTCTCTGACTGAATGTTCTATGTTTATCAAATCTGACTTCTCTGACTGAATGTTCATGTGTTTTATCTTGTCTAACTTCTCTGACTAAATATTATTGTGTTTTATCTTGTCTAACTTCTCTGACTGAATGTTCTATGTTTATCAAATCTAACTTCTCTGACTGAATGTTCTTGTGTTTTATCATACCTAACTTCTCTGACTGAATGTTCTTATGTTTTATCATATCTAACTTCTCTGACTGTAAGTTCTTATGTTTTATCATACCTAACTTCTCTGACTGTAAGTTCTTATGTTTTATCATATCTAACTTCTCTGACTGAATGTTCTTATGTTTTATCATATCTAACTTCTCTGACTGTAAGTTCTTATGTTTTATCATATCTAACTTCTCTGACTGAATGTTCTTATGTTTTATCATATCTAACTTCTCTGACTGAATGTTCTTGTGTTTTATCATATCTAACTTCTCTGACTGAATGTTCTTATGTTTTATCATATCTAACTTCTCTGACTGAATGTTCTTATGTTTTATCATACCTAACTCCTCTGACTGTAAGTTCTTATGTTTTATCATATCTAACTTCTCTGACTGAATGTTCTTATGTTTTATCATACCTAACTTCTCTGACTGAATGTTCTTATGTTTTATCATATCTAACTTCTCTGACTGAATGTTCTTATGTTTTATCATACCTAACTCCTCTGACTGAATGTTCTTATGTTTTATCATGCCTAGCTTCTCTGACTGAATGTTCTTATGTTTTATCATATCTAACTTCTCTGACTGAATGTTCTTATGTTTTATCATACCTAACTTCTCTGACTGAATGTTCTTATGTTTTATCATACCTAACTTCTCTGACTGAATGTTCTTATATTTTATCATATCTAACTTCTCTGACTGAATCTTCTTATATTTTATCATACCTAACTTCTCTGACTGAATGTTCTTATGTTTTATCTAATCTAACTTCTCTGACTGAATGTTCTTATATTTTATCATACCTAACTTCTCTGACTGAATGTTCTTATATTTTATCATACCTAACTTCTCTGACTGAATGTTCTTATGTTATATCATACTTAACTTCTCTGACTGAATGTTCTTATGTTTTATCATATCTAACTTGACACTTGCTTGTACAACTCAATTATCAATATTCACAGGAATTCTGTAGACACTCTTCGCTGTCGAATAATAACTCCATGACTCTGGAATTCACTGATAGCTTCTGGCAGTTGCTAATTCTGATAATCTTTACAATACATTTCTAATGCTAGTAGTAGTAGTAGTTGCCTCTGTCAGGCATAGTTGACTATGGATTTTTCAGCGCTCCTAGAAATGTTTTTCTTTTCTTTTCTTTTCTTTTGCCGTTTATTCATTTTTTTCTATGAATCTGCTTCTTGATTGAGTTGGAGATTTAGATTGTGTTTCCAAAGAATGCGGTCTGCAGCTATTTCTTCCCAGGCTGTATGGTTTATTTTCAGTCTTCATGTCACGTTTACACACGTCTATAAATGGGAGTTTTGGGCGTCCCTTTGTTCTTGTGCTATCTGCCAGTTGTCCATAAAGTATATCTTTTGGCATGCGGCCATCATCCATACGGTGTATGTGGCCAAGCCAGCGTAACCGACGTTGTTTGAGCAGCGTGTAGATGTTCGAGAGTCCTGTGCGAGTCTTGACCTCCACATTTGTCACTTTGTCCTTCCATGTGATACCAAGAATACGGCGCAGACATCGCATATGGAATGCAGATGGAATTCATCTAGCCTACTCTCCTACTTTGCATAAGTTGTCCATGATTCGCTGCCATACAGGAGGATACTAATGCTGCAGGCATTGTAAACTGCGGCCTTTGTTTTAATTCTCAGTTTGCCTTTTTTTGCTAAATACGCCTAGAAAAAAGTGCAAAGGTTGTAGCTGCTTTACCAATGTGGGTGTCAATTTCTGTATCTAAAGATAGTCTATCATTGATGATGGACCCCAGGTAATTATACTGCTGCATAGCATTGAGTTTGTTGTTGTCGATAAATATTGCAGGTGTTGCTTCTAATAACTTTAATACTACTGTCATGGTAAATCTATAATCACACCTGTTAAAACCTATAGTTCCAAACACAGAGTCGGCTGGCTGAAGCCGTGTTAACTTGAACAATTTCTAAATTCCTATTGTTATCTCCTTCTAGCTCCGAACGAGTGAATCTATACTTGAATTAACTCCTAATCTCTAAACTAAACCACACATATCTGCCTTGAGGAAGCTTCCTAAACTCGACTAACTTCTACATCTTCCTGGTGCCTCTTGCTCGCGTCGAAGGCTGAGAAAAAAAAACACACATTCCAAAACTATCTCTACATGTCGCTTGTGTGGTCAGCTAGGCTCCCCCTATTTGGCTGCGTATTCTGGGAAACCTGGCGAGGTCAATTGTCTATTCGTTAAGTTATACATATTAATATAAAAGACTCCGCTTTACAATTCTAGAACTCTCGTCTCATTTACTGAATGCTTGTCAATCAGCTATTAATCCTTAATAATTTCTGGAGGAGAGCTTGACAACATATGTCAATCATTGTTTACGGTTTGACTTCTCATTCAGAATATCGCTTTCTTGATCTCTCCTGAAATGTCCACTTCCCTTTTCTGAAGTGAACAACAGAGAGACTGCGTCTACAACATCAAAGAAGTTTCGGTCCTTGAAATTTTCGTTCGGTGTTCACGAGACAAGTCCAGAGAAATGTCTCGTTTCCTCTCAAGAAGTATGACGGCCCTTTACGTATCCCACTCTGTCCATGGAAACATTCCAACGCGACGCTGGTAACATCTACATTTCTGTGGTTGGTGGACGATCTCTCTGTCAAAGTGCGCTGTCTTAGGTGGAATGATCTACTCGAGTCTCTATCTCGTGGAATCTCTGGCCTTTGTCCAGCGGCCATTACGCTGACTACTTAAGATCATTGTCTCCAGTCCAATTAGCAATTTCTCTCTTTCAAAGTTCGTTCCCTTCTCTTGTTATCATCTGTCTGTTGTTTCTTGTTTTTACTTCTCGAATTGCTCACACTATCACAGCCAATCTTCAATGTGGAGACGGCACCTATCAATGAATGAATGAAATTTTACTCCTTTAATTCTCTTTCTTCAGTTTCAGCTTAATAATCATTGTTTTCCTTTAATTCGTTATCTTCTTTTTTGTGCTATATTTTTTACTATACTGTTTTTGTTTATCTTAAAATAATAATTCTTCCTCGTTTCCTCCTTTAATTCTACTACTACTACTACTGCTACTACTACTACTACTACTACTACTACTACTACTGCTACTGCTACTACTACTACTACCTACTACTACTACTACTACTACTACTTTGTCTTCTTCTCTTTGTTTCCTCTATCTTTTGTTTGTGTTTTCGTACATTTTTTCTTGCTTTTAGATTTTATCTTTCTATTCTCGCCCCTACATTTTCTTTAGATTTTAGCTTTTGATTAAGAACGATGGCAAATAATTGCACGAGCTCTCAACCATGTTGAAACGATTATGCGAGTGTACAACAAGATATCTTAAACATAGGCAACAGACAGAGTCGATTAAACTCTATTTCATACGTGCGATACGTTGCTTCTATTCATACATTTCGTTGAAAGTAGTTACGATTTTAAACAGTGTTGTATGTGTGCTCTCTCGTGCTCTTTTTTTAAACGCTCTCTCTCTCTCTCTCATTCTTTCTCCCTTCCTCCATTTCTCGCTAACTCACACCCCTTTCTCTCCTCTCACGCCTGTTTGCTTTCATTTGAAGATGGTGTTTTAGTACATTAGAAATATTGAAGCATTTACGAATGAAGATTTCCTAGGTCTAATATATTTCCCTTATTCTTAAAACTGACACTTTATTGACATGGTTTCAATGTTTGCCACTCCATTCAGAAAAGTACAATTTGCAGCTCCAGTCAATGCATGTATTTGCGTATGAAAATGTGCATACTATATTTTGGTAGTTAATGCAAACAATAAAAAAATAAAAAATAAATAAGGATTGGCAGATCTGAGAGTTTCCAAGAAGCAATTTTCAATTTTTAACCACAAAAGTTTATTTTTATTTTATTTTATTTTTTTTTAATTTAAGATGCAGGCTCTTCTAATCATGTGAAATAGAGGAAGGAAAGACACGAATGCGAAAATTAACAAAATTATCAGTGACAAACAACTATGCTGTGCATATCTATCGATTCCTACCCTCAATATTTCTTTTCATGCCAATCTTTCCATGTTTTTTAGTTCTCTTCTTACTTCAACTTCTTACTTTAAACTCTATTTTTATCAACCTTTGCCCAATAATACATCGCTTTCTCTCTCTTTATCTCAATTCACCCTCTCTCTCTCTCTCTCTCTCTCTCTCTCTCTCTCTCTCTTTATCAACCTTACTTTCTATCGAACCATTCCATATGTTTCGGATTAAAGGACATTCTTTTTTTCATGGAATGGAACATTCACCATGTTATTGATGAATCAAACCTTGTTCGGTCGAACTTAATGCCTGTTAAGCCTAACATATCCATTTCTGCGATGCTTGTGAGTGGAGCTAATCCAGATTCCCCCCCCCCCCTTCCTCTCTCTCTCTCTTTCTCTCTCTCTCTCTCTCTTTCTCTCTGTATATATATATATATATATATATATATATATATATATATATATATATATATTCCGTCATATTTCCCGTGTGTTACTGGGGCCTCATTATGAGTAAGTAAAGTAAAAGTAAGTACCCCCGTCACGCCAAGTGGCGTATAGGGAATATAGTGTTAGTGACCATACATTTTACAGACCTTCAGCACATGATTTTTGGGGTAATGTGGTCGGTATTACGCCCGTGCCGCTTCACTTTCCCAGTAAAAAATCCGGTACCCATTAAAGGCTGGGTGAATCCGGAAGCCGTCGGTTGGGATCGAACCCTACCCCTTGTCCTTTGTAGTCCAGTTCACTAACCACTGAGCTATCGTGGCTCCCTCTCATTATGAGGGAGTAAAGAATAGTGATACTGTGACCTTCCAGGCATGTCGTAAGAGGCGACTAAGGAGGCTGATCGATGACTTGACAAGCTGTCATTGTAAAATGTATTGTTATGGAAACAGTCATAGATTTTGGAAGCAGTAATCTCTGCATTATGTGACATTGTGGCACGCAAGGTTTCTGTTTTTAAGATTGTGGTTCTGCCCTATGTGCCGTCTTCGGCTCGAAAGGACAATAGATAGATAGATAGATGTATATATATATATATATATATATATATATATATATATATGTATATGCGTGCGTGTCTGCGTGCGTGACGCGGCGTGAGTGTGTGTGTGTATGTGTGCATGCGTGCGTGCGTGCGTGCGTGCGTACGTGTGAGTGTGTGCTGCCCGTCATATCTGCCCGTCATATATACCGCCTTAATTAGCTGTTTTCACAATCGACAAATTAAAAAAATTGTCCAGTTTTCTGTAAAGCGCCTCAAAGTAGTTTCAATGGATAAAATTAACTTTATAATTGTCGTCAAACATTATCAGTGGGAGCCGCGATTGCTCAGTGGTTAGTGAATTGGACTACAAAGGACATGAGATCGAGTTTGATCTTGGTTGACGGCTTCCGGGTTTACCCAGCCCTAAATGGTTGACGCATTTTTTTTCTTTGGGCATTAAGCCCAAAATGGTGCCGTTTGATAATCTATCTATCTACCTATTGAACTTTCGAACCGTAGCCGGCCCACAGGGCATAGACCTAGATACTCTTTCTCTTATCTAAATTTTTATTCTAGCAGTTTTCAATCCTTGTAATGATTTTTTATCAAATCTCGCCATTTGTCTCTGTTCTGTGCAAGCAACTCTCTCTCATTGAGGGAGCCGATTCCTGCTGCTCTTGCCTCTCTCATCAAAGCTCTTCTCAGTGTCTCTCTGGGTCTTCCTCTTTTCCTCTTACCTGTTGTTTCCCACATGAGGGCTTGCTTTGCTATTCGATTATTACCTCTCCTCATCACAAGTCCAACATATGACCATCGTCTTTTCTTGATTACTGAAGATATTAGTGGTTGATTGGTGATTTCTCTAATTTCCTCGTCTGTTTTGAATTCGTTCCACGCTATACCAAGTATTTTTCGAATGCTCTCAACTTTGATAATAGTCTACTTCAACACATCTTGAATGTACTTTATTCCTGTGTTTCTTGTCATATGCTACAAAAATATTTTGTCATTTAAAATCATCTATTCGCATTATATTTTTTTCATCATACACCTTCCCTCTCAATCCCTACTCACTTGGCCAGACCAGACTCGTTAGTCTATTCATAGGGATACCACAAAGAGGTGGAGTAAGGGTCTGAACAGTTTTGTTTCTCCGATCCTTGCGCATTCCAATAACTATGTGTCGCTATCAACTTGAAGCGCTCTGCTGCTGTCAGTCGCCTCTGCCCCCTGGAGAACTTGATTACGTCAACTTCACTTATGTTAATTTTAATACAGAATTATTTACCTATTTATTATAATATGTTCAGGTGTTCTTTTAGGGTTTTCATTGTTTTTAGAGATTAATGACTGTAGGATCGCTTCCTATGTATTGCTTGGGCTGAATATTTTGTGTATGGGGCCCATGTAATAGTATATGGTGAAGGGGAATGGAGGGAGTTGATAGTACACATCCCTGATGGATTCCTGTTTTATCATCGAAGTATTTTTTTTTTAATTCTTTTACTATTCTTCAATTCCAACCGCTGATGTTGTAGAGACTTGTCCATGCGTTACTTAGATATTGATTGTCTCCGTAAAATATAAATGCTCGCCATGCTTGTTTTCTGTTTACTCTGCTGTCAATGGAGCTGACTTTAGATTGGGGATATATTCTCTGGAGTTTTCCACAGACGTTTTAACGTGAATATTACTAAGGTACACTTCTTCGTTTCTTCGGAAACCCATGCTAATTTGTTATTCAAGAACTAACCTAATATCTCTACAGTTTTGCTTATATTTTTTCCAACAAGACTTAATCAGTAATTCCTTTGTTTTTGTTGTAGTCTTTTGTGCTCGCTACCTTCTTTTTTTCATAATGCAAGAACGGGGGCTCGTCTCCAATCTAATGATGTAGTCTTATGGTGTCGTCTTTTTGTGCCATGTTAAATAGTATCAATGGGTTTGCTATGAAGATGTCACCAGCCGCTATATACTTCTATTGGTATATTGAATGTCATTGGTACTTTGTTTTTGTTTTTGTTTTTTTTTACATTTTTATGACTTCTTCAATTTCTTGAGAGACTTTAATTGATTCTTTAGAATTGTACTTTCATATGTAACTGTGTTGGTCTGCAGTTGTTAGGGTACATGTCTCTTTTTGTTGATCAATATAATGGAAGAGAAAAGGCTTTAAGAAATTAATGACGCCCAGTTAGATTATATCTTGTCTTAAAAACAGTAGACAGTGAACATAATATGAATAATAAAGTTACATTAAGTACAGACTCAATCACACATAAAAGCATGGGTTTCGGTAACGTATGTGAAATATTGGGAGCCGCGATAGCTCAGTGGTTAGTGAACTGGACTACAAAGTACAAGGGGTAGGGTTCGATCCCAACCGACGGCTTCCGGGTTCACCCAGCCTTAAATGGGTACCGGATTTTTTTCTGGGAAAGTAAAGCAGCACGGGCGTAATACTGACCACATTGCCCCAAAAATCATGTGCTGAAGGTCTGTAAAATATAGGGTCACTAACACCATATTTCCCTATACGCCACTTGTCGCGACGGGGGTACTTTACTTTTTGTTTTACTATGTGAAATATTACAAGGTAACATATATTCGAGAGCTGTGTTAAACCAGCTACTACAAGCATTATATCAGCTTCACATGAAGTGTTTAGCAGTGTAAAGTCATTTTCCGAAACGTCAGCTTAAACGGGACAATGATGAGCCTCAAGAGAATAAATCCCTTCATAGGCCGTCTCATATGCCAGACAGCGTTGATATACTCCCAAAGGAATTAGATTGGACAGTGATCTCTATTCTTTAATATTCTGTATACACAGACGGCAGTGCAGCATCCACGTTTTCACGTCAGCTATTAAAAGAAGAACGAAGAATGATGTCAGCCTTTCTGTGTACTTAAGTACACAAAGAAAATAAGAAATCATTTTAGCCATTTTCCTCTTTTGTTTCTTCATAGCCTAATGTTATTTATACATATATTTTTTTTAAAATCAGTAACATTGTTATAGCTACCATGTTGTCCTTTATTCGATTTCGAACTTCCAGCACTCTCCCGTACTAGGTGTCTCTCAACTAAGTATCTCGACTAATATATTGTGTTACACTTTTTAATGTCGTAGAGTAGTGGGGTCATCTTTAAACATTTTAGACCACTGTATGTGAAAGTGAAAGGGCTAGTGCTTTTCCACATTATTATTGACTTCCTCCAGCTCATTGAGCTATGTATGGATAGACAGGAAAGCATCCAGCTCATTGAGCTATGTATGGATAGACAGGAAGGTCTCCAGCTCATTGAGATATGTATGGATAAACAGGAAAGACTGCAGCTCATTGTTCTATGTATAGATAGACAGGAAAGCCTGCAGCTCATTGTTCTATGTATAGATAGACAGGAAAGCCTCCGCTCATTGAGCTATGTATGGATAGACAGGAAAGTCTCCAGCTCATTGAGATATGTATGGATAAACAGGAAAGACTGCAGCTCATTGTTCTATGTATAGATAGACAGGAAAGCCTCCAGCTCATTGTTCTATGTATAGATAGACAGGAAAGCCTCCGCTCATTGAGCTATGTATGGATAGACATGAAAGACTCCAGCTCATTGAGCTTTGTATGGATAGACAGGAAAGACTCCAGCTCATTGTTCTATGTATAGAAAGACAGGAAAGACTCCAGCTCATTGTTCTATGTATAGAAAGACAGGAAAGCCTCCAGCTCATTGAGCTATATATGGATAGACAGGAAAGTCTCCAGCTCATTGAGCTATGTATGGATAGACAGGAAGGTCTCCAGCTCATTGAGCTATGTATGGATAGACAGGAAAGTCTCCAGCTCATTGAGCTATGTATGTATAGACAGGAAAGCCTCCAGCTCATTGAGCTATGTATGGATAGACAGGAAAGCATCCAGCTCATTGAGCTATGTATGGATAGACAGGAAAGCCTCCAGCTCATTGAGCTATGTATGGATAGACAGGAAAGCATCCAGCTCATTGAGCTATGTATGGATAGACAGGAAAGCCTCCAGCTCATTGAGCTATGTATGGATAGACAGGAAAGCCTCCAGTTCATTGAGCTATGTATGGATAGATAGGAAAGCCTCCAGCTCATTGAGCTATGTATGGATAGATAGGAAAGCCTCCAGTTCATTGAGCTATGTATGGATAGCTAGGAAAGCCTCCAGTTCATTGAGCTATGTATGGATAGATAGGAAAGCCTCCAGTTCATTGAGCTATGTATGGATAGATAGGAAAGCCTCCAGTTCATTGAGCTATGTATGGATAGATAGGAAAGCCTCCAGTTCATTGAGCTATGTATGGATAGATAGGAAAGCCTCCAGTTCATTGAGCTATGTATGGATAGACAGGAAAGCCTCCAGCTCATTGAGCTATGTATGGATAGACAGGAAAGCATCCAGCTCATTGAGCTATGTATGGATAGACAGGAAAGCCTCCAGCTCATTGAGCTATGTATGGATAGACAGGAAAGCCTCCAGTTCATTGAGCTATGTATGGATAGATAGGAAAGCCTCCAGCTCATTGAGCTATGTATGGATAGACAGGAATGTCTCCAGCTCATTGAGCTATGTATGGATAAACAGGAAAGACTCCAGCTGATTGAGCTATGTATGGATAGACAGGAAAGACTCCAGCTGATTGAGCTATGTATGGATAGACAGGAAAGTCTCCAGCTCATTGAGCTATGTATGGATAGACAGGAAAGCCTCCAGCTCATTGAGCTATTCATGGATAGAAAGTCTCCAGCTCATTGAGCTATGTATGGATAGACAGAAAAGCCTCCAGCTCATTGTTCTATGTATGGATAGAAAGTCTCCAGCTCATTGAGCTATGTATGGATAGACAGGAAAGCCTCCAGCTCATTGAGCTATGTATGGATATAAAGTCTGCAGCTCATTGAGCTATGTATGAATAGACTGGAAAGCCTCCAGCTCATTGAGCTATTCATGGATAGAAAGCCTCCAGCTCATTGAGCTATGTATGGATAGAAAGCCTCCAGCTCATTGAGCTATGTATGGATAGACAGGAAAGCCTCCAGCTCATTGAGCTATGTATGGATAGAAAGTCTCCAGTTCATTGAGCTATGTATGGATAGACTGGAAAGCCGCAAGATAATTTTATTGTAAGACAATGCACTACTGTTGCGCTTTTGTCACAATTATATTGTTTTGTTTCTTTTGTTAATCCTATTTCCAAATTAGTTTTGTCCTTTGTATCTTCATCATTTGATATTTCAGTACGGCATGCAGTCTTCTCGAGACTATTGTACCAAAATATATGTAAACATTTATGGTTGTTTATTTTTAGCAATTTTGTTTGCACCAATATACACATTTTATCATCATGGAACTTCAAGATTAACATTATTTAATGTTACTTCATCTGTTTGAAGACAGATTTTAATGTTTAACAGCTTACGATCATTTACAGTTTGGTGATCATCTTCAATAGATTGATGGCCGGTGTAATGCCAGTCGGTGACAGAGTTTAAAATTGCCAGTCCAGATTTTGCTCACTAAAATAACTTTGAAAATAGGCATACCAAAACAAACAAAGTCCATCTTAGCTAGTACACAATTCATATTGGATTTCAATATATACTGAATGTTAGACTGCACCGACAAATAACTTCACTCTCTTATTTTATAGTTTTCATGTGAACTATATCCTGACTGGAGAATATTGTCATATCTGTTTTGTTTAAAAAAAACCCATAAAAATAGGGATTTTTTTTCGAAAGTTCCAAGTGCAACAATGGTAAGTATATAGATAAATGGTAATGTACAAGACTTGAATCAGCGTTTTAGCAAGCGAGTTTTTCACCCGGATGTGCTTGGCCGCCTATCCAAAAGTGTTCGTAAACTTCAGGACAGTGTCGCTGCAAGATTTGAAACTCACGACGCGAGGCGACATTCCTCACCTTCCCAGGGTAATACCCTGATACCCATTTCTGCCAACGGCTGGGTCGACCGTGGGGTTATTTTTATCCAACTACGAGTACAATTCACACTGCGTCCAGCGGGAATCGAACACGGGTTGTCCGAACGTCGGTAGTGGTTTTCAAAACTAGGCTATCGAGACCTTCAGCTAGATAGATGTTAACATTATATCGATTGTTTTCGGTAAAGACAGTAAAGCTAAAACATGTAGATTCAAACAGGAAGATGATCAAGTGAATGCTAAAATGTATCTTTCAATTGAAGTGTGGCTGGAAGCAGAAAATTGCTGAACTAGACTTGGAACACTCAAAGAGCTGAGATAAACGGATATATATATATATATATGACAGAACATCAAAGGGGGTAGGAATACTGATAAAAAGAGAGCTACAAAAATATATAAGTACCCACTGGACATACAGTGATAGGATTATACTACTCAAGTTGAAAGCAAAACCATTCGACATAGCAATAATACAGACATATGCACCTGCTCAAGACTACACAGATGAACAAATATAGGCATACTATGAAGACCTAAATAAAGTTATGAAGCAAGTGAAATCTTCAGACATCTTGATTGTAATGGGTGACATGAACGCTAAAGTAGGAAAAGGTAGATATAAGACAATTATAGGAAATCATGGTTTAGGAAAAAGAAATGACAGAGGAGAAAGATACAATTCTGTGAAGAAAACAGGCTGATAATATGTAACACCTACTTTGAGCAAGAGAAAAGGAAACTATACACATGGAAAAGCCCTGGAGATAGGAAGAGGAATCAAATAGATTACATAATGATAAAAGAAAGGTTCCGTAACAGCGTAAAGAAAGCCAAAACCTACCCAGGAGCAGATATTAATTCTGATCACAATCCTGTAATGATTAAAATGAAAATCAAACTAAAGAGAAACAAGCAAAAATCTGATTCATCAACAAACCCACTCGACATAACAGCTTTAAATCAAAAAGATATTAAAGATACCTATACAATACAAGTAAAGAACACATACCAGAAGCTGCTAGAGGAAGGAATTGAACAATACAGAAGAGAAAATCCTGATGAAAAAGTAACAACCAAATGGCAATGCATAAAGAAAAGCATACAAAAAGCCTGCGACACCTTACCCAAAAGAGAAAAGAACAAAAAAACAAAAATGGATAACTAACACCATCTTAGAAAAAATGGAAGAAAGGAGACAAGCGAAGAACACTGCCCAATACAATAAAATAGATAATGAGATACGCAAAATGTGCAAAAAGGCAAAAGAAGACTGGCTCAGCCAAAAATGTAGAGAAATAGAAACTATGGAAAGCAAACAAGACCTAAGAGGAATGCACACAGAAATAAAGAGAATGACTAATAAAAATAAAAAGCCACAGAAGGTGGATGCATTGCAGACAAAAAAGGAAAAATACTAACAGACAATAAGGATATCATAGATAGATGGCAGGAATATATAACAGAACTATTTCATGATCAAAGGGACAAGAAACCAGTTATAAAATGTACATCAGGCTATAAAATCTTAAAATCTGAGGTGGAAAAAGCTATAAAAACAATGAAAAGGGGAAAAGCAGCAGGACCTGAAAGCATACAGATAGAGATGATACAGGCACTTGAAGATTTTGGCATTGAAGTGATTACAGACATATGCAACGACATATACCACACAGGATACATACCAAATGAACTAAAAACATCAACTTTCATTGCATTGCCTAAAAAGAATAGTGCAGTTGAATGCAGTGACTTTAGAACAATAAGCCTAATGAGCCATGTTACAAAAATCTTGCTAAAAGTTATACAAGGAAGGATTCAGAATAAAATCAATACTGAATTAGATGAGCAGCAATTTGGATTTAGGAAAAATAGCGGGACAAAAGAAGCCATATTCTGCATGAGAACATTAATCGAAAAATACACAGAAGTAAACAAACCAATATATGCCTGCTTCATAGACTACACCAAAGCTTTTGATAGAGTACACCACAAACAACTTATAGAATGCCTAAAAGAGATAAATCTAGATGACATGGATATACGACTAATATGCAATCTATACTGGGAGCAAACAGCAATAATAAAATATAACAAAGAGTTCTCTACACCCAATGATATAAAAAGAGGAGTAAGACAAGGATGCATCCTATCACCAAGCTTGTTCAATCTATACACTGAGCAAATCTTTAAAAACATCATAGAGATGCCAGGCCTACAAATTAATGGAAAGATAATCAATAACCTAAGATATGCTGACGATACTGAACTACTAGCAGAAAATCCTAAAGACCTACAACAATTACTTAATGAAATAAACACGACAAGCAAAAAATATGGACTAGATATGAATATCAAAAAGACTAAAACTATGATCATAAACAAAGAAAATACTCAAAACCCACAAGTGGATATCAAAATTGAAGGAATAGACCTTGAGACAGTTCAGAACTATAACTACCTTGGACATACTATAACCAGTGATGGAAAATGTACAACTGAAATAAACAAAAGAATAGGAATGGCAAAAAGTAATTTTAATGTCATGAAGGACATACTAACATCAAAACAAATAACACCAGAGCTAAAACTAAGAATAGCAAAATGTTACATCTTCTCAATATTCCTATATGGTGCTGAAACATGGACATTAGACAAGAAAACAGAACAGAGAATTGAAGCCTTTGAAATGTGGATATATAGAAGAATAGGTAGAATTGGATGGAAGGAAAAGAAAACAAATGACAAAGTCTTAAAACAACTAAAAATGAAAAGAGAACTTCTGAACACAATTAGAACAAGACAAATGCGATTCTTAAGCCATGTTAAAAGACACAACAGCCTACTGAAAGTGATCCTGGAGGGAAAATACAAGGTAAAAGAGGCAGAGGCAGACCAAGATTAACATGGACGAGTAACATCAAAAGATGGACAAATCAACCGATGACAACCTGCACCATCAAAGCAAGAGATAGAGCAAAATGGCGCTCCATGGTAGCCAACCTTCGTTGCGGAGACGGCACTCAATGATGATGATATATATATATATATATATATATATATATATATATATAAAGAGAGAGAGAGAGAGAGAGAGAGAGAGAGAGGGACAATTTATTGCTTCCTTAAAAACAATAGATAGTTTGACTATTGCTTACTCCGATCGTGGTCTGTGATCAAGAAACCATTAAAAAGCGGACAGCAAAGCAGCTAAAGTTATAAATGGTCTGTCAATTGCAAGAGAACCTCGAATACTAACGTTTTTTATCTTAAGTCCAAATCTAGGACAAACAGGGCACAAATGAGAAACAAATTTACTCAAAGTCTGGAGAGTAAATATGTTTCAATCATCTAGAGCACGGGTTTGCTATCCATCGATCGCAATCTACTGGACGATCTCGTGATATGCCCACCCTTTCTATGTAGAAGTATTTTTAAGAAAAAAAAGAATCACAATTTAAGTCAGTAAATATAGTACTATCCTTAAAGAAAACCCAAAAAAAACTGAATATCCCTTCCATTTGGTATAAACATGTGTCGTGCCTCCATTCCGTCCCAAAATGTTCCTTCTGTTTTTCTCGTCATTATGCACTAAGTTTTTCCTAATTGCTACCACGATTTCTATGTTTTTATTTATAACAAGATGTTCAATTAATTGTGGTTTTCTTGTCTTTATTTAGAATCGGGAATAAGATCAGCGGTTAACGAACTAGTCCACTGAGGATAGTATATCGAGTTCGATCTCTTCATTGATCAGTTTCTAGATTCATGCAGTCCTAATCTGGTAATAAGGCTTTCTTCTGTTAAACATAAACGGACTGGCGTAGTAGCGACTGATATTTCAAAAAATGTGCTAATGGTCGTAAATTACTGACACCTTGTACTGACACCTTGTACATCATACTCGAGGGCGTGGTAGAGTTGTTTCCTTCCTTATTTCTTTCTAATTAGTCATCGCTATTCTATTAATAGACCCATAGCCTTGTGTCACTTAATTTCATCACCGTGCATGATAAATCTCATGTGATAAACCACATTTATGTTGCTCCAAGAGATCTATCCGAGTTTTATCCACAAGTTGCATCTATAAAGTTAAATTATTTCTAAAATCAAATCTTTCCTATTTCTGAAATGAGACACTGATACGTTAATATGGTTTCAATTCTTCGACCTGAACTATTCTTTTAATTACATTTACTTTACATCTTCGATCTTCTGTCATTCAGATTTTATATATTAATATTGTGTCACTTGTCCCAGAAAATATACCTTATCATTTTCGTAAATAAAATAGGTAAAGTAACATGGTATACAGAACATATTTGTTTTATTCATGAACAATGAGTTTACACTGTTGAGAATCCATTACCATTTTAGAGTAAATCTACAAATGTCAAGGTTGTCTATAATTGTTATTTGGACGCCATTGCATCTGTACCGAATTTGTCTATGCAAATTCCATCAAACCGTCCCTCAGCCATTTCTGTGTCACGTTACACTTTGGTCTGGACAAGGTATTTCACAACCGTCGCTATGGAAACAATCGACTCATAACCACAATATGTCATCCATGTTTACACCGATAAATCTGCATTTATGCCAACGCCCAGCGTGGTGCTGGTGTTATATATCCTAACTTCAACTTATATGACAATCCTTGAATCATTAAATCATATGGACAACTCTTCTCCAATTCCATTGCAGGAATAACAGTAATAGAATCAGCACTTTTGCAAACTATATATTGATTTTGTAAGAGATACTGTATCGCTGAATTTTGTATTCTCAGATTTAAAATCAGCATAGCGCAAGTTATAAATAATTGATTGACATCAAATTTAGATATTTCCAAAATGTGTCGAGTGATCAACCAGTTGTTCGTTTCCTATAGCGCTGAGATTACACTGCCATAGATCCTCTTATACGTTAGAAGTTGGAATACTAGTTAAGGTAAGAGCTGATAATTCCGTCTTTACTACCAGCAGCACCGCTTCAAATTTAAACAAAGCACAGCATCAACGCGTAAAGAAGATATTCTAAGACACAACGTTTGATTCAAAGTTAAAACAATTAATTTAATTGTTAATATCAAGCAATGCTAGACACTGATAATTCAATTAAACAAATTAGAAGAAGATATCAAATACTGATTTCAATTAAGAACAGTACTTCCCCCCGTTAACAAGCATCTAGAGTAAGACCTTTTATCTACATGAAAATTGCAAGCACTTGCAGCCATCACATAACATCAGAGGGATAACAAATTGCTACACAGCATCCACATAACAGATATCATTCCAGTAGCTATCAACACAGCATCCACATAACATATATCATTCCAGTAGCTATCAACATATTTAACATGGATATCACGCCTGTAGATCAAACTGAGAACGCGTACTCTAATATTTCAGATGCTTTAAATAATCATCAAGCTGGCATCCGAACAGAAAACGTCATCAAGTCAAAACACGGCAACAACTACAAGTCAGCAATAATTATATAAAAAAACACGTTAACATTGTCCATGTGACTTGGTCTCACTAATTTCTTTTGCCATGGGTTGTGCTCAGGTTTTTCAAAGAGATTACTAAGCTTTCTGTTGAAGTTTCCCTTCAGTTCGTGTTATTTATAGTAACTTTCAATAAATTACATTTTTATCAAGTAGTATGAACAATAAAATGCATAAACCAAATATTTTCAATTTATTTTAGAACGTTAAATATTCTTTTCCTAATTCTCCTTTTTTCACTTTTAAAATATTAGTTGTCTAAACTTCATAGCAGCGATATTTACTTGTTGTCAGTTCATACTACAATGAAGAAATTAGTAACATTGTCAAGAAAATCAGCTTTTGTTTTTAAAGAGAGATTTCTTAATTCAGAGAGAAGAGGGTGTACTGGGGTTTAGCTTCACGATTTACAAGCAAGATATGTAATTATGATGACATTTAAATTATGTCATTTAAAATTATAATGTCACTAAGAATTATGTCATTTAAAATAATTATGTCATTTAAAAACAGTTTTTTTCTCATTTAAAATTATTATTTCCCTAAATAATAAGGCAAATTTATACTAGTTTTAAAAACTAGTTAAATTGTGGTTTTTTATTTTATTGTTCAAGTTATCAACTAGTTTTTTTTTTTTACTTCCGTTCTTCTCTTACAACTTACAAAGTAATTAAACGGGAAAAAACACTATAAAATTACCAAGGTCATTTTTTATGCATACAACACATTTGTTGGGACTTCCGGGAAGCTAACGACCATCCTTACAGGCCTTTAGAAAGTACCATGACTGAAACCGTTTCGGTGTTTTGACAGCTTGTGGTGTGTGTTTTTTTTACAATTTATTTGAGTGATTGTGAGTTGGAAGTGACTGTAGGTACTCTATTTTCAGTGAGATCAGAAACTGTCGCCCGCGTAGCCGACTTGGCTGGCACTGGCGTTCGACCTTGCTAACGTCATAACCGACAATGCAGAATGGCTGCATGTTTTAGAAACTATGAGACTAAAGTAGTCGCTTAAACTGTTTTGGTTGCTTTGTTTGTTTGTAATGTGTTTTTTATTCCAGGAAACTGAAGCGAAGAAGTGACTGCACACAATTTTTTTTTAAGAAAGTCGTTCTTAAAACGTCGTTTGGAATCGTCGTCTGTGCCAACGATAAGGGGCGCATGGTAGTCGACCTTATCAACAGAATTTGCAAATGCGCTTTGAGTGGCTTTAACGGAAACTGTGACATGTGGTGGAGCGGATATGGGGAAATCTCGTATGAACAAAATAGAACAGTCTGATAATTGTTTATTTTTTACTTGATTTTGCTTCCTTCGCAAAGTTGGAATTAAAAATTATAATATTATCCACTATCAAAATAATAACACACAGTGAAACGAACCAATATTTGTTCAGCAAGCAGTAACACAGACAGAGATTGTTTACGCAACTTCCTGACACCATTTCTATGGTTGTCCCAACAGTGGTCCCTGGTGAGACAAATGTAGAGAAATATATTTCTTATAAGACGTGATTGTCAGGTTCATTTTCTGGAACGACAAACTGCTTCGTGGGAATGTTAATTGCAGTAAAAAGTTGACTTCTTTGAGTGAACAAGACAAAACATTATGTACGCCTCGTCACAGTTTATAGTAGAACAGCGGCAATATCTTCCATCTAACCGACCTGTTTGTGTGACGTGATATTTGACGCTTTGTATATGGCAAGATCTTACTTACAGCCTTTGGGAATATGCTAGTCGATAGTTCATCTTGTAACATCCGACACCCATAGAAAGGTAAACAATTATGAGTCTCTAATCATTGATGCTTTTAGAGACCTAAAGGTCAGCATGATAAGTTGTTCCCTAGTATTGTTGTTGCTTGTCTGCATTCTCTATGCTGGAGAACTACTGGACATGTATAGACAAGAATAAGAAGATTAATAATCCCAGCATAAGTTGGTAGTTTGATCTTGTGACTTACGTTGTCTTCGACCTTAAGTTCTACAATGAAATATTTTGACAGCTGCCACTGATACTTTAGTTGTTTTCCTAATTTGTGTCGTTCCAGGAATATAAGTGCACATTCGTCTTTTATTATAAATTTATGTTCATTTGGAAAAGCTGTGTCTTAAAATGTAAAAACACTTTAGTGGTTAATAATAGCATATTTCACAGCAGAAAGTCTCGCATTACAATTTACAGTTTACTTTTACAATTGTTAATATGAGCATTATTTTTTTGTAAAACATCATTCACAGATAAATACTTAATGTAAAAGTAAAAAAAAAAGTAAAGTACCCCCGTCACGCCAAGTGACGTATAGGGAAATATGGTTTTAGTGACCCTATATTTTACAGACCTTCAGCACATGATTTTTGGGGTAATGTGGTCGGTATTTCGCCCGTGCTGCTTTACTTTCCCAGAAAAAAAATCCGGTACCCATTTAAGGCTGGGTGAACCCGGAAGCCGTCGGTTGGGATCGAACCCTACCCCTTGTCCTTTGTAGTCCAGTTCACTAACCACTGAGCTATCGCGGCTCCCAAATACTTAATGTAGCTTATAAAATTAAACTCACGTTTTGTGTGTGATGTCTCAAATTAAGACCATTTCTATCTAATATCGATTTCAAGGATTAGTGGAATGTACTAGATTCAGGATATCTGCTCCAAAAAATGCTGCAATATTTCCAAAGTTATAGTTAAGATGTAATTTTAAATCAAAACACAAAGCAGTGTTCAGCTTTTGTTGATGAGTATAGACTTATCTCATACATTTGTTCAATATCTAAATAAGAATTATATAAAAATGCTTTCTTTCTATCATCAACCTGATACAGTGATAAATTATTTAGAGCGACAAGTATATCATAAATATCAATATTTGTATAGAGCTTTTCATGTACTGTTTAACTTAAGAGGGTTATCTATTTCAAATATGTACACAGTGAAATAATACATGCAAAGGAAATGTGTTTTAAGCTGAACATTTAATGAAATAATATAAGCTGGCCAGTATTTTGACAGATTACCGATTTTTGTTACTTGTAATGATCATCATCATCAGGTCGGATGGCCTTTGTAGAACATTGCCCAGCTGAAAGAATCTCTGCCTCTAGCCTGATCTCTAACTTCTTCTCTTGTTCAAGGTTTCCTTGGTGTCTTGAACCGCATCTTCTTGATGTACCCCGATGCATAGTCCAAGAACTATGCTTTCCATTTTTGTTCTTTCCAGCCAGTCTTCTGATATGCCAATAGTATTTTAATGCCCGCTGTAAAATGTATTATAAGCCAGTTCTTTTTTAGTGGTTAAATCTTTTAATATTTCTTCATTGCTCTTTTTCATTATCAAAGTGATCTTAAGGATGGATTTTTCTGTAGCATTTCGTTTTGAATGAATCAGTTTTCTTATTTGCTGCTTACCAGATTTTCCACGATATGTATATGTTACTATCGAAATACTGCATACCCTTAGCTTTTTGGCTCATATTGTTCCATTGTCAATGGACATTATCTTGTTTTGCAGTATATTTGGATAAACGTTTTGCTCTTCAGTGTTTTCAACACACTCATTTATCTCTATTTATCATTTGTACTATTTAAACTTTATTTACTATTTATTATTTTGTATTATTTTATTTTCCTGTGTGTTACCGGGGCCTCATTATGAGGGATGTAAAGAATAGTGACACTGTGACCTTCCAGGCATGTCGTAAGAGGCGACTAAGGAGGTTGATCGATGGCTTGACAAGCTGTCATTGTAAAAAGTATTGTTATGGAAACAGAGCCATAGATTTTAGAGCAGTGGTCTCTGCAATATGTGAAACTTTGGCACGCAAGGTTTCTGTTTTTAAGATTGTGGTTCTGCCCTATGTGCCGTCTTCGGCTACAAAGGACAATAGATAGACTATTTAAAAGGACTGTGTCATCAGCGTTTCTTTTACTTGTAATAGCATGTGTAAATGTTATTTACCTAATCTTTATATTATTTTGTTTGTCATTATTTTAATTGATCTCTTAATTTCTGTGAATTTTTGTCTCCGATTTTTTTTTTACTTTTGGGAAACCGAATTAGTGCACCTTGTGATCGGCAGGTAGGGGTATAAGCTCACATTGTTAACAGTAACCAAATTCAAGTGGTGTGGCCTGTAATACTACAGAGCGTCCAACTTTCCCGGAGTCTTCTTTCCTTCCTCGTCTTTCTCTCGGCGTCGAGAGGAGATTTAATTTGCGGTCGTTTGCTCTTCTGTTGGCCTCTGCTGCTGTTATGTTTCCTAGTGTTTCTAATATACCGTCGATCCATCTTTTTTCGTGGTCGACCGTTGGGTCTCGTGTTCTAGCAACGTTTATTGAGAGCTCGTTGTGTTGTGTTTTTATCACTCTGCCTTGTCACGTGGCAAAACCATTTTATCTGTTGTTTCTTTGTATATTCTATGGCGGAGGTTATTTCCAGCTTTTTTCTCAGTTCTTCATTTCTGATTTTATCTCTCAGGCTGTTTCCTGTCATTCGTCTAACACATTTCTGATTTTATCTCTCAGGCTGTTTCCTGTCATTCGTCTAACACATTTCTGATTTTATCTCTCAGGCTGTTTCCTGTCATTCGTCTAACACATTTCTGATTGTATCTCTCAGGCTGTTTCCTGTCATTCGTCTAACACATTTCTGATCTTATCTCTCAGGCTGTTTCCTGTCATGCGTCTAACACATTTCATCTTCCCAGAGTAAAACCTCTAAAACCAAATTTTAAAGGGTGAGTAAATGTGTCGATCCAGACAAAATGTTTGCTTATTTTAGAATTGAACATAGACCCACTTGTTCAATAGACGAGCGCACTAACCAAACTCCATGTCAGATTTATCAAAGTAAGCGTCCACGTCATTTCTTAGTGTGGTACATAGAAATAGACAACTGTTACAACATACTAACTAACATGATGATAATCACAGTTATTTTTCTGGGTTGGTGTGAAATAATAATCTAGAAGCTAAAACATTGTAGTTCATAATAACAAGATACTCGAAGTGCTGATAGAAAACACATGTAGATGTACAACCCACAACACATGTGACCATAAAGGCTGCTTGCGACAAATCATTAACGTCACCGGAAGAAACAGGATAACTAATGTTGACAATGTCTGCCCCTAACAGTGAAACACACCTTGCACAAATCAAAATACATATTGTTAATATGTAAACGAAACTAACCCAAAATATAAAATTACTTGCGAAATGTTACCCTTTTATCTAGAACATCCCGAAGTCATTCACTAATATAAGCAGAAAGAGCATTTTAAACATAGTTATCTTCTAGTCTCTATATCGTTATTTGACCAATAAAACTGGCTATTTAAATACAATATTTCACTGCTTGTTTCTTTAATATGCTTCTATAATTAGCCCTGCATGTCTTACCAGGCGACTTTACTGGCAAAGGTTTCCTGTGTACAAAAGCAAAGCAGCAACTTCACAATCTCTTCGTGAACTGACAAAAATAATAGTCACGTTTTTGTAACCCGGACCCATTACAGCATTACTGTGGCAGGGAAGATTTGGCTCTTGAAGCTAAACGCAAACTTGTTTGCCAAATAATTTCTTCACTTCTATGGATTCCCCCATTGTACGCTAAGCAAGTGATTTTTCCTTAAAATAGGACACAATTTCAGTAATCGAAATGTCTGAGCGTGTCATTCAGACACTTGCAAATTGCAGAACGAATCAATAACGGCGAATGAGGCAAACGTTATTGGAAAAAACGTCATTACTGGCGTCACTGCGTTCTTTGCTCAGTGTTTTCTGCCCATCTTTTTCAAGTATATATATGGTAATGGTTTAAGTAGTTCGCTGGTTAAACACCACTACAATTATATTTTAAAGCGCCGTTTATTACTTACTAAACCAGCTTCTTATTTCAAAATATTTTCTTTTTTGTTTAAATTGGCCACAGAAATGTCACTGCTCCGATAAATGATGAGAGTACCTCGAAAAGGTTAATGAGTAGCCAGGATTATAACGAAAATTAACTATTTTTAATGAGAAATTAACAGGAAAATGTACGACAGCGTCTACCAGCAATGCAGGAGACAAAACGAAATGGCGTTCCAAGGTAACAAACTTTCGATAATTATGGATTTTAATTCGTTTGCAGTGATACCGGGGCCTTCCATAACCAAACCTTCGATGCGGAGATGACAAGAGAAAGTGTACGAATGTACACATTCAATGTACACATGTACACAAGGCATAAGATAACTTATCTAGCTGCTATTGGGAGGTTGAAGTATTGGCTCTTTTAAGGGAACGTTCGTCAATGCTCTTGTTTTGAATGTCTTTCCTTCCGGAACCAAATACAAAGTGCTCGATCTATTATTGTTTGTTTTTCCTGTTGGTTTGACACTGGAGTCCTTATTTAGAACTCTCGTGGAACCATAAAAATCGAGCTCATGTATTTGTGTGCATCTGTTCAACAGTTTTGCTATACTGAATTCATAGTCGCAGCCAACGCTTCCCTTGAGGAAGAAATAAGTACCTGGCTGCTGTAATATTTGATAAAATGACGCAAATGGCTTGAACCAACACATGGCGGCAACTTAGGGGAAAAGTCCTTATTAAACTTTATGTGTGTTTAATATGGGACTGAAATTTTGACGTTTTAAAATAAGAAGAGTAGATTGAACAGTTTGTCAACATGACAAAAGCTATACACATGAACATAGAGAGAGAAAGAGTGAGAGAGAGGGTGAGAGACGGGAGAGAGAGGAGAAAGAGAAAGAGACGTAGAAAAATAAATCTATGTTACAAGGAAATCCACAGATTTTCGAATAAAAATTATGCGTATCGCTTGCTGAAGTATCAATATATTCACGGGATACAGGGTCAATAATAAAGAAATAATAGAATAGATGTGTGAGACATTCTGGACTAGTGTAAGGAGTTAACCTTTAATTCACTACATACCAACAAACAAATAGAATATAGTTAGTGTACGGTGTCAGTCTTTCGTTCATTAAATACCAAGTTCTATTACTCATTGGGGGTCGTTTTTTTCTAAATTTTCATTGTGGTTGATCTCAGGAGATGATGTCTAGGGCCAGACATATCGGAGACGGGATGTGAATCATAGATTTCAGTAGATGATATATAGGGCCAAATATACTGGAGGCAAGAGGTAAATCATAGACCTCAGTAGATGATATATAGGGCCAAACATACCGGTGGCAAGAGGTAAATCATAGACCTCAGTAGATGATATCTAGGGTCAAACATACCGGTGGCAAGAGGTAAATCATAGACCTCAGTAGATGATATCTAGGGCCAAACATACCGGTGGCAAGAGGTAAATCATAGACCTCAGTAGATGATATCTAGGGCCAAACATACCGGTGGCAAGAGGTAAATCATAGACTTCAGTAGATGATATCTAGGGCCAAACATACCGGTGGCAAGAGGTAAATCATAGACCTCAGTAGATGATATCTAGGGCCAAACATACCGGAGGCAAGAGGTAAATCATAGACCTCAGTAGATGATATCTAGGGCCAAACATACCGGTGGCAAGAGGTAAATCATAGACCTCAGTAGATGATATCTAGGGCCAAACATACCGGTGGCAAGAGGTAAATCATAGACCTCAGTAGATGATATATAGGGCCAAACATACCGGTGGCAAGAGGTAAATCATAGACCTCAGTAGATGATATCTAGGGCCAAACATACCGGTGGCAAGAGGTAAATCATAGACCTCAGTAGATGATATCTAGGGCCAAACATATCAAAGACAGAAGGTAAATCGTAGATCTCAGTAGATGAAAACTAGGGCCAGACATATCGGAGACGGAAGGTAAATCGTAGATCTCATGTTCATGTTGAAAAATCATCACTGGTATCTGAAAATCCGAAGTAACTTTCTGCAAGGCGCTACTTAAAAGAGCGCCTAAAAAAAAACAGTAGCGCTTATTCCACCTTTATCTATTAAAATATTTACCATAATGTACTAGCTGTGTAGTGGGTGAATTCTTGGGGAGGGAAGGCAGTAATACATTCATCCAATTGTGATAAAAGACCACAGGTCACCGAATCAATAAAATGCAAACAGTATATATACCATCTCTTGTTTTTACATGGGCAAGAAAGACGTCTTAGGATAGTGCTAAAAATAGGTTCTCTAAATCTACTCCTGACATCTCCAACGTCTGCATCTGTCAGTGCCACATATCTTGTATGGCATCTTCATACCTTTTTTCCTATTTTTAGAATGGAACTTGCAATCATATCTCGGATATTTTTTTCCTGTCTTCACTCTTCTTGTTCATAATTCGAGATCGTTGTCAGATTGTATGTAATGTTTTCCAATTGCGTTGCCAAAAGTCGCAAGGAGCTAAATTATATCACTAGCCGAATTGCGACTGTGCGCTGTAATAGAATGTAAGAAATCATTTCTTTATTGTTTTATAATTGTTACTAGTATTTCATCTCTTTTAAAGTTGTGTTTTTAGTTATTGTTACTGTTGCTTCATAAATATGTTAATATGTTCGGAATGCAACAATGATGACCCTCAAATAACTCAAAATAAGTTAATATGTTCGGAATGCATTGATGATGACCCTCAAATAACTCAAAATAAGTTAATATGTTCGGAATGCATTGATGATGACCCTCAAATAACTCAAAATATGTTAATATGTTCGGAATGCAACGATGATGACCCTCAAATAACTCAAAATATGTTAATATGTTCGGAATGCAACAATGATGACCCTCAAATAACTCAAAATGTGTTAATATGTTCGGAATGCAACGACGATGACCCTCAAATAACTCAAAATAAGTTAATATGTTCGGAATGCATTGATGATGACCCTCAAATAACTCAAAATATGTTAATATGTTCGGAATGCAACGATGATGACCCTCAAATAACTCAAAATATGTTAATATGTTCGGAATGCAACGATGATGACCATCAAATAACTCAAAATATGTTAATATGTTCGGAATGCATTAATGATGACCCTCAAATAACTCAAAATATGTTAATATGTTCGGAATGCAACGATGATGACCCTCAAATAACTCAAAATATGTTAATATGTTCGGAATGCAACGATGATGACCCTCAAATAACTCAAAATAAGTTAATATATTCGGAATGCAACGATGATGACCCTCAAATAACTCAAAATATGTTACTATTGTAATTGTCATGCTTTAATTGTAATGATCACTCTTGCTTAAAAATGAAATATGTTCAGGAATCTCTTTCATTAATACGTTTTCATTTACATCGCGTGTATTCAAAAGACGGTCTTTAGTTTGTGTGTTCTTCACTTACATGCAGTTATATAAACTCAAATCCTTCATCTACTGCCCCGTATATTTTTAAGAAAAATGTGTCTCTTCCATACAGCTCAATTTTCCATTTTGTTCAATTATATTTCCTCCTTCTCTCTCTCTCTCTCTCACTATCTCTCTCTCTCTCTCTCTCTCTCTCTCTCTCTCTCTCTCTCTCTCTCTCTCTCTGCTGTACCTATTTTAGCAACTTCCTAACATGTAACACAGTATATTACCCTCACTCATTTTTTTTCTCATTTTATTTTTTTCTTTCTTTATTAGTTTTAGTTACCTTATAGCATGTATAACTTCATTTCGTTGTCCGTTCGTTTGTGTTGTCAGTTTTTTTCTGAAGAATGCCGCATATAGGTCGAAACGGGAAAAAATGTGTTGTTTTTCTTGGATAGTTGTCACTATAATGTGAAAGTGTGTATATTACATTCTACCAATACCTCCATATTTTTAGGTATATGGCAACGAGGAGGTCGACAGCAGAATTGGAAGATACCACCATAGGGTACAGTCAAGCAGGACAAATCAGACTTTGGAGATACCACATAAGGTGTACTCAAGCAGGACAAATCAGACTTTGGAGATACCACATAAGGTGTACTCAAGCAGGACAAATCAGACTTTGGAGATACCACATAAGGTGTACTCAAGCAGGACAAATCTGACTTTGGAGATACCACATAAGGTGTACTCAAGCAGGACAAATCAGACTTTGGAGATACCACATAAGGTGTACTCAAGCAGGACAAATCAGACTTTGGAGATACCACATAAGGTGTACTCAAGCAGGACAAATCAGACTTTGGAGATACCACATAAGGTGTACTCAAGCAGGACAAATCAAACATGTTAAGGTTAGTGGAAACACAGTTTTATGAGGAAGAGGATATGGCATGGGAGAGTAATCACTATATCAGTGATTGTGAGAAGGAGAGAGATGTTTGGAGAAGAAGAACAATCACGCAGTGTGAGCATGGAGTGGCAACCTCAAGGTAAGTGAACAGATATGGAATGTCCTGACTGCGCTAACTGCTGAAAATAACCAGTAAATGGATAACTTTGGATGTTGATTGAAACAGTAACCCCTGGGACTTCCGTTATAAAGATGGTGGATCTATGTCACGTTCTCTCGATCGCTGCAGAAAGTGCATTCGGAATCTGATTAATTTCGGTTCTCCGTTGTACTTTTCTGCGTTAAAGTATAAATGATGATCTACATATTACATCTGTGCCACTAAAGCGAAGTTGTACGCCGGCAACAGTCCTTTTTTGACAAATCAAGTGTTGTGAATGTGACCTTCCAACGTTTAGACTAGATCTGCGCTTTACGTCACATTGGTGCTGTTCATGACCGTTGTTGGAATTCCTTGACGCAAGTTATTTCTATGTTACTTATTAATGTAAAGTACTTCGTCAGCTACAGTTTTATCTCTTTAGGAAATTTGCACTGTGTTTTGTTCGTCGTAAGCTGCTTTCACTAGAGTAATTAGGAATCTAAAGGGAGCAAAATTGTGTGTACGACATTTTTGTGTGCTACGTCATCGTATTAGCTCATCATACATCCCTAGACCGGCCGTACGATAATCTTACGGTCTGTTGTTTGACGTGCGACGGGGATAATCTGACGACTAACTGTGTGTCTAAATGTTCGGAACTGGAGTCAACAACGATGGCCTAACATCATCAAGCGTTATACTTTTTTTTTTTCCATAAAATACGACGATCATCATTTTCAAGAGGGCGTGAACTTCCGGTATATTGTGGATAGGCGGCGGAAACAATTAAAGGCTATGCATGAAAAGTGTTCCTTGTTACAGTTTCCTCATATTCCAATTCCGGCTTGTTGCAGGAGCTATTGAGTTAAGTGCTCTGTGCACACCGTGAGCTGTGTGTCTCATCCGTTTTGATCATGTTTCGATATTCCAATTGTTTACGATGAATGATGATATCGTATGACAGGGAACAGTTGGCTGTGTTCACTTTCTGCGCGGTTTGGCCTTATGTCTTTTGGCGTGTGCTGAGACTGCTACGATGGGGACTACAGTTACCTTTCTTTGTTTGGGAGATGAGATATTAATTCGGATGATTACGCTGGCACGGGCGGTTGAGTAATTATGGATTTTAATTCGTTTGCAGTGATACCGGGGCCTTCCATAACCAAATAGCCAAATAACCAGTAACCACTTTAGCGAATTGCAAATTATAAACAAAAATAAGCGTTACATTATTGTCTGCTTGTAGAAAGGTATTGTCTCATAACATTTTAACGTCTTAGAGGGGAGAACTAGTATTTCACCATTCAAGGTCATAGTATTTGGGGTGGGGAGTCAGTTCTCTTCCTTGCTGTTATTACTTTCCCCCAGCTGAGTGCATACACGGCACCCATCTCTTTTTCCAGCTTGATCGGCTGGAGATGTGTTCGAATCCATGTTCATTATATCATAAGCTAGGGTATTACTACTACACTGACGCTCTCACTGATCGTAAACAAACCATATTATCTTGCTTATTTTTTAAGAAACTGTAAATGTGTGTTCATTATTACGTTTCAGCTCATGATTATTAATATAAATATATAGATTATCTCTTTCATGTTTGCCATCTTAATACGAGTTTTCAACCATGTCAGACTTGTTATAGAGCATGGTTCCTTTTATACATGTATTATTTGGTGTGTAAATTATGACTAGATTTTTTTAAAATAAATAAACAAATATAATAAGTGTAAAATATGTGGGTGAAAATACCTTAACACTTGGATAAACATAATGCTTTTAAAAAAGCAGGCAGTTTAAAATAGAATTAAAACTGGACTTCTTGATTCAGCGCTTTACCATCAGATAGGTATGATAACCAACTTTTCTAGCTCACTATTCTGTTATCATTCTCACTTCCACCTTTCCAGCAAAAATGGAGTGGTCGCCAAGCATTATTCAAGAGGCGCAACCAGAGCCATGTTGTATACAATGATAAGGATTATATACTGGATATGTTCTATTCTGAGAGAAATTCAGGGGCAATCAAAGGAATAGAAGATCAAGTAAAACAGGGAGGTAAATAGTGTTGAGCAGACGTCATGCACCTTTGAAGAGAGCGTAAGTGATTGCAAGAATGTTGTAGTAGCTATACAAGACGGTACTATCCGTAATGGCCACTGGCTGCTTTGTTACTCTGTAACCAAGGAAACATACTGCCTAACCTCATGATGTGATTAGATCAATTGGTTAACGTATAACACATGACACGCAAATTTTTAGTGATTTTGCTGTTATCAAGACAAGGCATCGTACAAGAAATGTTTTTGTGCACGCGAGTCCTTGAGCGCGTGCTCGCTGTGTTGAATCTGTGTAGGAGTTCTAGTTTAAAGTATTTGTATTGCTCTCTGTTTTTATAAGGTTAAGAAAAATGTAGTAGTCAATGTCTGTGTGAAATGTATTTGATAAAGTTATGCACATTGCTAAGTAATGTCATTTTATTTTAAAGTATTTGAGCTCATTATGCGCAGTGCTATATTTGTACTTCAGTACTGAGCTAGAATATCGAATGTAATTTAATACGTGTGTGAAGAATCAAGATAACACAAAATGTTGATGCTTGAGGATTGCATAAAATATAACTTGTATCTTCACATCGCATGCATAATTAATGTTTTCCGAAAGGGGGCGCCTCAGACAATAAGATATATCGTTCTCTTTAGAAAAAAGAAACGAACGTCAAATTGGCTAAGAATTGTGGCGGGGGTGGTTAAAAGGGATTGAAGAAGAAGGGTAAGTGGTTGTGTAATGCATATGTGTAGAATAAAGATGTAGATAAAAAGAGAGATCCAGATTGTAGAGTGCCTACCTGTCTGTCTATTTGATGCCTTAGTTCCCTTTGGAGTCTGTGCGATGCCAACATAATTCACGATCATTTTTTTTTCGTTTTTCTTTACTCTTGTGTGCCAGTTCTGAATTTGTTTAAAATAATTTGTTTGACTGTTAAACCTGTCCGGTTTTTAATATCGCCAATCCATTTTCTCCTTAGTCTACCTGTCATCCTTTCATCTTTCATCGCCTTTCACTGCCCACAAGATGATTTCGGCAGGACCACTTGATCTTGTGTCATGGCCATAACATTTTTTTTTCGGAAACAATATTAACATCCCTTTATGTTATTTTGTGTTATTTTATGTTATGTTGATTTGTTATGGTATGTTATGTTCTGTTAGTCTAAACATATGGATGCGAGTCATGGACAATAGGACAACAGACAAGAAAATAACTGGAGTCTGCAGAAATGTGGTTTTACAGATGAATGTTGAGAATACCATGGACAGCTAAGAAGAGTAATGAAGAGGTTCTGAGAGAGGTCAAAGCAAAAAGAGAGCTAATTTCCAATGTTAGGAAGAAACAATCATCTTTTTTGGCCATGTAATGAGAAGAGAACAACTTGAATATATTGTAACAACTGAAAAAATTGAGGGACGAAGAGATAGAGGGAAGCAAAGAGAAAAAATAACAGACAGCTTAAGAGAATGGCTTGGCAGAAGGTCAACAACAGAAATGATAAATAGCTGCCGAGATCGAAAGTTGTGGAGAGACATGATCACCTACGTCAGCAGGCCCGGTACTTGATGATGATGGTGTTGTGTTAGGATCATTTTCACCGCACTCCGGACACACCCATAAGTGGTCTAATGTTTTCCGTACGATATTTTATTGTTATGTTATTGGTATGTTATGTTATTACCATCGTCACTGCCCTCTGGAAACATCCCGTGGATTTTACGATCTTTACCACAAAATACTGTGACCTCCGAAGAGAATCTTAACCCAGGTGCACGAACTCCATCATGGGATCCATTTAAGGATCAGATTATGTGGGACTAACCTGATGGTTATGGTTTCACAAGCCTTCTGGTTTATGGTGTGATCTAGGTGTAAGATGTCGATGACCTTATGGCAATAACTAATTTCCACAGCTTGTATTTTGCTGTATGGTTCTGTATTGAGATCCATGTGTAACATTTTATAAAAGAAAGAACCCTGCCCTACTGAGCGTACCGAGTTTACGACGCTAGTTTTAGTAGTGTGGTCAGAACTACACCAGAACATCTCTCATTTCCGAAAAAAAAGTTAACAAAAATCTATAAGGCTCTTGTGAAAATAGAAGTCAGTTGGCCGGAAGATGAAACCCGACACGTTGTACACTTTTGGGAGCTGCGATAGCACAATGGATAGTGAACTGGACTACTAAGAACAAGAGGTAGGGTTCGATACTGGTCGATGACTCTAGGATTACCCTACCTGGGTACTGGCTTTTCTCTGAGAAACAATAGTAGCACTGGCTGACCACACTACTCAAAAAATCATATGCCGAAGGTATGTAATATATAGGCACTACCACGTCATGTTCTATACGTCATGTTGTGTGACGGGGCTCTTTTCTCTATTTCTTTCGCTTGTTATCTGTAATAAGTTGACTAACCGCTTCGCTACCACAGTTTATATATTTTTACAATTGTATAGATATTACGTTTTTATATAACATTACATATTGGAAGCAGCGATAACTCAGTGGTTAATGAACTGGACTACAAAGGACCAGAGGTAGGGTTCGATCCCAATCGACGGCCTCCGAGTTCATCCAGCCTTAAATGGGTACCGGATTTTTTCTGGGAAAGTAAAGCGGCACGGGCGTAATAGCGACCACATTACCCCAAAAATCATGCGCTGAAGGTCTGTAAAATGTATGGTCACTAACACCATATTCCCTATACGCCACTTGGTATGACGAGGCTCTTTACTTACTTTTTTTTACTTATTACTTATTACTTATTACTTATTACTTATTACTTATTACTTATTACTTATTACTTATTACTTATTACTTATTACTAAGACACAGCATGTGAAGGTAAAGTGAGGAGGTAGTAGACAGAAACAGCTGAAATAATATTAACCTGGTAGCCCGAGTAAGGAAACTGTCGACGAACACTCAAAGGACACTCCAAATGCTATGTGGCCTAGTTACGTGAAGTTTAAGACTCAATCACCTGTGAAATTTTACGTTACGTGAAATTCAATTCTTAGTGCTGCTTCAAATTATGCAAACCACGTTTCTATGACACAGAATGGTTTTATGATGCAGTGTGTCCGCCAGGAAGTGAGCAACATACACGATCGTTTACAAGTCATAAAGCTAGTCCGCACAGATCAAATGTGAAACAATCCCTCTTTACAAATTAAAATAGATAAAAACTTGAATTTATAAGGGGAATTTCGATTGTTGTTTATTTGTATGTTGCTTCCTGAAATGTGTTCTGGTATGTGTGAGTATTTGTGTATGTGGCTCACAAATACGTGACAACGACAACGCTGATAGTGTGGCTTAAAGTCAACTTGTGGTGTTGATGGTAGACAGGTCGGCGATTAAAAGACAATTAACAATTGTCTTTGGAGAATCGACAAGGCTATACCATTAAGCAAACAGTCCAGAGACCGTACAAATGTGGAATACATTGTCGAACAAGAGAGAATGACAATCTCTAACGTCTAGTTAGGCGAATGTGTATAAAACCAGTGAGCTATTGTAACCATTAGCGTACATGTAACTCGTCATTTTCTGAAAGTGAATGAGCACCAATAGGGTTTCCCGAAGTGTTATACTGTCAGCGAAACTTCGACCACAAAACCCTCCACTACCTTGTGGACTAGTTTCTAGTTAGAATCGAAGGTTATGGGAGTACACCCAGAGTAAAAATCCGGAGGGAGGGACCCTAAGGCAGTGGACGGCGTTAATCGTCTTTCTGGCATCCCCTGCACCTTCTTTCAATTCCGAACGTATGGACTTTGTCCCTCCTTCGGAAATCCTTGAAACGAAGTCGAGAGGGGGATAGTGCGACTGGGTAAAGCACTATCTCCATATCCTGTGCCCAGGCAGAGTAGGCAAAGTGAAATGAGGAAGAAAGCACCAATGTTTAAGACAACTGCAGGAAAAATGTCGGGAACAAAATATGCCGCTCTATATTGCCTTTGTGGATCTCACAAAGGCATTCGACACAGTAAACAGAGATGGTCTCTACAAGGTGTTAGAAGGCATAGGCTGCCCTCCTAAATTACTTAGGCTGATAATTTCCTTCCATGAAGACATGAATGGCCAAGTCCATTTTGATGGGAGTCCATCAGAGAATTTCAAAGTCAACAAAGGAGTGAAACAGGGATGTGTCCTCGCCCCCACCCTTTTTGGTATATTTTTTGCTGCCCTCCTAAATTACACCTTCGAAAACAGCTCAGGAGATATTTACATTCGCACAAGACCAGATGGCTCACTGTTCAACCTAGCACGACTAAGAGCAAAAACCAAAACAAATGTTGCCCTACTTAAAGAATTTTTATTTGCTGACGATGCAGCCCTAGTCGCTCATAGTGAGGCCACCCTACAGTCGCTGATCAACAACCTGGATAAAGCATGCGACCTTTTTTCACTGTCAATTAATGTTCAGAAGACAGTAATACTAAATCAAGGTGACTTCAAACCTATATCTATTACTCTAAAAGACTGCCCACTAGAATCAGTACAGAAATTTACATATCTTGGATCCACAGTTACGCAAACCATCTCTCTTGATGAAGAAATAAACTGTCGAATTGGTAAGGCAGCTACGACCTTCGGCAAACTCACAAAAAGGGCATGGAACAACACGAAACTAACTCAAAAGACTAAACTCTTAATATATCAAACTTGTGTGCTTAGCACACTACTATATGGATCCGAAACCTGGACAACATACTCAAACCAGGAAAAAAGACTAAATGTCTTCCACATGCGATGTCTCCGCAAAATAATGCACATCAAATGGCAGGACAAAATAACCAACTTAACTGTCCTGCAACGTGCTAAGACCCTAACAATCATGTCGATGCTCAGAAGTCGAAGGCTAAGATGGCTGGGGCATGTCCAACGGATGGAAGAAAAACGCATTCCTAGGCAAATACTATATGGCGAGCTAAAACACGGAAAACGACAAATCGGCAGACCTAAACTACGATATAGAGATATCTGCAAATCATCTCTGAAACACTTCGCCATCTGTGAAAACGACTGGCAACATCTGGCAAGTGATCGCACATCATGGAGAGCACGTATAAGGAACGGTATAACAACATTTGAGACTGTTCTAAGACAGGACTTAGAAGAGAAGAGACTCATGAAAAAGGATGGTAAACCCTGTGGACCAGCGAGCCTGACCTGTTCATTATGTGACCGCGTGTGTTTGTCAAACATTGGTAGAATTAGCCACGAGAGAAGCTGTTCGGCAAAAACAATACCTCAAAAAAATACGCAATAGCCTCCACTAGACCGTCTGACAAGACGAAAAGGGCCATATATATATATATATACTGTCAGTCACAATAATAATGAACAAAGGCAAATTCTTCAATTCTTGTATCTGAATTCTACTATACAAAAGAACATTTGGTGCTTTACCGACTTTGGCACAGCTATAAATGCACTCTGCATTCTCTTTACTTTGGCAACTTCGAAAAGTTCTTGGCTGAAGTCACAGTTGGCTACATAACTGAAATAATTAAGTATGTGATGCAATCTCGCGAAATGTCTTCGAGAACGGTTCTCAAATGTTTAAAATCTGCAACCACAGAGATTGCAGTAATTCTATTCTCGTAACATCATCGTCATCAACATCAAGTGCCATGCCTGATCGCGCAGGTGATCATGTAGATCCACAACTTTCGAATCCGACATTTATTTATCATTTCTGTTATTGGCCTTCTGCCAAGCCATTCTCTTAAATTCTCTGGTATTGCTACCTTCTATCTCTTTGTCCCTCAAATTTTCCCAGTTGTCACAATATACCCAGCTTTTCCCTTCTCATTACACGGCCAACAAATGATTATTATTTCTTCCTAACATGGGAAATTAGCTCTCTGTTTGCTTTGGACTCTTTCAAGACGTTTTCATTACTCTTCTTAGTTGCTAATTGTATTCGCAACGTTCTTCGATGTTCGTAAATATGGTATGAAACTTATTGACAACAAGTTGAACTGGTAAAGACAGACCTCTAATCTGCAGTTGCATCTATGGTATGGTCTTTGACCGTCAACTAAGTGAGGACATTAGAGTTAACAGAGTGAAGTGGCGAACGTTTGGAATTGATAGGCGGGAAATACTTAAAGTACTGATGATTATAAATAAGAAAAGAATTCATAAAGGATACCCATCATGTTTTGTGGAATATTCTTCTCTTTCTTCTTCAGCGATAGGGTTGCCATCCGTCCCGCTTTTTCCGGATTGTCCCACTTTTTAATCAAAAATTAATTGTCCCGCCTAAGGGTCTGGGGGACAGCAATTTGTCCCGCTTTTTAATCCAGCCAAATTTTTCACCTACAAATTTTAATATTTTCTTAAATTATTTATTATTGGTTTGAGTTTTGTTACAAAATGAAGCTTCTTAGTCCGAAACGTCTATTTGTAGAGTCCTGCGCTATCGCTATTTAATAATAAAGTTTGTAGATACAACTCATAAATACTCATTTGAGAATATCCAGCACAAAATTGTTAGTGCGGAAGGCGGTATTATTTAAAAATTTACAAAAGATGACGTATTCGGCTTCGTCTTACTCTTAGGCGACTCTTAGCCGAGGCGCCGAGCCTTACTCTACCCATCTCACCGCTCACGTGATCTGTGCCTACGTGACAATCTGCATGCTTTTGTCCTTGTCGTATTTCTGTAGGCGCTAATAATTCATTCAACAACATCGGGCCATCCTCACCAGCAGCAAGAAGAAATTTTGGCTTCATTCTTTCTTTATGTGTTGGAGGCTGGAGGTTGCTTCCAGGAATCCAGTCTGTTGTTACCGGTGGTTGTGAAATATTAAATTTGTTCATTTTTAACTGAGCATTCTAATTTTGTGAATTCTTTTTTTGGATTTATTTTTACTTGGAAATGCCGAAGAGAAAGTGTTTTTTCCAAGAAAACTATTCGGAAGAATGGTCTTTCATAAAACAAGGTAGAAGTGAGTAATAATTAGTCTATGTGTGTGCTATCTCTGACTTTTCCTATGGCTATTATGCTTTACATGATGTGTCCCGCTTTCGCGTCTAAAAAAGTACCATTTGTCCCGCTTTCTGCTTCGAAGGTTCTGGCAACCCTATTCAGCGATCATGGCTCATTCAGACTAGGACTCTGGACTCTCTTATGGAGGCAGCTGTCTGTTTCAGTGATTCGGTTGACCCATAGAGTTTTTCTTCCAGGGAGGTGGGTGTGGGCCACATTGTCCTCCTCAGACCTGTCTACTGGGGGCAATCCTGTAGAACGTGTTTTGTTGTCATGCTATCCAGGGTACAATGTTTGTGGAATATGTAGAATGTAGTAAAGCGCACTTTTTTTCTCATGTAAAGCAAAATAATATTCTCGTCACGCCAAGTGTTAGGTATGGGGAATAGGGTGCTAGTTTCTTATTTTCTTAGCATTTACAAATTTTAGGGAGCAGTTGGTCTTTATTTCTCAAAAATAAAACGTATATAAAATTCATTTATGTGAACTTTAAAGTCTTCAATAGCAGTAGAACCCAACTCTTGTCATCATCATAGAAGCTTCCTAGCCACTGGACTGCTGAGGCTCATTTTTTATCAATCACAATCGAGAATTTACGGGTGATGTGGACGGCACCATGCAAGCTCGTCCTAAGAACCCCTGAGGAAATATCAAAAACCAATTTTCATAATTTATTTTAACATTGAAGAAGTGTCCGTTCGAAATGCAAGCCACCACACTTGGTGAGCTGAACCATGATCAACAGATGAGGGCATTTATTACTTCGTTATGTGGGTCTAAGGGACGATAAGAGGTGTGTAGAATTAGGGAGCTAATAAAACTATCAACATGCATAATTCTTGTCATCTAATAAAAGAGATTTAACACCTCTGGGGTTGATCGCACTGCAGAAAAATCGGTTATGCTAATAAATCAAAAACACATACTGGAACGTCTCAGCACTTGGAAGTGATTAATAGCTGTTCTTCCTGGATACATTTCCTCTATTTTCATGTTATTTGTTCATCTGCAGTATGCAAGTGAACATCCGACTCCTTGTCTTTGAAGCTATTGTTTTATGTACTAACTTAATTCCAAGCATTACTCATAGCTAAAATGTATTCTTCAGCTACTTTTGTCAAAAGCTAAATTTCTTTCCCAGTCCGTTGTTATATGATCGTTAAGTGGATCATACAGACAGACATACATACATACAGGCAGACAGACAGACAGACAGACAGACAGATAGACAGATAGACAGGTAGGTAGGTAGGCAGGCAGATAGATAGATAGATAGATAGACAGACAGACAGACAGACAGACAGACAGACAGACAGACAGACAGACAGACAGACAGACAGACAGACAGACAGATAGATAGATAGATAGATAGATAGATAGATAGATAGATAGATAGATAGATAGATAGATAGATAGATAGATAGATAGATAGATAGATAGATAGATAGATAGATAGATAGATAGATAGATAGATAGATAGATAGATAGATAGATAGATAGATAGATAGATAGATAGATAGATAGATAGATAGATAGATAGATAGATAGATAGATAGATAGATAGATAGATAGATAGATAGATAGATGGATGGATAGATGGATGGATGGATGGATGGATGGATGGATGGATGGATGGATGGATGGATGGATGGATGGATGGATGGATGGATGGATGGATGGGTTTTTGGGTAAGTGCATAGGTAGGTAGGTAGGTATGTAGGTAGGTAGGTAGGTACTACAGTTTACTGCTTAGTGATATATCTTTCGGCTCACCGCATCGAAATTCAGCACGCATTGTTTTTCATCGCGTGAAGATGTAGTAATATCTTGGTCAGCTCTGATGGCCGCAGTCAGATATGAGTCACTCTTTCAGCCCATTCACTTTCTGTCGACTAAAGCGCTGTTTGATTTTCAACGACACACTTTCTGCATTGGTCCACCCTCATTAAACAACTGACATGTGGGTTTTGAGAACCACTGCAGCATCACAGAAGCGATGCTAAGTGCACATTTTGAAGAGATTGCCTCTGTAGACGAGTGATGAAGCTATTCATTTAATGACGGTGTTCATTTGCCAAGTGAACCTACAGTAGCAGCTGAGACCATACTAGAATAGTCCTTCTGGTTCAGAATACAGCAGTTAATTAAATCAAAACTCGAATCTTTATTCTATCAGAATACAATAGGGAAAGAAAAGCGCGTCGTCGATAAAATGGTATTTATTTTAGTGGGATAAATAAAAAAGGGGGTATTTATTTTATTGAAATGTATATAAGTAAAAGAAATAACATTGCTTTAAATGGGATAGATAGTAGTAAAAAACAGTATTTGTCTTTAGTGAGATGTATAGCAGTAAAGAGAATATTTATTTTAGTGGGATATTTTTGAGGTAATAATGTGGTGTTTATTTTAATGAAATTTATAGAAATAAAAAGTAATAATTATTTTAAATTAAATAGCCAAAATGGAGAATTTGTTTTTCTCCCGCTTGGTATAGAACCGTTGATCAGAGGTTTAACAAGCCGCTATCGTAAAACCGCGTTTGTTAATGAAACGTAGACCTGAGAAATCTTCAATCAACCACTAAGATACTGAAGATATTCAGTAATCAAGAAAAGAGTATGGTTATATGTTGGACAGTTGATGAGGGAGATAACAACCGAACAACAAAGCAAGCCCTCATGTGGGAAACAACAGGTAAGAGGAAAAGAGACCGACCCAGAGAGACACTGAGAATAACATTGATCAGAGAGGCAAGAGCAGCAGTAATTGGCTCCTTCAATGAGATAGAGTTGCTTGCACAGAACAAAGACAAATGGCGAGATGTGATAAAATATCTTTAGAAGGATTGAAAACTGCTAGAATACAAATTTAGATAGTAGAAAGAGAATCTGAGTCTATGCCCTGTAGACCAGCTACGGCTCGAAAGGTCAATAGATAGATAGAATTATTTTAATGGAATATAAAGCAGGTAAAAAAAAAGAACTTTCAGTGATTAGTTCCTGAAAATAATTAATTTAAAGTAACAAAGTTTACACTTAAGTAATATCAGAGTTCACACAAAATGTAGAATGTGTCAAATTTGTCAAAGATGTAGAGATAAAGTAATGATAACCGGTGAAGAATGTTGCACTAGCAGAACTTAAACAAGTTTGGCTTTAAATTGATGAGATTAAGAGCTATAGAAACGGACTTAACGGTAAATTATCAAATTCTATTTCCTGTGTGTTACCGGGGGTCTCATTATGAGTAAAGTATAGTGACACTGTGACCTTCCAAGCATGTCGTAAGAGGCGGCTAAGGAGGTTGATCGATGGCTTGACAAGCTGTCATTGTAAAAACTATTGTTATGGAAACAGAGCCATATATTTTAGAAGCAGTGATCTCTGCAACATGTGCCATTTTGGCATGCAAGGTTTCTGTTTTTGAGATTTTGGTTCTGCACTATGTGCCGTCTTCGAAAGGACAATAGAAATTACCTTTGTTCTAATTCAGAGAAGCTCAGTAATGCAGTAAAGGACCTGAATTAGATCTGAAACTAAGCTGTATAGAGAGCTAGAACTTTTGTCCAGAAAAGATATGCTCAAGGATTGAATGTTGAAAGTTTTGATGGTTAACAGTTCAGGAAGGAAAGTTGGTTCATATGAAACAAAATGCTTCATAAAAATCAATAAGGTACCTTGGATAATGAAAAAGACAAATGAGAACGTGTAGAAAATACTTAAATATTGACAAAAAATTAGCTTATAAACATCTTACAAAGGAAATAAAAATATTACGGTCACGTCAAAAGATACAGTAAACCTAAAGAACAATAATGGGTAAAGTTTTTTTTTTTTTTTTCCCAGGAAGATGGGATAGGAGCAGACCAAGAAGATGGTGGTTTCAAGAAATTAAACGTCTTTGAATATGACATCAGAAGAAGTGGGTGACTTTGCTAGATACAAATGATTCTTTCAGTCGAGCTGTGATAAGAACAGCGTTTTGCAAAGAATATGGAACCTGATAATGTAATGCCGCATAGAATGAAAGAACATTTTGTCGCATTAACCACCTGCTTTTCTATAGCCACTAATAGCTGTGTGTGGAAACATGTTTTAAACATGTAATTTGTAAAATTCACATAAATGTAGATGTTATAACCAATACATATTTAATCATTCATAAACCAATACATATTCACAAACAAAATGGAATAAAACATACTCAATTTTTCGAAAAGTAAAATAAAAAAAATAAATAACTTGCGTCAGACTTGAGAATTGGCCCAAGATATAAAAATGGCGATCTCTGTTTACGGGAATATATGTGTTGGAAAAAACGCAAAGATTGATTATTAATTGATAACTAATTAATTCTAACTTCACATAAATAGGATTACACATCAAGGCAATTATTTCTTTCATTATGTTGCAGCACAAAAATAGAAAAGCAAATTGCTTCCATTTTTGATCAGTTGCAACCACTATTTAGCTGAAACGCAACAGTTAGTTTTACAGGAAATATTTCCGAAGGCAATGTCTAGATACCCTGGGAGTGGCGAAACCTCAGTGGTTAATAGACTGGACTAGAAATGACAAAAGGTCTAGTTCGAGAATCAAAGGATTCTATGGCGATGATATGTTAGTAAAGTAAAGTACCCCCGTCACGCCAAGTGGCGTATAGGGAATATGGTGTTAGTGACCATATATTTTACAGACCTTCAGCACATGATTTTTGGGGTAATGTGGTCGGTATTACGCCCGTGCCGCTTTACTTTCCCATTTAAAAAATCCGGTACCCATTTTAAGGCTGGGTGAACCCGGAAGCCGTCGATTGGGATCGAACCCTACCTCTTGTCCTTTGTAGTCCAGTTCACTAACCACTGAGCTATCTCGGCTCCGATGATATGTAGTTATCCTATAAATCACGGTAGCTCACTAGTTAGTGCACAGTTGCCTACTTCATTCTCAAACTGGTATTTTATTTATAATCTCTAAAACTGTGCAGTTTTTATGTGTGAAAATGTATTCAGGATTGCACATTGAACTAATTCATAAAATCGGTATTCTATGGAAGTTGTTTCAATTTGTGAGACCATAAAAAAATAATTTAAGTTCCTAACTTGAGTAGTTTGTGCATAACTGGTAATTTAGTCGAATATTCGATTACAGCCAAAAACATGTAAGAGACACAAATTCGACACTTTCTCTTGTGCATTATTCGAATGATTAACCATAAATAGTGTTGGTCTTTAATATATAGACTCTTCTATTTAACTGCAATATACCATGAAGGAGCATTTATTATATATTTCCTAAAAGAGGCAAAGCAACTAAAGTATCCACGACAAACAGCTGTAGGTGAACAGGACAGGGGTGAAGATCGATTTCAATCGATGATTCTAAGCTCACCAAGCCCGTTGGGTACCCGTTTTTTTCATTCATTTTTATTGGGGTGGGGGATTATGGCTGCCTTACGTGAAGCCGACAACATAACTCACAAAATGTGCTGTGTTCACTAAAGCAATATAGACATATTCCCCGCACACTAGTTTTGTAGTTATCCTGACAAATAAAATAAATTGAATTGAATTAACCATAGTCTAGACCAAACATTTATTCCTGACCACACGAGAAGCTAAACGGAGCTTTGCTCCTGGCAGGTACTGCCTATGTTGACAAGTTTTAGCAGATAGAGAATCCAGGAGGAGAACAGAAGTATCATCGTCCTATGTAAAGTAAATCATTTGTTACACAGAAGCGCACAGAGAACAGGGATATACCGATATCAGGGAGACGGAGTTGGATAGATAATGTGTTTATTAGAGATCTGGAGCTTCTCAAGATGATGTGTTCATTAGAGATCTGTGTTGTGTTCATTAGAGATCTGTGTTGTGTTCATTAGAGATCTGTGTTGTGTTCATTAGAGATCTGTGTTGTGTTCATTAGAGATCTGTGTTGTGTTCATTAGAGATCTGTGTTGTGTTCATTAGAGATCTGTGATGTGTTCATTAGAGATCTGTGATGTGTTCATTAGAGATCTGTGTTGTGTTCATTAGAGATCTGTGATGTGTTCATTAGAGATCTGTGATGTGTTCATTAGAGATCTGTGTTGTGTTCATTAGAGATCTGTGTTGTGTTCATTAGAGATCTGTGTTGTGTTCATTAGAGATCTGTGTTGTGTTCATTAGAGATCTGTGATGTGTTCATTAGAGATCTGTGATGTGTTCATTAGAGATCTGTGTTGTGTTCATTAGAGATCTGTGTTGTGTTCATTAGAGATCTGTGATGTGTTCATTAGAGATCTGTGATGTGTTCATTAGAGATCTGTGTTGTGTTCATTAGAGATCTGTGTTGTGTTCATTAGAGATCTGTGTTGTGTTCATTAGAGATCTGTGATGTGTTCATTAGAGATCTGTGTTGTGTTCATTAGAGATCTGTGATGTGTTCATTAGAGATCTGTGTTGTGTTCATTAGAGATCTGTGTTGTGTTCATTAGAGATCTGTGATGTGTTCATTAGAGATCTGTGTTGTGTTCATTAGAGATCTGTGTTGTGTTCATTAGAGATCAGTGTTGTGTTCATTAGAGATCTGTGTTGTGTTCATTAGAGATAACCTCACGAAGGACAACCAGACTGAGGATAAGCTCACGTAGGACAACCAGACTGAGGATAAGCTCACGTAGGACAACCAGACCAAAAACAACCAGATCGACGAAAACCTGAGGAAGGACAACCAGACAAATGACAACCAGACCGATGACAACCAGACCGATGACAACCAGACCGATGACAACCAGACCGATGACAACCAGACAGAGGACAACCAGACAGAGGACAACCAGACAGATGACAACCTGAGGACGGGCAACCAGACAAACAACCAGACAGAGGACAATCTGACAGAGGTCAACCAGATCGATGACAACCTGAAGAAAGACAAACACACACATAACCAGACAGAGGACAACCAGACAGAGGACAACCAGACAGATGATAATTTGAGGAAGGGCAACCAGACAAACAACCAGACATATGACAACTTAAGGAAGGGCAACCAGACAAATAACCTGACAGAGGACAACCAGACAGATGATAACCTGAGAAAGGGCAACCAGACAAACAACCAGACAGAGGACAATCTAACAGATAACAACCAGACATATGACAACTTAAGGAAGGGCAACCAGACAAATAACCTGACAAAGGACAACCAGACTGACGGCAACCACAATGAGAACAACCTGACGAATGACAACCAGACCGATGACAACCTGACGGAGGACAACCTGACCGATGACAACCTGACGGAGGACAACCAGACATACAATCATTCAGACAACCAGACAAACTGACGGAGAACAGCTAAACAGACAACCATTACGGAGGACAACTAGACAGACTACCTTACGGAGATTAACTAGCCATACAACCTAAACGGAGGACAACTAGACAGACTACCTTACGGAGATTAACTAGCCATACAACCTAAACGGAGGACAACTAGACAGACTACCTTACGGAGATTAACTAGCCATACAACCTAACCGGAGGACAACTAGACAGACTACCTTACGGAGATTAACTAGCCATACAACCTAACCGGAGGACAACTAGACAGACTACCTTACGGAGATTAACTAGCCATACAACCTAACCGGAGGACAACCAAACAGACAACCTCACGGAAGACAACCTGGCAGACAACCTGACGGAGAAAAACGAGACAGGCAGCCTGACAGAGAACAGTAGAAGCAGACGAAAATGCGTTCCAGATGTGATGCAACTTGTGAAGAATGTCCACAGATCGAACGAAATTCAGGAACAGTTATATTGCCAAGCATAATACCACGAGACAAGAGCACCAATTAACTGCTTCATATAGACAAATAACAGAAAAAAAAAGAAGTCTCCAAAACAGTTATCTACTAACACTCCTTCATGTGGGAGTCGCGGTGGCTCAATGGTTAGTGAACTGGACTACAAAGGACAAGAGGTCGGGTTAGATCCTGATCGACGGCTTCCGGGTTCACCCAGCCTTAAATGGAACTGGATTTTTTTTCTGGGAAAGTAAAGTGGCACGGTCGTAATACCGACCACATTACCCCAAAAATCACGTACCTAATGTCTTTAAAAATTATAGTCACTAACACCATATTCTGTATACGTCAATTGTCGTGATGGGGCTTTTTCCTTTTTTTTTTTTTTTAACTCTTTCAATTTATTTTTCAGAACATTAAATGTACAATATGATCTAATCTCAACTTTACACATTGTTCGTTGCAAACAGAACTACATCATGTAAGATCAGTAAACATACCAGAAAGTACCTAGGAGCCACAGAAATGTGATTTTCTAGAAAAATGTTGAAAATATTATGGGCAGTTATAATAGAGAAAAAAATTAGACTTGTGAGAGGCTAAAACACAAAGAAATTTGTTTAATGCTCTCAGAAAAGACTGTACATTTTATATATATATATATATATATATATATATATATATATATATATATATATATATATATATATGAAGCGAAAAAGGTGACAGACAAATTATGTGACAACAGGAAAAAGTGATGGAAAAAAGAGAGAGAAGCAATGGGAGAAGATACAAAAGAGTTGTACAACCTGGGATCAGTTTGGGTACATTTCTAACAAGTTTTGTCCAGATAGCAGCCGCTTGGGCTTCTCTTTTTCGTCTTTTAACTATTTAGGGTCATTTAATGGGCCCAGAAACATTGGACCTCTAGAATTTTGCCGTTGTCCGAGTGAACTAGACACCGAATCTCACTAGCCAGCGATTGGAGAAGGGAAAGTCGCGGAGAAACCAATTTAAAGAGAGAAATTCTCACTGCCTAGGGCGCGCTTTGAACCTGGCACCTTCTGGTCCATAGACCGACTTCTTGTTTCTGGACCACTTAGATATGTTTCTGTCAATTAAAAGAATATTGTAAACATGAAATACAATTGTTGATGGACATAATAATATTTAGATAATAATAATGCCAAACGTCATGAACTGTCTCGAGTTAAAAGTATGGTTCGAATCAGGCATGAACATGAGCCAAACACTCTGACCTCGACGCTACAATGAACCTACAGCTTTACTATAGAAAGAGGGAAAATAAAAACACAGTTAAATCGTATTACCAATTCTCCTTCTCTTTCTCTCTCTTTTGCTCTTTCTCTCTTTGTCTCTCTCTTTGTCCTCCCTTTCTCTCTCTCTCGCTCTCTCTCTCTCTCTCTCTCTATCTCTCGGATGCAATCAGTGCTCCGCAGTAAGTGTCCATATTACGCCAGCCAGACAGACCAATCAATAATACTGCCAACTAGGACCTGCAATTTAAACACTAATGAATATTATTTGTACAGGAGTGACAGAAAGTGCTTTGCAATCCTGCCATGCCTGAATTTAGCATAAGCTTAATATTTATTATAAGGGCACGACATCTAATAGGAAGAGACTTCGTTAAGCGTGCCGGCGGCAACTTTTGCAAGGCACGGGTGGAACATGGGACACAACTGCCACAAAAACTGTTGAAGTTGATCGAATCTAGAAAAGGCTACTAGTTTTGTACTAACGACCAGTCATTTGATTTACCACCGGTGGAAAGCAGATGTAGAAGGTAAAGATAAGGAAGAAACTGGCACAATGTATAAAGCTTTATGTGCGCTTACTCCTTTTGGCACATTCTACTCTCCTTTTTTGTTGGTAATAAGTTTGTATCTTCACCGCGCAATCTAATTCACTGCCTCCTCGAGTGGATTGTTAGTAAAGTAAGCAAGGAGCCCCGTCACGCCAAGTGGGTGGCGTATAGGGAATATGGTGTTAGTGACCATAATTTTTACAGACCTTCGGAACACGATTTTTTGGTTATATGATTGGTATTATTACGCTCGTGCCATATTTTATTTTCCCAGAAAAGAATCCGGTACCCATTTAAGGCTGAGTGAACCCGGACCGTCAATCAGGATCGAACACTACCTCTTGTCCTTTGTAGTCCAGTTCACTAACCACTGAGCTATCGCGGCTCCCACTTTCTGTCATGCGCTGTAGAAATATTTGAGATCTGTTTTAGCGAATGTATGAACGTCATCAAAGATGTATAAACTAAGTCCGCCTCAAATACTTCAAGATATGTTTCCACATAATAATGTACAACATGCTACCATCCTTGGACATCTGCTGGAAGTAAGAGCCGTTATGTGAATTAGAAGGGAGACGCGATAGCTCAGGGGTTAGTGAACTGGACAACGAAGGACAAGAGGTCGGGTTAGATCCTGATCGACGGCTTCCGGGTTCACCCAGCTTTAAATGGGTTCCGGATTTTTTCTGGGAAAGTAAAGTGGCACGGGCGTAATAGCGACCACATTACCCCAAAAATCATGTGCCGAAGGTCTGTAAAATATATGGTCACTAACACCATATTTCCTATACGTCACTTGGCGGGAAGGGGCTCTTTACTTTACTTATGTGAATTAGAAGGGGAAAAAAAGGCGCTCTTGTCCTAAGTACGTTATTATACTATTTTATGTATATTTTAGAAGTTCTCTGCAGCTCTACGCGTGGCCCCGTATACTATTTAATATTTTATATTTGTGCTTATCTTCATAGAGTCAACAATCTGGACAGTGGGTTTATAAAGAGTTTTGGAAATATTGACGTCTAACCACACTATGATCACTATCGAGTTGTTGTTAAGTTAAAATAACAAACACATGGGTAAACGGTCCCAGAATAAACACTTTTAACTATTGTACATCGAGTGTGATAGAAGCTTTGAAGCTTAAATATGGCTCCCCCTAAAAACCATTCCAGTGTACATTACAGAGACACATCATCAGCATAAGAGTACATAATTGTCGATGTATATACACACACGCGCGCACCAGCGCACTAGCACAATCCTCTCCAAAGTAATACTTATTTGTAATCCCAATTGACACTGGTAAGAAAAATTCTTACCACACTAAAGAGTCTTTTCTGCTCGAACTGATATCAGTTTATCCCCTCCTTAGATGAGTAATTCACCAGCATTAGCATGCTCCTCCTGTACGAATTTGTTATTAGGCTTTTCTCTCTGGGCTTTGTTTTAACAGCGTGTGCTCTATGTGTATAGTCTTCAGACATGATCTTCTGATATTTCCTGATGATGTTCCCAAATTGAATGAAGTCAGGACATTGCAATAGTTAATGTTTTCTATGGCATATAAATCTGACATAGCAGAATAACTGATAACAATAACATCTCATAAATGATTTACGACTCTTATGACTTTCACCGTTTGCAGTATCTACCAATATCTGTTACGTCAGCTTCTCCATTCTCATAAAATAAACTAGTCAGTTAGTCTCACTAGCCTGTAGCTCAACTCGACTTAATATATCTTCTTCTTCTGCTTCTACCTTTTTAGCTCCCAGTGAAGCATAGGTCTTCAACAAACACTTTTCAAGTCGTTCAGTTTTTTGCCATTCTTTTAAGATCATTCAATGTCTTCCTCATCATCTTTATCTCTGCTTCCATCTGTCTTCTCCAAGAATTCTCTGGTCTTCCTCTTTGTCTTTCCCCCTTGGAACTCCAAAAAAGGGCCTGTTGTGTCTCAGTTGGCTTCTGCAGTGTGTGTCCTATCCAGCGCCATCATCTTCGCTGTATCCTTTTATCCACTGGTATTTGACTGGTGCATTTCATTAATTCTATGTTAGTGATTTTGTCCTGTCATTTCAATCCTTTATTCTGCGTAAGCATCCATTAATGAAAGTATGTATCTTCATGATTGTCAATTTTGTTGTTCTCCATGTTTCACAGCCATATAATAGGACCGACTTAACATTTGAGTTGAAATTAATATATCTCTGCACTGTGTTTAAACCTCATGAGATTTATTCAATTTCAGCCGTAGCTTCAATGTCCTTGTCTCTTTCTTTCTTTTTATCTTTTTTTTAACTTGCTCTTGTACCCTCCCGATGTCAAGGGAGATTGAAAGTTCTTGTTTTCGCCCTTTTAGCGGCATCAACTATAATCAATTGATGTTGTTATAGCGTTTCTTTGATGTTATCTGTCCATCTCACTCTGTGTTTTGCTCTTCTCCATTCTCCTCTTGTCCTTGTGCGCTCGCAAGATATCAGTTATTCACAATTGCACGTCATAACCTAAGAGATTTGAGCACACGCACCAAAGTTATTTATAATGATCATTATGACTGCATCTTTTTGTGTTACACCAAACCAAAATTTCACAAATATATTTTTAAAATATATTAATGAGAAAGGTCAGAGTGAATTTAAACATCGATGATTATTACTCTACATTGGAGCTCCATAAAGAAAACTAATATTGCGAAAAGAAAAGCTTTAAGAGAAATCAATACAAGGGGAACTCATTCAGGCCTGAAACTAATAAGAAACAGAGGCTGGGGAAGCAGGTAGAATTACCAAGTGATGCCAACTTCCCGCCCTTGGCAGGATCTGCTCTTCATTTCCGGTGTGTTGGAAATGACGTAGAAGAGGTAGGAGAGAGGCAAATACAGCGTCAAAATAAGAATCATTTGAAATTACTAGCTGTAATGGCTGCTTGAGTTGTAGCCAAGTGTGATGATGAAGAAGCTGGCAGAGCATACTTTTACAAGCAATATTTCTTCGATTAACTGCCTAGGGGGGAATATTATTTTCATATTCCGTGTGAAAAGCTTGTGAACAGCGTCATTACGAATTTGTTCTAGTTATCAGAAATACAAAAAGATCATTTCAGCTACTTCCTGTTTATTTCATTACATTTCATTTTTTATACATTAATTAATTAATTACTGTGGTAGTTATTTTCCTCCCATATTATGAAAGTGAGCATTGCAATAACAATTTCGTGCCTCCTGTAATATGATTTGTTTAGAACTGATGCTAATTTTCTTCACGTTTTTATTTTTTTTTTTTAAACTTGGCAGAGCTAACTTTTATTTCTTGTTCTTAACCACATTTTAATATTTAACTTTCTGTATGTGTATTTTTGACGACATTACAGTATATCTTTCCTTTACTGTACATTGAGACACACTACTGAGGTTATTTTTCTTTCCCTGAAGACTAAAATATTTATCGTGACTAACTTCTCCTGCTGTATAATGAACTACACTGATGTGGCTCTTACTCTCTGTATAATGAACTATACCACTGTGGCTCTTACTTGCTGTATAATGGACCACACGGATGTGGCTCTTACTTGCTGTATAATGAACCACAGGTCTGTGGCACTTACTTGTTGTATAATGAACTACACCACTGTGGCTCTTATTTGCTGTATAATGGACCACACAGCTGTGGCTCTTACTTGCTGTATAATGAACTACACAGCTGTGGCTCTTACTTGCTGTATAATGGACCACACGGCTGTGGCTCTTACTTGCTGTATAATGAACTATACCGCTGTGGCTCTTACTTGCTGTATAATGGACCACACGGCTGTGGCTCTTACTTGCTGTATAATGAACCACAGCGCTGTGGCTCTTACTTGCTGTATAATGAACTATACCGCTGTGGCTCTTACTTGCTGTATAATGAACCACAGGTTTGTAGCTCTTACTTGCTGTATAATGAACCACAGGTTTGTAGCTCTTACTTGCTGTATAATGAACCACAGGTTTGTAGCTCTTACTTGCTGTATAATGAACCACAGGTTTGTAGCTCTTACTTGCTGTATAATGGACCACACGGCTGTGGCTCTTACTTGCTGTATAATGAACCACAGGTTTGTAGCTCTTACTTGCTGTATAATGGACCACACGGCTGTGGCTCTTACTTGCTGTATAATGAACCACAGCGCTGTGGCTCTTACTTGCTTTATAATGAACTACACTGCTGTAGCTCTTACTTGCTGTATAATGAACTATACCGCTGTGGCTCTTACTTGCTGTATAATGGACGACACGGCTGTGGCTCTTACTTGCTGTATAATGGACGACACGGCTGTGGCTCTTAATTGCTGTATAATGAACTATACCGCTGTGGCTCTTACTTGCTGTATAATGGACGACACGGCTGTGGCTCTTACTTGCTGTGTAATGAACTATACCGCTGTGGCTCTTACTTGCTGTATAATGAACCACAGCGCTGTGGCTCTTACTTGCTGTATAATGAACTATACCGCTGTGGCTCTTACTTGCTGTATAATGAACCACAGGTTTGTAGCTCTTACTTGCTGTATAATGAACCACAGGTTTGTAGCTCTTACTTGCTGTATAATGGACCACATGGCTGTGGCTCTTACTTGCTGTATAATGAACCACAGGTTTGTAGCTCTTACTTGCTGTATAATGGACCACACGGCTGTGGCTCTTACTTGCTGTATAATGAACCACAGCGCTGTGGCTCTTACTTGCTGTATAATGAACCACACCGCTGTGGTTCTTACTTGCTGTATAATGAACCACAGCGCTGTGGCTCTTACTTGCTGTATAATGAACCACAGCGCTGTGGCTCTTACTTGTTGTATAATGAACCACACGTTTGTAGCTCTTACTTGTTGTATAATGAACCACAGGTTTGTAGCTCTTACTTGTTGTATAATGAACCACAGGTTTGTAGCTCTTACTTGTTGTATAATGAACCACAGGTTTGTAGCTCTTACTTGTTGTATAATGAACCACAGGTTTGTAGCTCTTACTTGCTGTATAATGAACCACAGGTTTGTAGCTCTTACTTGCTGTATAATGAACCACAGGTTTGTAGCTCTTACTTGCTGTATAATGAACCACAGGTTTGTAGCTCTTACTTGCTGTATAATGAACTACACTGCCGTAGCTCTTACTTGCTGTATAATGAACCACAGGTTTGTAGCTCTTACTTGCTGTATAATGAACTACACTGCTGTGGCTCTTACTTGCTGTATAATGAACTACACTGCTGTAGCTCTTACTTGTTGTATAATGAACTACACTGCTTGGCTCTTACTTGCTGTATAATGAACTACACTGCTTGGCTCTTACTTGCTGTATAATGAACTACACTGCTGTGGCTCTTACTTGTTGTATAATGGACTACACTGCTGTGGCTCTTACTTGCTGTATAATGAACTACACTGCTGTAGCTCTTACTTGCTGTATAATGAACTACACTGCTGTAGCTCTTACTTGCTGTATAATGAACTACACTGCTGTAGCTCTTACTTGCTGTATAATGAACTACACTGCTGTGGCTCTTACTTGCTGTATAATGAACTACATTCATCATCATCATGTGTCGTACCGGTTGGCGTTGGCGATATTGTCCTCCCACAATCTTCTATCCACAGTGCATCGTATCAGTTCTGTTGTTGACTGTTTTCTTTGCCATGACACCAAGCTATCCAGTATTTTCTTTTTTTGTCGTCCGCGATCTCTCTTTCCTTTTATTTTGCCAGTTGTAACCAAGTATTCCAACTTTCCTCTTCTCATGATGTGCCCAAAAAATGTTGATTGCTTCTTTCTGATGTTTTTTAAGAGCTCCCTTATTGTGTTGGCCTCTTTGAGAACTTCCTCATTGGTCTTTTTAGCTGTCCAGGGAACTTTCAACATTCTTCTGAGAAATCCCATCTCTGTGGCCTCTAATCGTCTTTTCATTTATCTGTCTATTGTCCATGATTCGCTTCCATAGATCAGAATCGGTTCTATATAGCACTGTTGAACTCTCTTTCTCATTTTTATTGACATAGATTTGTTGCGTAAGATATTTTTCATTTTTTGAAATGCTATTTTGGCCTGATCTATTCTGCTTTTTATTTCTGTGTTGCATCTTCCATCTGATGTGATCACTGTGCCCAAGTATTTCAAACGTTGCACTTGTTTCAGATTTGTCTTGTTTATTTTTATGCTGCATGATGATGATGATTGTTTCTGCGATATAACCATTACTTCTGTTTTCTTACTATTCAGACTGAGACCTTTCTTGTTGCCTTCTTTTACTATTATATCTTTCATTTCTTGTATCTCATTCTCTGTCTCTGCTATTAAGACTGTGTCATCCGCATATCGTAAATTATTTATGTTGTGACCGTTGACTTCAATTTCATTTTTGTCTACTAATGATCTCATATGTTCGCTGTAAAGTGAAAACAAATCCGGCGACAGAATACAGCCTTGTCTGACTCCTTGTTTTATATATTGAAATTGTCCTGTTTGGTTGTTAATTCGTATAACTGCTGTTTGTTGCCAGTACATGTGTTTTATGATTCACAGATCCTTGTCATCAATGTTTAATTTCTCCAGCATATTTATTATTTCCACCTGCTTTACTTTGTCAAACGCTTTCGTGTAGTTTATAAAGCACATATCAGATCTTTCATAACCTCTATAGATCTTTTTATCAATGTTCTCAAGATGTATATTGCATTATTGGTGCTCTTTCCTTCCACAAATCCACATTGTTCCTCACTTATTTCTGGTTTTATTTTGTTCCTTACACGTCTCATGATTATTCCGATCAATATTTTAGTCATATGGCTCATGAGACTAATAGTGCGATGGTCTTCACAATCAGTGGCGCCTGACTTCTTCGGTATGGCTACAAAGACAGATTTTAGTAGATCTTCAGGTATGTGTCCAGTGTTATATATGTCATTGAGTAGTTTTGTTATGACTTGTACTCCCAGCTCTTCTAATGCAATTATCTCTTCGATTGTTATATTGTCGGGACCTGGAGCTTTGCTTCTTTTCATGTTTTGAATTGCGTCTCCACTTCACTCTGTATTATTGGTGGTCCTGTGTCTTCATTTGAATTGTTTAATTCTGGTCTTTCATCATCATAGAGTTGACTGATATATTCCGTCCATCTTTCCATTGTCTTCTCTTGTCCCATTATTATATTTCCTTCCTTTAATTTCACACATCCTGAAACTTTGACTTCTTTTCTTCCTGTTAATTCATTTAACTGATTGTGCATAAATTTTGAGTCTTTCTTTTGTTGTTTTTTTCCATTTCTTCACATTTCTGTTTTAACCATCCTTTCTTTGCTTCTCTGCATTTGTTTTGGATCTCTTTGTGCAATATTTTGTATGTCCGTTCTTCTTTCTTATGTTTTCTTCTTTCGTCCATTAGTTGTAATATTTCTTCTGTCATCCATTTCTTTTTGTTGATTCTTTTAGTCACTGGTATTACTTCTTTTGATGTTTGTTGAATCGATTGTTTGAGCATTTCCCACTGTTCCTGTATGTCCTGTATTTTCTCAATAGCATTATATCTATTTTGTACTATCGTGCTGTACTTATCACTCATCTGTTTATCTACTCTTAGCATATCTATTCTAATTTTATATTTCTTGGTGATTTCTGTGCCTTCCGCAGTTTTATTATTATCTTTCCAACTACTGGTACATGGTCACTATTGCAATCTGCTCCTGGCCTTGTTTTAACAGATGTCGGCCCATTCCTGAATCTTCTCTGTACCAGTATAAAATCAATTTGATTGTGTATTTTTTTGTCTGGGCTTTTCCATGCCCATAGTCGCCTAGGGTGTTGTTTGAACAAGGTTTTATCTATAAACATTTCATGTGTCTTTGCCCAATCTATCAATCTATCCCCTCTATCATTCGTCTCTCCAAGACCATGCCCCCCAGTCACATTTTGCACTTTAGCTGTTCCTATCTTTGCATTGAAATCCCTGATATAATAGTTATTTCTTGGGATTTACACTGCTCCATCGTCGCCTCTAGCTCTGCATAAAAAGTGTCAATGTCTACTTCTTCGCTATTACTTGTTGGTACATAAACTTGAATTATGTTGATATCCATTGGTCTACCTCTCAATTTTACTAGCAGAATTATGTCTAATACTGGCCAAATTCCATTCACTGTTTTGCTTCTTTCTCTAACATGATGCCTACTCCTCTTTCGTGTGTGGTTTCCCCCAGAGTAAATTACATTTCCACTGTCGCGTTGTAATAATCCTGCTCCTTTCCATCTCTTTCATTTCACATAGTCCCAAGATGTTCAATTTCATTCTCTTGATTTCTTGACTGATGTTTTCTAGTTTGCCAACTTGGAATGCTGATCTAATGTTCCAAGTTCCTATTGCTAGTGTCTCTTTATTTTTTTTCTTGCATACAGTAGCATGATGACGATCGGGTGTCACCTGTAGCACATGATGCTCCCTACCGGACGAGGTGGCTGTGAACTACCCATTAATATCGTTAACTGTAAATATAAAGTTGTGCTTTGTCATGATTATTCCAGGCAATATAAGAAGGTAGTTTGCCATTCCTTTCCTTCTTGGCAGTGACTGTACTAGTCGGAGATCGCAGCCATTGTCTCTATACATGAGATCATCTGCCTGCCATCGCGGTGTGGGGACCACAACCGGCACTACTTGTTGGCTGCTCCCACAACACCATCCACCACCTGCTCCAGTGACTTCACGTAACCCTGATAGGGGGGCTAAACGGGAGCTCCACCTTGCCCAGGGGTGTCCCGAAGACTAGCGGAGGAAAGGAGACGTTTTACTCCTCCTTTGGTAGGGCAGAACTCTAACCCGCTATCCATACACTAAACGAACTTCACCGCTATGGCTCTTACTTGCTGTATAATGGACCACACGGTTGTGGCTCTTACTTGCTGTATAATGAACCACAGGTCTGTGGCTCTTACTTGCTGTATAATGAACCACAGGTCTGTGGCTCTTATTTGCTGTATAATGAACTACACTGCTGTGGCCCTTACTTGCTGTATAATGAACCACACCGCTGTGGCTCTTACTTGCTGTATAATGAACTACACCGCTGTGGCTCTTACTTGCTGTATATGAACCACACCGCTGTGCCTCTTAATTGCTGTATAATGAACCACACCGCCGTGGCTCTTACTTGCTGTATAATGAACCACACCGCTGTGGCTCTTACTTGCTGTATAATGAACCACACCGCTGTGGCTCTTACTTGCTGTATAATGAACTACACCACTGTGGCTCTTACTTGCTGTATAATGAACTACATCGCTGTGGCTCTTACTTGCTGTATAATGAACTAAACCACTGTGGCTCTTACTTGCTGTATAATGAACTACACCACTGTGGCTCTTACTTGCTGTATAATGAACTACACCACTGTGGCTCTTACTTGCTGTATAATGAACTACACCACTGTGGCTCTTACTTGCTGTATAATGAACTACATCGCTGTGGCTCTTACTTGCTGTATAATGAACTACATCGCTGTGGCTCTTACTTGCTATATAATGAACCATACCGCTGTTGCTCTTATTTGCTGTATAATAAACCACATGTCTGTGGCTCTTACTTACTGTATAATGAACTACACCGCTGTGGCTCTTACTTTCTGTATAATGAACCACAGCGCTGTGGCTCTTACTTGCTGTATAATGAACCACAGCGCTGTGGCTCTTACTTGCTGTATAATGAACTACACCACTGTGGCTCTTACTTGCTGTATAATGAACCACAGGTCTGTGGCTCTTATTTGCTGTATAATGAACCACATGTCTGTGGCTCTTACTTGCTGTATAATGAACTACACCGCTGTGGCTCTTACTTGCTGTATAATGAACCACAGCGCTGTGGCTCTTATTTGCTGTATAATGATCCACACCGCTGTGGCTCTTATTTGCTGTATAATGAACACACCGCTGTGGCTCTTATTTGCTGTATAATGAACCACAGCGCTGTGGCTCTTATTTGCTGTATAATGAACCACACCGCTGTGGCTCTTATTCGCTGTATAATGAACCACAGCGCTGTGGCTCTTACTTGCTGTAAAATGAACCACACCGCTGTGGCTCTTACTTGCTGTATAATGAACCACACCGCTGTGGCTCTTATTTGCTGTATAATGAACACACCGCTGTGGCTCTTATTTGCTGTATAATGAACCACAGCGCTGTGGCTCTTATTTGCTGTATAATGAACCACACCGCTGTGGCTCTTATTCGCTGTATAATGAACCACAGCGCTGTGGCTCTTACTTGCTGTATAATGAACCACACCGCTGTGGCTGTTATGACTCTAGTGACTTGTAATTCACAAAATATTTACTTTATCTCTTCAGTTTTCTAAAACAAAATAAAATATAATTACTGATGACCCATCAGCCAGAACATTGCATTGTCATGTAAACCTGGTTACGCTACGTAGAGACTAATGTTCCTACTATGAACCTACCAGCAGATGGTTGCATGGATACCACACAGTTTTCAACATGTCTTTATAATTCTCCACAACATTCCGGTTACAGATGTTATTCAATGCATGACCTGATTCAATTACTTTTGAAAACCATCTCTTCTCGCCGCTTCCTCCACCACCGTTTAGTGTATCCAGTCATGTTAATTCATCTCCTTCCTTTGTCCAATTGAGCCGCGATAGCTCAGTGGTTAGTGAACTAAACTGGACAAGAAGTAAATTTCGATATTGATCGACGGCTTCCGGGTTCACCCCGCCTTAAATGGGTACCTAATTTTTTTCAATGGAAATAAAGCGGCACGGGCGTTATACTGATCCCACTACTGTAAAAATCATGTTCTGGATGTTAGTAAAAATTATTGGTCATCAACACCATATTCCCTATACACACATGGGGGTAAAGGAGCTCTTTACTTTTTTTTTTATTATTTACTTTAACCAACTACACTGTGTTTTTAATATCACACATTTCAGTGATGTTTCTATGATCTCCTTCATCAGGTAAGAGGGAGAATCGCTCTCTTCGTGTCTTTTATCTCTTATTCTCGCCGAGGTCTTTTGTCGTTGAGTTGTTTTGCTCGTTATTGTCTTTCCAGAAAGATAACATAGACATCCTTCTTTCATTTACATTAAAATTGATTAGAATATGTGTCTTGAAGATTAGATAATGTTTGTGGTTAAACATTTAATATTGCATGTTCAAAATTCTCAGATTTGCCGAATCGTTAATCTTTTTGTAACGAGCATTAACTACTGAAATATGATTCATGCATAAATAGTTACTTTAGCACAAAATGTTACTTTGAGTGTGTGGTTTTACAAATTGAAACCACTTCCATTAAATATCATTTCTAAGAATGAGTAGAATGTACTAAACTCAGAACATCCCCATACATAAATATTGCAAAATGTCCAAGATTAGAACTAAAACACAACTTTCAGATAAAAACAAAGAGCTGTTGCTCGAGTCTGGCAATTCTATACCACGTGACCACGAGTTATCAATAGACTTCAACTTTCATTTACTGTCGGACATCTGCACACGTTTATAAAATAAACATCTCGTTTATGAACATTTGCTTTTATCTGTCTGATCTGTGTTCTCTGTTTAAGACAATTTAGATATAAACGTTGGTTGTAATAAAGTTTCATTTATCTGGACCGTAAAGCTGCAAAAGACATTATTTCCGTGTTGCCTTCTTTACTCTGATAAACAATAGTTTGACTAACAATACTGGGAAGCGGCTGTCAGGTCATGTTTCTTCGGCACTTCTTTCCAGTTCCCCGACTTCAGTGGGTAGACATCCGCACATTCCAGCAAAACAAAACGTCCTTTGCCTAAATGGAAAAATGTGGACTCATTGCAAGTAGTGGACCACCATAAAGGTCACTGGAACCAAGAAATGACCATTCATTTAGCAACTTCGAGTTGGTGAACAATTGATAGACAGTCACCAATAGTGTAGCATCACTCCCACCCCTACTTATAATAAGAGTATTGACCATATGAGGTAAGTGCATTGCCTATCCAACTGGATTTTCTGAGTACCAGGTATCGGCTACAAATACACATGTTCTTGTTATTTTTTTTCCATTATGGTGCCGTATTGATTGTTTGTTTTAATTGCCAACTGTAGAGTAGCTAATTGTTGTTGGCTTATTCTATTCCAGTTTGACTCATACGGCCCAATTGTTATTTTTTAACTTAATGATCACGTTCAATTGTAAAGTCAAATTATTTTAGTTTATCAAAATGGCAAGATGTTACGATAACGTTGCCAGTTGGATACTTGTTGACCTGCCCTACTGAGCCAGAGGAACGGCTGGTGAGCAAAGTTTGTTTAGTTGCAGTTTCTGTATTCTTGTTGATTCAAACTTCAGGGAAAATGTTGATTATGTTTGAATTGCGTAATACAATGTAATATAGCAGTGGTACCCATGTACTTTTCTTCATAATTCATATATCAAGAGCTCGAGTCCTGACATACATGCACCGTTCTACACATTTGTAAACACTCAAGTAGTTAAATAAAGTAATAACATTGAGCACAAAGACCACTAAAACATAAGCTTTAAATTCTCTTCTTCTTTCCTTCCTCATTTGTCTTTCAGTGTCGACGGGAGATATAAATTGCTGTCTCTTGCTCTTATGGTCGCTTCTGCTATGTTTCCTAGTGCTTCTAATATTCCATCGATCCATCTTTTTCGTGGTCGACCCTTGGGTCTGGTATTCTCGGAATGTTTATTGAGGGGTCGTTGTGTTGTTTTTTGATCACTCTGCCTTGTCACGTGGCCAATTAATTTTATCTGTTGTTTCTTTATATATTCTATGGCGTGGGTTATGCCTAGCTATTTTCTCGGTTCTTCATTTCTGATCTTGTCTGTTAGGCAGTTTCCTGTCATTCGTCTAACACATTTCATCTCAGTAAAGGTTATTTTTCTTATTGTTCTTGCATCTAGGGTCCGGGTCTGGCATTGGTGGCACAACATTGCGATAAAGATTGTATTGTATAGTCCTCGTTTTGCCTCCAGAGTTATTTCCTTGTTGGACAATAGTGGTGATAACTGTCCAATGATTTGATAAGTTTTGATGCATCTTGAGTCTATCACTGCTGTTTCTGAATTGTCGTTTGTCATTAGACTTCCTAGATATTTAAATTCCTCTACTTGTTTTAGTTGTCTGCCTTCTATAGTTACGTTGATGTCTGTTTATCTTTGGCGACAATCATTAATTCTGTTTTGTATGTGTTGATTTTCATGTTGTATTTTGTGTCTGTGCTGTTGAGTTTATTTAAGTGTTCTTGCAGGTCTTCTACTTTTCTATGTATTTATTGCCTGATCTTCTGCAAATAAAAGCTCGTTGATCTCCTCTGTCGCTGATGGGTTGGTTAATTTGCATATATAGTCCATGCCATGTATGTAAAAAAACGCACCCCTGTCTTACACCTGATCTAACTTCGAAGTGGTCCGTGTAGCCTGCTTCTGTTCTGATCCTGCAGCTGCTGTTGATGTAGAGACTTTAATTAGGTTGGTTAGATGTTCGCTTACTCTGTATGTTGTTAGTATCTCCCATAGTTGTTCACTGTCGAAGTACCTTTAAATGCTTCAAATTAAGTGAAGCTAACCAGTTCATGCCACTAATGTATTATATGCTATCGAACTAATTTCTTTAAACTTAAACATTTTTTGACGATGCATGGAAAAGGCATATTAACAGGTCCACTTTTTTGTCACATGCTCTTATTGTCATGTCGTAGGAGAGTGAAGTGTAAATGTCAATGTGTCACATCTTTTAAAGGTGAGGAGGCCAGTGCTAGTCTTCAGTGTCACCCACGTTAAATCTAACGCCAAGCCATCGCGTTACCACTACCTTACTGACCCTCTTATACAATAATTATAGCGGAAAAGTGAAGCAGAGAGATCATTCCATTTCTTTACTTGAACTTGGTTAATAAATAAATATATCGATATTACGCCTGAAATGTTACGAATCTTTCCAGGTGCCAACAGGCGCAATAAGCGAGGAAGCATAAATAGAGTGATGAGTTTGTTTCAAGCTAATTGGAAGGAAGGTAAACATCGTTTACTTGTTCGTGTAAAATGAAATGTTTGTGTGTGAACTCTACAAATGTGTGACGACTGTTTTGAAATAAACAACTCCGAGACGTGGTAGCTGATAGTTACAGAAAGTAGTGTAGATTCTCTTTAACTATAAACAACATGATCTAACCAAACATAAGGTAATATGTAGACCATAGAAAATTCATAAAAGCCGTGATTATAGATACAACGCTAAAACAAAACAAAAATTGTCTTCAAATATCATAGAAAGAATAAACAACCAATAAAGTTATCATAAAGAAACAGTGAAATATGAAAAACGATTATTGAACCTAACTAAATAAAGGGAGCTAAGATAGTTTGGCATGTTAAAGGCAATAATGGTTTTGAGGGATTACAAACGGCTAGTAAAGTTCCTTGAAGACGAAGGAACAGACGTTCTAATAGACAACAGGCCCAAGACATTAAAGATTCATTGTAAAGTGCACACACTGGGGCAGACACCATAAACAGACAGTAGCATTCAGGTTGACAGTTGAGCGAAACAAGTCCTCGACTGCACACAGTGACACGCTGTCTGGTGATAATTTTGAGGATGACTAAAACGATAACGATAGTTGTGGTGGTCAGTGCGATCTTTCATCAGCTGAATGAAACATATATCATTGCATATTGCAGATTATCTTCATCATCATCAAGTACCGGGTCTACTAGCGTAGGTGATCATGTCTCTCCACAACTTTCGATCTCGGCAGCTATTTATCATTTCTGTTGTTGACCTTCTGCCAAGCCATTCTCTTAAGCTGTCTGCTATTTTTTCTCTTTGCTTCCCTCTATCTCTTCGTCCCTCAGTTTTTCCAGTTGTTACAATATATTCCAGTTGTACTCTTCTCATTACATGGCCAAAAAAATGATGATTGTTTCTTCCTAATATTGGAAATTAGCTCTCTTTTTGCTTTGACCTCTGTCAGAACATCTTCATTACACGTCTTAGCTGTCAATATGGTGCTCTCAATATTCTTCTGTAAAACCACATTTCTACAGACTCCAGTGATTTTCTTGTCTGTTGTCCTATTGTCCATGATTCGCATCCATATGTTAAGACTGGCTCTACATAACATTTAAGAACTCTTTTTCTTGTTTCTATTGTCAAAAAGGGATTGCATAGTATCTTCCTCATTTTTTGGAAAGCTGCTTTTGCATGAGCCATTCTGCATCTCACCTCTTTTGTACATCTTCCGTCTGAGGTTAACAAAGTTCCCAAATATTTAAATTCCTTTACCTGTTTTAATATTGTTCCACTTGTCTTTATTTTGCACTGAGGTGATGTCTTTTTCTTTGTTGTTACCATTACCTCTGTCTCTTTGCTATTAAGGCTGAGTCCTTTATTTTTGCTTTCTTTCACTATAATGTCCAACATTTCTTTAACTCATTTTCACTCTTAGCGATTAAGACTGTACCATCAGCAAACCTTAGATTACTTATATTATGACCCCCAATTGTCATTCCTGGCATGTCCCTTATGGACCTTAAAATAATCTCACTATAAATATTAAACAAATCTGGTGACAGCACACAACCTTGTCTAACACCCTGTTTTATTTGTTGAAATATTCCCAATTGCTTTACAGTTCTTATGGCCGCTGTTTGTTGCCAGTACATGTTCTTTATTATTCTTAGATCTTTACTGTCTACGTTTATGCTTTCTAAAATTTTGATTATTTCTTGGTGCTTTACTCTGTCAAATGCCTTGGTGTAATCTATTAAACATAGGTATAGATCTGTTTTCACCTCTATGGCTCTTTCTACTAAAAATCTTATGATATAAATGACATTGCTTGTTCCTTTATCTCTAACAAACCAGACCGTTCATCGCTAATTTCTGGACTGATTTTGTTTCGCACTCTTCGCATGATGATTCTTGGTAATATTTTAGTCATATGACTCATAAGGCTTATTGTGCGATGATCATCGCATTCAATCGCACCCGATTTCTTTGGTAGGGCTATGAATATTGATTTGAGCATGTCGTCTTGGTAAGCAGATTATCTTACTTTTCATGTATCAGACTTTGATCATGAGTCACTGAACTTTGATCATGAGTGAATGAACTTTGATCATGTGTCATGGAACTTTTATCATGAGTCACGGAACTTTTATCATGAGTCATGGAACTTTTATCATGAGTCATGGAACTTTTATCATGAGGCACGGAACTTTGATCATGAGTCATGGAACTTTTATCAGGAGTCACGGAACTTTGATCATGAGTCACAGAACTTTTATCATGAGTCATGGAGCGTTTATCCTGAGTCATGGAACTTTTATCATGAGCCATTTTTCGTGTATGCTTTACCTGTTTCAGACAACCCGTTAAAATTTCCGCTGGAAGCAGTGTGAGTTGTACTCGTGGTTTGACAAAAAAAAACCCGATGTAGACACTTCTGCTGGCAGAAATGTGTATCATCAGGGTATAGTACTCTAGGAAGGTGAGGAAGCCGCCTTGCATCGAGAGTTTCGATGCTTGAAGCGACACTATCCAGAAGTCTCCGAACACTTCTGGATAGGCGGCCGAGCACATATGGGTGAAAACTCGCGTGCTAAGATGCCGATTCAAGTCTAGTACTTCACTTTTACCTTTACTTCAAATTGAAATGTTGGAATTAACTTTTGTCTGAAAGAATCCGCAGTTGGCTTGTGAGCTTATATATCGACATCAAGTGTTTGCGTTCGATCTCTCGGCCTATAGTCTTCTAGGTTCACCCCGCCATAAATGGTAACCAGAGTTTAATTGTGGAATAAAAATAAGGGTAGTCTGACAACAGGTCCCTCATAATTAATCGATGATTTTTAAAATTAGGCTTGATCAGTATTCTCTCTACGTACGCAACTCTCTAGTCACTACAGAGTTCTTTCTTTTTTTTAAGACTCACGCGTTAGAACATCGTTAGTAGATATCAGAAGATAAAACCTCAAACGCGAGACAATTAGCAATAGATATCAGAAGATAAAACCTCAAACGTGAAACAATTAGTAATAGATATCAGAAGATAAAACCTCAAACGTGAAACAATTAGTAATAGATATAAGAAGATAAAAGCTCAAACGCGACACAATTAGTAATAGATATCAGAAGGTAAAACCTCAAACGCGACACAATTAGTAATAGATATCAGAAGATAAAACCTCAAACGTGAAACAATTAGTAATAGATATAAGAAGATAAAACCTCAAACGCGAGACAATTAGTAATAGATATCAGAAGGTAAACCTCAAACGTGAAACAATTAGTAATAGATATAAGAAGATAAAACAAACGCGAGACAATTAGTAATAGATATCAGAAGGTAAAACCTCAAACGCGAGACAATTAGTAATAGATATCAGAAGATAAAACCTCAAACGCGACACAATTAGTAATAGATATCAGAAGATAAAACCTCAAACGCGACCCACAGCTGATGGCTTGCGCCAGGATCGGTGAACTAAAACCATCCAGAACCTGTTCCACCTCTCCGTGGTGCCTCTAGGCACGATCTAGAACGAAGATTCTAATACAGAGTAATCATTTGCGTCATATATTATTCATTTACATACATGTTGACAGGACTTCCAGTCAATATGGCGGATAGGCGGCAAGAACTATTGAGGCACTGTTTGAAAAGTGTTCCTTGTTGCAGTTTCCTCATATTCCAAGTTCGACTTGCTACCGGAGCTACTGAGTTCAGTGCTCTGTGCACACCGTGAGCTGTGTTTTTAATCCGGATGGTGTTTCTATATTTATATTGCTTACGATGAATGATGATATCGTATGACGAAGGACAGTTCAGATGTGTTCTCTTTCGGTGCTGATACGCCTAATGTCTTTTGGCGTATGATGGGGACTGCAGATGTCTTTCTTTGTTTGGATATTCCATGAGATGTGAATTCAGACGATTCCACTGGCACGGGCGGTTGAGCAATTATGGATTTTCACTTGTTTGCAGTGATACCTGCGAACTAACTATAACTATACATGTTGATAGCACACGGTCCTGTTTCTCTTCTTCTTTCAGCTCGGACTTATCAGTTAGTCGATCCAATCTTGATGACGTTTTGGCACGCTGAAATACAACATGCAATCAATCAATTGCTCTTGAAATGCTGAATCTAATATATTATATACGTTGCTTCTGCCTAATGAAAAGTTTCTCGTCAAGGGATATAACTGTATAAATAAATCTGTTACTTATAATATACATGCTTAGCTACCTTCCTAAAATAAATATTCCAACAAGAACAGGTTTAAAACCGTCTGACTGGCCAATTATTCTAACTGCCAAATGATGTGAGACTCCAAGCAGCATTTACTTAGAAGGAAATACAATTATTATTGTGTGTCATAGTTACACTATGACAATGCTGAATCTTTGACCTACAACAATTGGTTAATGTGATAAATTTAACAGGCAAAAAATATGGACTAGATATGAATATCAAGAAGACTAAAACTATGATCATAAACAAGGAAAATTATCAAGACCTACAAATAAATATCACAGTTGAAGAAATACATCTGGAGACAGTTCAGAGCTACAACTACCTGGGACATACTATAACCAATGATGGAAAATGTAAAATTGAAAAAAAAACAAAAGAATAGGTATGGCAAAAAGTAATTTTAATGCCATGAAAAGTATACTAACATCAAAACAAATAACACAGGGCTAAAACTAAGAATAAGAAAATGTTACATCTTCTCAATATTCCTATATGGTGCAGAAACATGGACATTAGACAAGAAAACAGAACAGAGATAATTGAAGCCTTTGAAATGTGGATATATAGAAGAATAGAAAGAATTGGATGGAAAGAAAAGAAAACAAACATCATCATTGATCACTACATCGATGATCATTTCTGATTCTTCCGCCCCATCCACCGTCATAGACTTTTTACATTCGGGTTGGACATAATCGCCCGGCGCTATTATTGTCCAACTATGTGTTTGCCTGTCGAACAGCGAACACACGATATAAAGAAGAATAAATTATATTTATCTCTTTAGTTTACTGAAACAAATTAAATTATAATTCTAGACGTTTTAGCATCAACGAGGACGTGACTGTATCTTGTATATCCGATCAAACTACTTAGAACTGGATATCTTTACCAGTAGTTTCGTTGGTTGCGGGAAAATTATCAACAGAATTGTGTAATTCTCAACAACATTCGGGTTACGATGTTAGCCTATATTCTGGGATGACCGCAGTCTCAGTTACAATTAACATGGAGTTGCACATCAAGAGGGATGACACGTATACGTGCACTGTTTGTAGACATGCGCTTGATAGTTCATGTACTGAGAAGAGAATCAAAAAAAGTCGCAACAATTGGTATGTAGTAGTCGTGAGAGATAGGAGAAGATGAATCAGATCACGACCTTCAGTGGAAGAATGATGGAAGCAATCATGCACATTGTGGTCAGATTGACCTCTGATAATTAAGGTAGAGGGATTCTGTTATCTTCGAGAACGGTTGTGCTGCGATTGTCAGTCTATGACTAGGGATAAGAGGAAGACAGATCCAACATCATTGATTGATAAGAAAATAACGTAAACCACTATGTATCTTGGGAGCCGCGATAGATCAATGGTTAGTGAACTGGACTACAAAAGATAAGAGGTCCGGTTCGATCCTGATCGACGGCTTCCAGGTTCACTCAGCCTTTAATGGGTACCGGATTTTTTCTGGGAAAGTAAAGCGGCACGGGCGCAATAACGACCACGTTACCTCAAAAATCATGTGCCGAACGTCTGTAAAATGTATGGTCACTAACACGATATTTCCTATACGCCACTTGGAGTGACGGGGCTCTTTATCTTTTTTTTTTTACTCGGCATCTTCTTGTATCTTGAATCAGCGAACATTTCCTGATAGCAACAAAGTTAATGACAATAGTGAAAAACTATGTTCAACTCCATACATCATTATGTTAAGTTTAAAAGCTAATCCTCACATATCGAACTGATTACTAACCTGATACAAACTAGTGCTGAGTTTAAATATTATTTTTATTTTATGTATTTATTTTTTAGTAATGAACAGAAAAGTGTTCCAAATTTTGTTTTAATTTTCCTATCATGTTTTAAAACACTAGATACATTGCTTGAGGGGTGCAATATTATTCTCCGAGTACAGCTTCAAAACAATTATTGATTTTCGATAAATTGTGTTTGTCTGTCCATTTGTCCGTCTGTGTCCGTCTGCTATATGTAACATCTGGTCTCTTGCAATTACAGATGCAATCAATTTTTGTTCATTATCACATAATGTTTGTTTTCAAAGCTCAACCTTTTGTTAATCACGAAACTATGTTATTAATGTATGAAATATAACTTTTTTGTATTATATACTTCAGTGTTGCGAGATTTATTTTTTTTAAATAAAACATTAAATGTTTGGAAATATTGATTAGATACTTTCAATGAAATTTTAGAAAATTGTCCTTTATTGTTAAAAGACATAGTGAGATGGAAAGAACAATATTGAAAGACATGGCACCAGGAAGACGAGATAGGGATAAACCAAGAAGAAGGTGAATTCAAGCCATCAAAAAGACCTTGGTCATGACAACAAGAGCAGTGTGAGATCTGGCTAGAGACAGACAACGAGTTGAAAACAGTCTATGATGACTACTTTACATAGGAGGACAAGACGGGCTATAGACGTTGAGACTGACACGCGGCCTTCCTTAGAGAACAGCTACAACAAACTCGAAGGATCACGCCAGGGACATACAATCTAATTAACTCATTTCTTTTCCTCTCGGGCTGAAAACGGCACATAGGACGGAAAGTCATAGTTCTCCATGATTGACGATTTGCTGCTAGTTCTAGTAGATCTTGGTTATTGCATAGTCCCATGGTTGTTTCTTCCCTAGTAAATGTTCTAAGTAGCGATTCTCTTGGTCTGCCTTGTTTTCTTTTACCAGGTGGTTTCCACATGAATGCCTGATGGGGAAGTCAGCATCTGACAGATGTATTTCCGACGCCTTCTTCTGATAAAGCTCCAAGCGTCATTTTATTTTAATCCAACTCTTATCTGTTCATTTAAAATGTATTCTTTCCAAAAAACAAAAATGGATAACTAACACCATCTTAGAAAAAATGGAAGAAAGGAGACAAGCAAAGAACACTGCCCAATACAATAAAATAGATAATGAAATACGCAAAATGTGCAAAAAGGCAAAAGAAGACTGGCTCAGCCACAAATGTATAGAAATAGAAACTATGGAAAGCAAACAAGACTTAAGAGGAATGCACACAGAAATAAAGAGAATGACTAATAATAATAAAAAAAAGCCACAGAAGGTGGATGCATTGCAGACAAAAAAGGAAAAATGTTAACAGACAATAAAAATCTTATAGATAGATGGCAGGAATATATAACAGAACTATTTCATGATCAAAGGGACAAGAAACCAGTTATAAAATGTACATCAGGCTATAAAATCTTAAAATCTGAGGTGGAAAAAACTATAAAAACAATGAAAAAGGGAAAAGCAGCAGGACCTGACAGCAGACAGATAGAGATGATACAAGCACTAGAAGATTTTGGCATTGAAGTGACTACAGACATATGCAACGACATATACCACACAGGATACATACCAAATGAACTAAAAACATCAACTTTCATTGCATTGCCTAAAAAGAATGGTGCAGTTGAATTCAGTGACTTTAGAACAATACGCCTAATGAGCCATGTTTCAAAATCTTGCTAAAAATTATACAAGGAAGGATTCAGAATAAAATCAATACTGAATTATATGAGCAGCAATTTGGATTTAGGAAAAATAGCGGGACAAAAGAAGCCATATTCTGCATGAGAACATTAATCGAAAAGTACACAGATATAAACAAACCAATATATGCCTGCTTCATAGACTACACCAAAGCTTTTGATAGAGTACACTACAAACAACATATAGAATGCCTAAAAGAGATACATCAAGATGACATGGACATACGACTAATATGTAATCTATACTGAGAGCAAACAGCAATAATAAAATATAACAAAGAGAACTCTACACCCATTGATATAAAAAGAGCAGTAAGACAGGGATGGATGCATCCTACCACCAAGTTTGTTCAATCTATACACTGAGTAAATCTTTAAAAACATCATAGAGATGCCAGGCCTATAAATTAATGGAAAGATAATCAATAACCTAAGATATGCTGACGATACTGTACTACTAGCAGAAAATCCTAAAGATCTACAACAATTACTTAATGAAATAAACATGATAAGTAAAAAAATATGGACTAGATATGAATATCAAAAAGACTAAAACTATGATCATAAACAAAGGAAATACTCAAAACTCACAAATGGATATCAAAATTGAAGGAATACTTTACTTTACTTACTTTACTGAAAACATTTGATCTCCAGATGTTCGTCAGATTGTTGAAAGCATTTTATGCTAGTGCGATGAGTGTCATAATTTCTCATGTTATGTCTCCATCTCTGGACATTTTGCTGCCCAGGTAGGTAAAATTTGTAACTTTTTTGCAAAATATCATTGGTAATTGTTATATCAGTTGGTAATGTCCAGGGTTTTCGTTTAGGTCTTTATAATCTAATTTTTAAAAGTAGCAAGTAGAGTAAAAAGCCCCGTCACGCCTAGTGGTGAATATGGAATATGGTGTTAGTGACCATAATTTTTGTAGACATTTGGCACATGATTTTCGGGGTAATGTGGTCGGTATTTCGCCCGTGCCGCTTTACTTTCACAGAAAAAATTCCGATACCTATTTAAGGCTGGGTGAACCTGGAAGCCGTCGATCAGGATCGATTCCGACCTCTTGTCCATTGAGTCCTTTTCACTAACCACTAAGCTATCGCGTCTCCAAAAAATAGTAAAACAAAGACAATTTTCCGTCAAGCGTCTGCTCGTTGAGAAACTCGTAACCCTACAATCTATCTATCTATCTATCTATCTATCTATCTATCTATCTATCTATCTGTCTGTCTGTCTGTCTGTCTGTCTGTCTGTCTGTCTGTCTGTCTGTCTGTCTGTCTGTCTGTCTGTCTGTCTGTCTGTCTGTCTGTCTGTCTGTCTGTCTGTCTGTCTGTCTGTCTGTCTGTCTGTCTGTCTGTCTGTCTGTCTGTCTGTCTGTCTGTCTGTCTGTCTGTCTGTCTGTCTGTCTGTCTGTCTGTCTGTCTGTCTAGCAGTTTTCAATTCTTTTAAAGATATTTTACCAAATCTCGCCATTTGTCTCTGTTCTGTGCAAGCAGCTCTATCTCATTGAGAGAGACGATTCCTGCTACTCTTGCCTCTCTCATCAATGTTCTTCCCAGTGCCTCTATGGGTCTTCCTCTTTTCCTCTTACCTGTTGTTTGCCACATGAGGGCTTGCTTTGCTATTCAGTTATTATCTCTTCTCATCACATGTCCAACACATGACCATCGTCTTTTTTTTATTACTGAAGATATTAGTGGTTGATTGGCGATTTATCTAATTTCCTCGTTTGTTTTGAATTCGTTCCACGTTATACCAAGTATTTTCTTTAGACATTTATTTTCGAATATGGAGCCGCGATAGCTCAGTGGTTAATGAACTGGATAACAAAGGACTAGGGGTAGGGTTCGATCCCAATCGAAGGCTTCCGGGTTCACCCAGCCTTAAATGGGTACCGGATTTTTTTCTGGGAAAGTAAAGCGGCACGGGCGTAATACCGACTACATTACCCTAAAAATCATGTGCCGAAGGTCTGTAAATTTATGGTCACTAACACCATATTTCTTATACGCCGCCACTTGGCGTAACGGGTGTACTTTAATTTTTTTAAATTTTCGAATGCGTTCAAAATTGTTACTGCTAATTTACACATTCTGTATCAGGTCTACGTTTCATTAACAAAATAGTTTTTACGATAGCGGCTTGTTAAACCTCTCATCAACGGTTCTATACCGAGTAAAGTAAAGTAAAGTACCCCCATCACGCCAAGTGGCGTATAGGGAAATATGGTGTTAGTGACCCTATATTTTACAGACCTTCAGCACATCATTTCTGGGGTAATGTGGTCGGTATTACGCCCGTGCTGCTTTACTTTCCCAGAAAAAAATCCGGTACCCATTTTAAGGCTCGGTGAACCCGGAATCCGTCGGTTGGGATCGTACCCTACCCCTTATCCCTTGTATTCCAGTTCACTAACCACTGAGCTATCGCGGCTCCGGTTCTATACCAAGCCAGATAAAAATAATTCCTCCATCTTGGATAAAACCGGAAACAGTAAAGTTTTTTTACATTTTATTTTCTTCCTCTTGGGTACTAGTTTTAGTTACCTTCCAGTATGTCATTGGATTAAATTTCCTTTGCGTATTCTTTCGCTTTTGTTGTCGCCTTCCACTGAAGGCGATCGCATGTAGGCCTAAACATTAATTATCTGCATTGTCCTCGAGAATGACTTCTTCTCGAGAATGCATGGAAAAAGACCAAGAGGAAGACCCAGAAGAAGATGGATAGATGCAGTAGCAGAGACATGTAACAACAAAGGAAAATCACTAATTCAGACAGTTTGAGCAGCTCAAGAACGACAAATAATATAAACTACGACACCTTTTAGGTATCAGTGAAAAGAGAAAAGAAGAAGAGATTGTCCTCCTGTCTAAAGGCATACATTGTTCACAAACATTCTCATAATACAGCTTTTAATTTCTTTTCTTTGGTAATCAAATAAATTGTTCATTGCATTCGTATAAAGTAAGGGAGAAGTATTCAATGCAAATGAACTGGTTTATTTTTAGTAGTAAACAGCAAAATATTAAAATGATAGGATGAATTCAAGAAGTAGATATATCGATCTTCCTTGATGTTATTATCTTTACAAATTGTACGATCTAAGTACCGATTAATCAGCTGGAAAAGGTACCTTTATAAAAATAACGCGTAACGACAATCATTGAGTGGAAATTACATTACAAGATTTCAGCACTATAACCAGACACGTGTCAAGAACGACGGGCTTCAACATTTGTAAACCAACAAAATTCAATAAAAATAAAACAAAAACAAGGTCAAGCTGGAAAAGGTAAGACAACATAACTAATAATTACGTGTAAAATGCCGCATTATTTCCCTTTTAATTTGTTTATTAATTATAATGTAAGAATGCTTTCCAGTTTACAATTTCCAAAAGCTAATTATTAGCCAAAACAAAACAAAAATGATCACATTCAATACTAAGGCAATAAATATTTAATATTTGTATTTAAATATAGAAAACTTCACAACCACACCACAGGCCAGGTTGTGTTGTGTAACCATGTTATGTTTCTTGTATTTTTATAAAAAATATTTATCTTAAAATAGTGCATTCATTTTGTGTGTTTTCAAATCAAAATATTTTCCATTTAAATGTCTTCCCAGACACATGATTACATACCTCCTGGGCTGTGTTAGTTTGTTCTCAGGCTCTTGGGCCGATTCATCTCAGGTTCCCAGCATATTTCCTCCCTCGTCTGTCGCATACAAATATTAATGTTGTGAAGATGGAACATTTTTCCGAGTGCCACTCTTTCCGTTGTCCATTTTGCTTCTTTTCCAACCAGGAAGCTCTCTGGCCCAAGAAAATTACATGTACTACTTGTATCTTCACGCACATGAATAGCGATTACATTCTCCTTTCCGATGGTTTATTTTTGCAGCAAAACATTTTTCTATGCTCCTGTAACCCACCTATATTTCTTATATTGACAATAGTTTTTGTTTTATATTCAAGTAGCTATCCTATTTATTATTAATCTGTTTTATTTTATTTTGCTTAATTTGTTTATATTTTGCCTTATTTCCGTTTTCCTATAACACTTTATATCTACGTGTTTTGCTATTTATAATGCGTGTGGTTTTTTTCCTGAGGCAACCGTGTAAACTCTACTCACCTGTGTACGGCTGTCATTCATAACATTGTTATAGTCTTGATCGTTAAAAGACAGATGCATCAATTTTTTTCCAACACTCATCATCAAAATAAATGGGACAATCTTGAAAAGGATGCAGAGAACTTAATGTTTGCGCACATTAATAATCTCATATGGAATGGATATATTGATTATATATATAACCTCATATGGAATATATATTCATTCCGTCATTCCTTAATTAGGTGCCGTCTCCACATCGAAGGTTAGCTACCATGGAGTGCCATTTCACTCTGCCTTTTGCCTTGATGGTGCACGTTATCAAATTCATCTGTCCATCAAAGATTAGCTACCATGGAGCGCTATTTTACTTTATCTTATGCCTTGGTGGTGCACATTCAGAGACTAGGGAGTTTAAAAGTGGGAAAGGGATCTGGTCGATCCGGAGTGCTTAGTGACAAAAGCAGATGTGTTTACAATAAACACCTTAAGGAACAATCAGTCTGCATAAGCTTCGAGAATTGCTGGGACGGGCGATGGAGCGGATACGGGGATGCCTCGACTGCAATAAAACCGATTCCATGAATAGAATAGAATAGATTGATGTACAATGTCATAGGTTCACCTGATGTTATCAGTCCACTGTAATCTTGGTATGCCTCTGCTTCGTCTACCTTGTACTTACAAGATGACTTTTATTAGGGTATTTTACCTCTTAACGCGCCCCAAAAATTTATGGAAGCACAGTACATGAACGGGTTTTTATCAAGACCAGGTTAAATCAATGTTCCAGATCGTCAGTTTCATTCTGTGCGATAATATATGCTCACTGAGAATAAGATCGATTTTGTTAGTGAGTATGTAGAGTCAGTTCTGACCTGAGCGCGTAAGATTCTCAGTCAGTAAATAAACAAAACAAACAATAGAGAGTACAGAGATGTGATTTTACAAAAGAAATGCATGCACCGTGTGTTGTATACGTTTGAAATGAGCTGCATATTATATTACAAACGTTTATAGTTAGATTTCACTTTTTTTTTAAATACCTTCACATGATTCATCTTTGATGTATACACATTTTTAAATAGAAATTATCTTTTCATTTTAAGTCATATTTGTTATTTTACATTTAAAATAAAAGGTTTCCTTCACCTCTTGAGGGGTGTGTGGAGAATACGTTGTTAGAGCCATTTTTTCCAATCATCATCAATACATTATATGAGTGATATGGTTGGTATCATACTATCTTGGTGAACCTTTTTCTTTCCTTGTAAAAATCTGGTACCCGTCTATTTCACCAACGAAAGCCAAATTGCTCCTTTTGTTTATGTTTCTGTATTATCAACATTACCCTGCTAAAGTGTCACTAAAATAAACATTGTTTGAGCTCAGAAAATAATAGTTTATGTACAATTGCAGTCTGGAGCCTCACACATATAAAAATATATTTTTAAAATAAGAGAAATTGACACATGTAATGAAATCAGGGCGATTTCTCTCATAAATAATGTTACATTTCAAGCTTCACAGCTTATGATATGATTGGTTATCTTTTACAGTTCTACATTAAATCATACAACTTTGTTAATTGTTCTATAACTTCCACACAAGAGGGGATAATTCTCACTGGCTAGACTTTGAGTCAGACAGCAGCGTCTAATCTTATCGAACGACACTACAACGACTACTTTTTTTTTTTACCGGCGGTACTTTGAATCAAACTAAAGCGACAGATTTTCTAGATCTTTACTTTGAGTCACATTACACCAACTAACATTCACGGGCTGTACTAGTATAGAGTAAACTAGGGCGACTTGCAATACTTTATTTCATTTATCACAGCTGCATTTTGACTACTAAAACTATAGGGTATTGTGAAGCACTTATGAAATTAAAGCAGGTGGGTGTGATATGTAGACCATGCATACTCACATACCTCTTCCTCTGAATTGATTCACTGATTATCGCCTCGGAAGTTTCCCTCGAAGATAATATTCATTTATTATTGTTTGTCTCCTGTGATATGTAGACCATGCATACTCACATACCTCTTCCTCTGAATTGATTCACTGATTATCGCCTCGGAAGTTTCCCTCTAAGATAATATTCATTTATTATTGTTTGTCTCCTGTGATATGTAGACCATGCCACTAACAATGGATGATATGGTTATGGTAATAGTTTGTCGAAGGATCCGGTATCGCTGCAAACGAATTAAAATCCATAATTGCTCAACCGCCCGTGCCAGTGGAATCATCCGAATTTAAAACTCATCTCATTGAATGTTCTAAACAAATAAAAACAGCTGCAGTCCCATCATAGCACACAGCTACAGCACACGTCAAAAAACATAAGGTCAAGCGGCACCGAAAGTGAACGCAGCTGTCCTTCGTTATAGAATATCATCATTTACTGTAAGCAATCGAAATATCGAAATACAATATCATGTGCCATACGGATGGCGTAGGCGATCATGTCCTTCCAAAATCTTGTATCTACAGTGCATCGTATCAGTTCTGTTGTTGACAGTTTTCCATGCCATGACACTAAGCTATCCAGTATTTTCTCTCTTTGTCATCCGCGATTTCTCTTTCCTTTTATTTTGCCAGTTGTAACCAAGTATTCCAACTTTCCTCTTCTAATGATGTGCCCAAAAAATGTTGATTGTTTCTTTCTGATGTTTTTAGGAGCTCCTTTTTGTGTTGGCTTCTTTGAGAATTTCTTCATTGGTCTTTTTAGCTGTCTAGGGAACTTTCAACATTCTTCTGAGAAATCCCATCTCTGTGGCCTCTAATCGTCTTTTCATTTGTTTGTCATCCATCCATGATTCGCTTCCATTGGTCAGAATTGGTTCTATATAGCACCGATGAACTATTTTCTCACTTCTATTGACATAGATTTGTTGCATAAGATATTTTTCATTTTATGAAATGCTATTTTGGCCTGAGCTATTCTGCTTTTTATTTCTGTGATGCATCTTCCATCTGATGTTATTATTGTGCCCAAGTATTTTACACGTTGCACTTGTTTTAGATTTGTCATGTTTATTTTTATGCTGCATAAAAAAAAAAGTAAAGTACCCCCGTCACGCGAAGTGGCGTATAGGGAAATATGGTGTTAGTGACCCTATATTTTACAGACCTTCAGCACATGATTTTTGGGGTAATGTGGTCAGTATTACGCCCGTGCTGCTTTACTTTCCCAGAAAAAATCTGGTACCCATTTAAGGCTGGGTGAACCTGGAAGCCGTCGGTTGGGATCGAACCCTACCCCTTGTCCTTTGTAGTCCAGTTCACTAACCACTGAGCTATCGCGGCTCCCTTTTATGCTGCATGATGGTGATGATTGTTTCTTTGATATGACCATCACTTCTGTTTTCTTACTATTCAGACTGAGACCTTTTGTATTGCTTTCTTTTACTATTATGTCTATCATTTCTTGTAGTTCATTCTCTGTCTCTGCTATTAAGACTGTGTCATCCGCATATCGCAAAATTATGTATGTTGTGACCGTTGACTTCAATTCTTTTTTTTGTCTACTATTGATCTCATAATATGTTCGCTGTAAAGTGAAAACAAATCCGGCGACAGAACACAGCCTTGTCTGACTCCTTGTTTTATATTTTGCAATTGTCCTGTTTGGTTGCTAATTCGTATAGCTGCCGTTTGTTGCCAGTACATGTTTTTTTTTTATTTGCAGATCCTTACCATCAATGTTTAATTTCTCCAGCATATTTATTATTTCCATATGCTTTACTTTGTCAAATGCTTTTGTGTAGTCTATAAAGCACACATACATATCTTTCTTTACCTCTATAGATCTTTCTATCAATGCTCTTAAGATGTATATTGCATTATTGGGGCCCTTTCCTTCCACAAATCCACATTATTCCTCACTTCACAGTAAGCAATCGAAACACGTCATTAGCATGTGCCATACCGGATGGCGTAAGCGATCATGTCCTTCCACAATCTTCTATCTACAGTACATCGTATCAGTTCTGTTGTTGACTGTTCGAAACACAATCTGGATGAAGAACACAGCTCACGGTGTGCACAGGGTACTAAACTCAGCAGATTCCGGCAGCAAGCCGGATTTGGAATATGAGGAAACTGCAAAAAGGAAGAGTTTTCAGACTGAGCCTTATTGGTTCCTGCCACCTATCCACCATACTGACCGGAAGTTCAATGGGTGATTTACAAGAATGTAACAAATCTCGGCGAAGAACTGTACAAATTACGATCTTCTTGCTGTTGTGAAGAAACTCTTATGAGGTTATACGGCCATATATCAGCATATATATGTTCACCAGTATCGGTTAAAACATTATTGCAGGTCGTTATAAATGGAGGAAGATTGAAATGTTACTGGCAAATGAAAAGTTAGGAACAGCAATAAAGATATGATTAGCATAATTTAGTCGACTTCAGCTTAGGCTGCAATGAAAGTCAGTTACAGATGGGCAGTGTTGGTTACACGCTTTCGTGAGTGAATGCGTGTGTGCGTTAGTCCATGAGTAAGTGGGTGTGCGGGTTAGTGCACTAAGTGAGTGTGTGGGTTAGTGCACTAAGTGAGTGTGTGGGTTAGTGCACTAAGTGAGTGTGTGGGTTAGTGCACCAAGTGAGTGTGTGGGTTAGTGCACTAAGTGAGTGTGTGGGTTAGTGCACTAAGTGAGTGTGTGTATGAATGTGTGAGTAAATGAATGGGTGCCCTAGTGCCCTAGTGAGTGGACCCGTTAGTCCGTGAATTGGTACTTTAGTGCATGAGTGAGTGAGTTGGCAAGTGGGTGAGCGAGTAAGTGAGTGAGATAAGATAGATTTCAACTGATCCACGCAATCAAAAATAAACTTTCTGTAAAATACATACCAATAAGGAGACTACACACATTTACTATCTCAACTATTCTTATTTTCTCCAAAACAAGAGCGCGTAAACGAATGGACTAGACCTGTCATTTTCATCTTTCTTTTCTGCTGCGTTCTTGTGTCGTTTTCCAAATCGGAGGAGACGTGTCTGATTCCCCAAAGGACACAAACAAAACACATTTCTATTTGTGTTGAAATAGAAACCCTAACGACTATACCATGTGTCGACTACACTGGGGTATGCTGATATTACTGCACAGTCCCTATAGAAAAGACCAGACTCCAGAAAATTGGATAAATACTGTAAAGATTTTTTTCCAACTACTTTCAAGTTTTTTCTTGTTATGCAAGAACGTACGAAATATTCATATGAAGGTGCTCATTCCACAACAAATTCAACCAAATTATTCCGGATCTTTTCGTCCCTATATTTATTTCTCTAATTTACGTCCTTGTTTTTCAAAGCATTCCACCGTTTCTTTTGTGATTGAGAAGCAAAATAAAAGAGACCCAACACCGCGATTACTCTAAGATGCTTATTAAAGCACTAAATCCACACGAACGCGCTTTTCCTAGCATTTTTTTTTATCATTTCGTGCCCAAATCAAATGATTAATTTCTTTTAAGCAAAACGAGAAACCTGAGCTTTAGGTTTTCCTGTTGACGAGCGACATGGCGCGTTGGGGATAGAATTAGAAGAACACAACCCGCACAGTTGGAGACTGGGAGTTTATGCATTTCTGTGGGCGAATAGATTACTGTTCCAATGTAGTTCTGACGTCAAATGGACTCATTGAACGTAAGCGGTTTAGCGATTACATAGTGTTTTTTACTATAAGTGAAGCCCAAATATGCAAACTCCTTTATACAAGCGTAATAAATCTAATAAGAATGCTCTACATTTACCGTCAAAATGCCTTCATCATGAGTAGTGAGATGTAATAACACAGATTTAAGGGAAACACAACCGAATAGGATCTTAACAATTTTTTTAAAGTAGTTAATCTATTTTGACAGATATCAGAGGGAATGAGCGTCAGTGATTCCGGTAGCTCGCAAATTAACTGTGAAAACATTCCTTATCATTACTGATTTTGGGTTGTGAAGTGTATTGCTTTTTTGCTTCACGTGAGTACAGATAAGTTAATGTGGCTCAGCGTTCTCTCCCAGGACGCTTTGTTTCTCTGCTAGTCAAATACAAATTATTTCCTATGGTTCTTTAAAATCTGGTTAGAAAAAGATCAAATAGTCAAAGATACAGAAACAATATCATGTTATAAAAAAGATGTAATAGTCAAAGTTATAGCGAAAATATCAAGCTAGAAAGAAATAAAATTAACAGTCAAAGTGATAGCAACAATACCAGGTTAGACAGACATAAAATAGTCAAAGTTACAGTGATCATATCAGGGTAGAAAAATATTTAACAGTAAAAGTTATAGCAATAATACCATGCTGGAAAGATATCTTATAGTCAAAGTTGTAGCAATAATACCATGCTGGAAAGATATCTTATAGTCAAAGTTATAGCAATAATACCATGCTGGAAAGATATCTTATAGTCAAAGTTATAGCAATAATACCATGCTGGAAATATATCTTATAGTCAAAGTTATAGCAATAATACCAAATTGGAAAGATATCTTATAGTCAAAGTTATAGCAATGATACCATGCTGGAAAGATATCTTATAGTCAAAGTTATAGCAATAATACCAAATTGGAAAGATATCTTATAGTCAAAGTTATAGCAATAATACCATGCTGGAAAGATATCTTATAGTCAAAGTTATAGCAATGATACCATGCTGGAAAGATATCTTATAGTCAAAGTTATAGCAATAATACCATGCTGGAAAGATATCTTATAGTCAAAGTTATAGCAATGATACCATGCTGGAAAGATATCTTATAGTCAAAGTTATAGCAATAATACCATGCTGGAAAGATATCTTATAGTCAAAGTTATAGCAATAATACCATGCTGGAAAGATATCTTATAGTCAAAGTTATAGCAATAATACCAAATTGGAAAGATATCTTATAGTCAAAGTTATAGCAATGATACCATGCTGGAAAGATATCTTATAGTCAAAGTTATAGCAATAATACCATGCTGGAAAGATATCTTATAGTCAAAGTTATAGCAATAATACCATGCTGGAAAGATATCTTATAGTCAAAGTTATAGCAATAATATCAAATTGGAAAGATATCTTATAGTCAAAGTTATAGCAATAATACCAAATTGGAAAGATATCTTATAGTCAAAGTTATAGCAATGATACCATGCTGGAAAGATATCTTATAGTCAAAGTTATAGCAATAATACCATGCTGGAAAGATATCTTATAGTCAAAGTTATAGCAATAATACCATGCTGGAAAGATATCTTATAGTCAAAGTTATAGTGACAATATTTAAAACCTTTTTTTTAAGCCCAAGGTTCCCTTGGTCCCACAGACCCACATTTAGTCTCGTCTCGGTTTCCTCACACATACTCTTGCAAACTCAATGGATAAGGTAAGGTAAGGTAAGGTAAGGTAAGGTAAGGTAAGGTAAGGTAAGGTAAGGTAAGGTAAGGTAAGGTAAGGTAAGGTAAGGTAAGGTAAAGTACGAGACTTGAGTAGGCGTCTTAGCACGCGAATTTTCACCCATATGTGCTCGGTCGCCTATCCAAAAGTGTTCGGAGACTTCTGGATAGTGTTGCTTCAAGTATCAAAACTCACGATGCGAGGCGGCATTCCTCACCTTTCCAGAGTAATACCCTGGTACCCATTTCTGCCAGCGGAAGGGTCGACCGAGGAGGTATTTTTTTCTAACCACGAGTACAATTCACACTGTTTCCAGCGGGAATCGAACAAGGGTTGTTCGAACGTTGGTAGCCCAGTTTGGTGGTTTTCCCAACTAGGCTTCCTTGGCTCCCGTTGGTGTGTATCTCCACCTAATTTCGTATTTACGAAAGAGCGTTTGCTCTGTTCCCAATGAACGAGCCGGCGTCTAGCAGCGCGGCCACCTCCTACACTGACTCCAAACTAGAACTTCCCGCTATCTACAAAACTGACGTAAGCTGGACTTCTCTCTACCACCCAACCAATCCCAGCTCACCAACGTCATCACCCAGCCAATCAAATCAATCTCCCCGTCTTAAGATAATTTATTCTAGAATCTCTCATCATTCTTTTTTTGCTCGAAATTCTTACAATCTTCACTCAACAATATCAACCGTCCGTGCCACTCTCACAATTCACGGCGGTTCTCAAATATCACATTACCTACAATGGTTCTCCCATTGTCTTTACCCTATACCCGACTACATCTATTTCCTTACATCCCTACATCTCCCGGCTACAAGTGGATAGTGGTCGATAACAAAAAGTACACGTATTATTTCATTAACAGCGCTTTAAGAACATTTACTCGTTTCTATATCTCATCAACAATACTTGCAAACATAGAATGACAACATTTCGCAACACTTTTGGTCAAATTTATGACACTTATATTCTTCTTATATTTAAAGACTGTCTTTGTTTGTCTGAAGAGCTCAGGTGGCGTATATTTTTGTTGACCCTAGATGATGATAGCTGAGGTCATGAGACGTTGAAGAAAATGAAAATGGATGATGATGTATGATCATGTGCCATAGCGGTTGTCGTAGGCGATCATGTCCTTCCACAATCTTTCTATTCGCAGCGCATCGTATGAATTCGCTTGTTGACTGTTTTCCATGCCATGACACTAAGCTATCTAGTATCTTCTCTTTTTGTCGTCCGCGATCTCTGTTTTCCTGCATTTTGCCAGTTTTAACCAAGTATTCCAAATTTCTTCTTCTCATGATGTGTCCGAAAAATGTTGATTGTTTCTTTCTGAAGTTTTTAAATAGCTCTATTTTATGTTGGCCTCTTTGAGAATTCCCTAATTGGTCTTTTTAGCTGTCCAGGGAACATTCAACATTCTTCTGAGAAATTGCATGGCCTCTAATCGTCTTTTCATTCGTTTGTGTACTGTCCATGATTCGCATCCATGATGTTGACTGATGAAATTAAAAACGTTGCTAGTTCTAGCCTTGGATGTGTGATAGCACAGCGCTTACTGTAACTAAACTACTCGTATATAGTGGAGCCGTAATGGAGCAGCGGATAGTGAACTGGTCAGCTGAGGATAAGAACACAAGTTCGATCCAAATCGACAGCTTCTGTGTTCAGGCAGCCATGAAAGCATGTTTGGACAGCTATATAAGAGTGTTGATATGTGTCATCGATTTGAGCAAGTGATTTTCACTTTATTTTTGAATGGTAATTGCGGATATCTAATCTAATATAACCATGAGGATGGCACTGAGGTTGCAGGGAGCCTGCCTCTCCAAGGAGTAGGCAAAACTACCAAAACAACAATATAAGCGTATTCGGCTAACCATAAATGTGTGCGCAGCCAATCATAAAAGTATCGGCGTAGTGCTGATCACCTTAGCAAAAAATGGACTGACGGTTAAAGATATAGACATTAACATAATATTCTTATTCGTCACACTCGTAGTGTGATGTTTTCGTTCATAAACGCCATCATTATCATTTTTTCTTCTATAATATATGGTGAAAATTCTTCCTTTTTATATTAATATTACATATTATCTGTTTGTTTGTTTTTTTTTTTTTTTTTTTTTTTTTTTTTGAGGTGTTCGGCAGTGAGTAATTTTTTTCCCCATCTTATTTTAATGCGTTGTATTGTGATAGTCTTTGTAATTATTTAACATTTCTTTGTTTATTTCTGTTGTTGAGTAATCGCAATGATTTATCCTTAATTAATCTACGTGTGACATATTATAATTATTTTTTTTCATTAATGTATGCTTGCGCAGAATAATAGAATGGAAATGGTAGGACAAAACTACTAACTTGAAATATGGGAAAACACCGGTCAAACACAAGTAGACAAAGAGATACAACAAAGAAGATGTCGCTGAATAGGGCAAACGCAGCGGAAACAAACTGAGCAAATCTACACAAGCCTTTGTTTTTTTTTATTCCCCAGGGGAGGTGACAAATGGGAAGTCCAAAGTATACTTGGAGAAGACAGATGGAGAAGATGCGGAAGACATGGAGCAATTTTAAAATAATGACACCAATACGTTTATTTACAAAATAAAGCTTTTGATTCAGAAATAAAGCGAATCAAAGTTAAAATATCGACAATTATTTCAACTTACTCCTAGAATACGGGAGCCCAGTGGTTAGCTCAGTGGTTAGTGAACTGGACTACAAAGGACAAGTGTAGGGTTCGATACCAACCGACGGCTTCCGGGTTCACCCAGCCTTAAATGGGTACCGGAACTTTCTGGGAAAGTAAAGCGGCGCGCCAGGGCATGCCTGGAATAACAATTGGAGGTCATAATATAAATAATCTAAGGTATACTGATGATACAGTATTAATCGCTAAGAGTGAAAATGAGTTACAAGAAATGTTGGACATTGTAGTGAAGGAAAGCAAAAATAAAGGACTCAGCCTTAATAGCAAAAAGACAGAGGTAATGGTAACAACAAAGAAAAAGACATCACCTCAGTGTAAAATAAAGACAAGTGGAACAATATTAAAACAGGTAAATGAATTTAAATATTTGGGAACGTTGTTAACCTCAGACGGAAGATGTACAAAAGAGGTGAGATGCAGAATGGCTCAGGCAAAAGCAGCTTTCCAAAAATGAGGAAAATACTATACAATCCATTTTTGACAATAGAAACAAGAAAAAGAGTTCTTAAATGTTACGTAGAGCCAGTCTTAACACACGGATGCGAATCATGGACAATAGGACAACAGACAAGAAAATCACTGGAGTCTGTAGAAATCTGCTTTACAGAAGAATGTTGAGAATACCATGGACAGCTAAGAAGAGTAATGAAGAGGTTCTGAGAAAGGTCAAAGCAAAAGAGAGCTAATTTCCAATGTTAGGAAGAGACAATCATCATTTTTTGGCCATGTAATGGGAAGAGAACAACTGTAATATATTGTAACAACTGGAAAAATTGAAGGACGAAGAGACAGAGGGAAGCAAAGAGAAAAAAATAACAGACAGCTTAAGAAAATGGCTTGGCAGAAGGTCAACAACAGAAATGATAAATAGCTGCCGAGATCGAATGTTGTGGAGAGACATGATCACCTGCGCCAATAGGCCGGGTACTTCATGATGATGAAAGCGGCGCGGGCGTAATAACGACCACATTACCCCGAAAATCATGTGCTGAAGGTCTGTAAAATGTATGGTCACTAACACCATATTCCCTATACGCCAATTGGCGTGGCGTGACGGGGCTCTTTACTTCCTTACTCCAAGAATACAGACCGCTACACATAAAATGTGAACATCATCAGACACGTGAGAGTTCTGCTGACATTTATCGCATTAGCATCGCTAATTTTTCACGTAGAAACTAAGAGGAAGCAAAGATAGAATGTAAGCTGTGCTACAATATACACAAAAAAAGGATGGGCTAAAATGTTCGACATTCGCTAATTAACCGGGAAAATCCGAGAGCCAGTTCTATGATACCACTCCCTCCAGGCAAGCTGGCATGAACGTGTCCCTCTTTCTTCATTCTTCTAAAGGTTAGGCTTAAAGAAAAGATCGCACTTCCAAATTCATTTAAAACAAGCCGTAATATCGATCAGCTACAGTGGTGGCAAGTCATTGTACAGAGCAGTCCTCAACTTTAAAATACCTATTTTTAACACTTTTATTTTATTCTGTAAAAACTACCATTTCTTTCATACTCTAGTTCGTTTTTTTTTTGTTTTGTTTTAAGAACTCTGTGGGTGTAAAATGTAGCAACCGGCGTCTAGTAATGGAAGACCGTCATTTTGAACGTTTTATTTGTTCACTTGGCAATCTTTGACAATATATTTCAAAATAACAATTACATTCGCAAAATGAATATAATTGTTTAAAATATTATCATTTCAATTTCATATGTTCTAAGTGCAAAAAAAAAAAAAGAACAGTGACATAATGATGTTTATGAAACGCCTTTCAGCAATTATGTGGTCAGACAGCACTTATAATTTTTTTTTTCAAAACTCAAAAGATACTGTTGCTGGAAGTAATTACATTGCAGATTACAATTTTTTTATATCAATATTCATGATGTTATATTACTTACATTAGCTGTTAATAACTGCTTGCGTTCAGTCTGACACTATTAACGTCTGTGCCATTTTTTCGTCATTATTTATGTTCTTTTCACAGTATCTGGCTCTCATCCTAAGGGATGACTTGGTAAGTGTAACCCAGTTTGAGAATCTCTAGTATAAAACCGTATAAAATATGCTTTTTTTAAATATAAAGTGATAGCTTTCTTTCTCCTTATATTACCTTCCAAAATTCTACTACACAAGTACTCATTTACAGCCGTAAAGCTACTTTTAAAACGAGAAATGGAATATACAGTTAACACAAAACGAGAATTGGAATATACAGTTAACACAAATTTTAAAAATACAATATAAATGATTCAAACCTTATCTATCTATCTATTGACCTTTCGAGCCGTAGCCGGCCCATCGGGCGTAGACCCAGATACTCCCTCTCTTATCTGAATTTTTTTGTTCTAGCAGTTTTCAATTAGTCACGCTCAAACCTTATATCATCATCATCATCATTGAGTGCCTTCTCCGCAACGAAGGTTGGCTACCATGGATCGCCATTCTACTCTGTTTCTTGCTTTGATGGTGCAGGCTGTCATAGATTGACTTGTCCTTCTTTTGATGTTACTCGTCCATGTTAGTCTTGGTCTGCCTCTGCCTCTTTTACCTTGTATTTTCCCTTCCAATATTACTTTCAGTAGGCTGTTGTGTATTTTAACATGCCCCAAAAATTTCATTTATCTTGTCTTAATTGTATTTAGTAGTTCTCGTTTTATTTTCAGTTGTTTTAAAACTTCATCGTTTGCTTTCTTTTCTTTCCATCCAATTCTACCTATTCTTCTATAAATCCACATTTCAAAGGCTTCAATTTTCTGTTCTGTTTTCTTGTCTAATGTCCATGTTTCTGCACCATACAGGAATATTGAGAAGATGTAACATTTTGCCATTCTTAGTTTCCGCCCTGTTGATATTAAACATTACATAATATTTGAAAATGTCAAACAAAGGCCGACATAATATATAATGTACCATCTAGACAGTTTTTTTTTTTTCATAGAATTTTATCCGACATGTTCAAATAAATTTGAATATACTAAACTCTAATATCGTTGACCATTTACATGTGATGTTCGCTGTAATTAGCAGTAAGAAAATATGTTGCATAGATCAGTGCCCTGTCGTACCGAAGTGAGTCATTGGTAAAGTTAATCAACAAAAGTGAGAGCATCAACTTCCTCAATAAACATGTAGATCCGAATAATTCATGATCGTCTACGCCCCTACGCTTTTAGCTCGCACGGTCAGCTCGTTTTATTGTGCCGTCTTTTAAAGCTGTAACGACTTTCTACATTAATTTGTTTACGAGTGTCCTATTGGCAGCTTTACACAACACAACATATTCTTGTAAATTCGTTCTCATTTTTCTGCAGAAATATTCTCTGACCACCATATATGTCTAAAGGTTGGTAATGAACATGTCTTGAGTGAAACCAGTACACAAGGAACTTTTGAAGCGCCTTTAAAAATAAAAGGTGAACCTACCTTTTCTGGTATCGCAAGAAAAGCAGCACTTGAAAATATTGTAATAACTGGCACAGTAAAAGGAAATACAGACAGCGGAAGAAATTACTAAACAGCTTAAGATATTGCCATGGAAAGATATTTACGGTTGAGTGGTGGTGGTTAGGGTGTGGAGGTTGGGGGGGGGGGGGATGGAGCAAGATGATAACGCCCATGAACTTGACATTCGATGCTCATGGCTGCAGAAATACTTCCAATTTTAATGTTTGCTTTCTTCTTATATTATTTAATGTTCTACCAGGCGTACCAGCTGCTTGAATGTATTTACCAAAGGCGTACAGAAGTTTGGCTCTTGTATTGCAATAATGTAGAAACCCTGGACAGGTGAGTTAGCTCTTAATCAATGTTCGTGCTGCTCAGTTAGCGCTTCCGCTAATCATCCAATTAAACGCAGCGGTCGAGGCGCACGTGACGACAGCCTGGAAGATCCAGACAGCTGTTGTGTAGGATTTGTGTGGATTGCAGAGTAGGATTTGTGCGGATTGCAGGGTAGGATTTGTGCGGCTTGTGAATCAGGTCCAGTATGATTAAACCAGTCGTGGACGTAGAACATGTGTTTATTGCTTGATCCAACTTTTTACTTCCCCAGCATAAGCGCTTTTCCATGCTCTTTATGTTCCCAGATTAGTGCATCGACCAATCCCTTGCTTCTGTTCAGATATGTTCTCGCCATTTTCTTGGCCATAGACCATCATAGAAACTAATAGCCGGCGCGTTTTATGGAGCCTTCTAGGGTAGCAACAATGTTCCGACTTTTCCACGCTCTTTGTCAGTTTTTCAACAGCGTAGCCTTAGTCTGATCCGCACTGTTCATCCTAACCTATAATATTCTCAATCACTCTATCAATGGTATAAATATATATATTTCTTCATGAGTCCCTGTTTGATAGCTTTTGTGATTGTTTTTGAATCTATTCAGCGTAAATTATCACCCCAGCTGTATCGAGTTTTAGTTTTCGTTGGTGCGGTTAATCAACAAATCATTGGCAGTGCTACACGGGCAACTCTATAGTGCTCAGATCTCCTGCTCTGGACGTTTCCTAGTATGAAAAACGTCCGTCACACACTAGAGTATTGTCTATCTATCTATCTATCTATCTATCTATCTATCTATCTATCTATCTATCTATCTATCTATCTATCTATCTATCTATCTATCTATCTATCTATCTATCTATCTATCTATCTATCTATCTATCTATCTATCTATCTATCTATCTATCTATCTATATCTATCTATCTATCTATCTATCTATCTATCTATCTATCTATCTATCTATCTATCTATCTATCTATCTATCTATCTATCTATCTATCTATCTATCTATCTATCTATCTATCTATCTATCTATCTATCTATCTATCTATCTATCTATCTATCTATCTATCTATCTATCTATCTATCTATCTATCTATCTATCTATCTATCTATTTATCTGATCTATCTGTCTATCTAATCTATCTGTCTATCTGCCTGTCTGTCTATCTGCCTGGCTATCTATCTATCTATCTATCTATCTATCTATCTATCTATCTATCTATCTATCTATCTATCTATCTATCTATCTATCTATCTATCTATCTATCTATCTATCTATCTATCTATCTATCTATCTATCTATCTATCTATCTATCTATCTATCTATCTATCTATATATCTATCTATCTATCTATCTATCTATCTATCTATCTATCTATCTATCTCTCTGTCTGTCTGTCTGTCTGTCTGTCTGTCTGTCTGTCTGTCTGTCTGTCTATCTGTATTAATATTTTGTTTTGTTAGTCCTCTTTTCCTTCAGCTCCCATTTAACACCCACCACTGCTACTCCACGCTTTTGAACCACCCCATGTAATTAAGTAAATGTGGGTGCTAAGACTGGCATGGCGCTTGTGAATCATCATATAATTTGAGTTGGTTCTCAGACTTTCCCGACCAATTGTGGCAGCAGCACTCGGTGCCAGACTTTTGATTAGTGGGCCATTGTGGCGTGTAGCACTTTGTTGATGTGTGAGAGAACACCCTTGTGCTGTTAGTTGAATAATTGGAAGTTGTATCTGCCTTATTTTACCATGTCCAGACTAAGGATCGAAAGTACGGTAGAAAGATTAATAGTCTCATGTATGATTCTAACATTATGTTGGAACTCTCAATCATGATTTCGTGCAAGAAAGTGATTTTGATATTCTATGCAATGTTACCTCATTTGCTATTACTCATTTTGTATATAATATTTCAAGTGAGTTTCTTTTTCCGCCAATTCATGAACACATACTGGAAGTATCCGTTTGTAGAATTTATTTTTAATCCTTGCATTTTCCATTTTCCATAGCTGAAATGCCAATTAGCTATATTATCTGATCTGTACTCGAGACATTATCTCCCTTCAACACAAGTTCTAGTAACATTTGTTATAGAAATCTGACAACATGTAGAGCCCAATTATTTTTCGAATTTTAAAGAATAAATAATGAATGAAAAATGCGAGACCAATGTTACTACAGAGAAGCCTTCAGTTGAGACAAAGGACAACCGGAGGCAAATAATTTTTATTTTTAAATTTTTTTAAAACAAATGTATTAATAATGTGACACACATATGGAAGTCACAAATGTAGAAATATATTAGTGGCAGGACAAAAACTCACCGCGTTGTTAAATAATTTATATTTTCTATTATTGAAAAAAAACACTGCACTCTGTGATGTTATGAGCTAGTGATAGTTTCGTGGCTGCTTCAGTGTCTTTCTCAAAACTAAATGGTAAAATGCTCAATTGTGTTCACAATAATGAAACAATCATTTTATAACTCCATCGCTGATGTGTAAATGTGTGTAGTAACCATGCTATAGGTGAGATAAGAGAGCAGAAAAGGGAATCAGAGCTCACGCTCTGTGAAGGTCAAGGAATACCGCCATTGCTATGAAGTTCAGGCTGACGGCAACCAGTCGAGATTATCTAGCCAACTACCGGCTCACCGGGACGACAATATATGGTGGATATAGTGCTCCTACGGGAGCCGCGAAAGCTCAGTGGTTAGTGAACTGGACTACAAAGGACGGAGGTAGTGTTCGATCCCAACCGATGGCTTCCGGTTCACCCAGCCGTTAATGGGTACCGGATTTTTTTGGGAAAGTAAAGCGGCACGGGCGTAATACCGATCACATTACCCGAAAAATCATGTGCCGAAGGTCTGTAAAATTTATGGTCACTAACACCATATTCTTAATAAGCCACTTGGCGTGACGGGGGAACTTTACGTTTTTTATTTTTCTTTTTTAATAGCGCTCCTACAATGCGATTTACATTTAATGCCGTTACTTCTTTACATTTTTTAACCTTTGAAGTGAGAAAATCAAAACCGATAAGATGGAAAATGGAAAACTCTAAGACCATCATACTACTCCTTTCAGCTCCCGGTGGAGCATAGGTCTTCAACAAACACTTTCCAAGTCTTTCTCTTTCTTGCTATTCTTTTAAGATCATTCCATGCCTTCTCCATCTCCTTCATCTCCGCCTCCACCTGTCTTCTGCAAGTATATTTTGGTCTTCCTCTGTGTCTCCTCCCATGGGGATTCCAAAATAGGGCTTGTCGTGTAATTCTCTAAGTTGACTTTCGCTGTTTGTTTCCTATACAGCGCCGTAGCTCTTTATCCACTGGTATTTGACTGGTATTTTCCCATAATTCTATGTAAATAATTTTGTACAAACATAATAGGAGTCAGTAAAATAATGGACCATAGAAACATTAATGTATTCTCTAATGAAGAATAAACAACTTAGCGGCAAACATGTTTTCATTATGTTGAGGGGAACAGAACAAATAGAACTAAAGTGGAAATATTTAAGTAACATATTTGTACTAACACGACTGAGAATAAGAATATTGCAAATATGATCATAATATAACGAATGGCTATTGAGTTACTGAGTTATTTGTCGGTCATCATCATTGCACTCCGAACATGTCCATAGGTGCTCAGATCCCCTCCTCAGCAATTCCCGCAGTGTCCAGCGACTGACGACTCCAGTTCTATGTTGGTTGATAAGACTTCTTACACGGCCACTAAGTTTCTCATTTCTGGCTGTGCCCATCTAAACTCCCATTTCCATCATCCGAAGAAGTGACGTGGATCTGTGTTTGTCGAGGTCTTGTTCTCTTCCCACATCTCGGAGTGCATTGATAATGTCCGCCCGATCAATTGGTTGCCCGTCCTCAACGACAGCGCAGCTAGCCAACCTGTCCGCTCTTTCATTTCCCGTACTCCCGCATGTCCAGGGACATAGACAAAGGTGACCTTACGTATTTTGGACTTCTGCAGCGACTCTACCCATTGCATGCGTACAGAGCCCGCCTCCACTTTTTTTTATCATGCTCATCGAATCACTCAGTATACATGCGTGGGTGTAGTCTTGTGATTCTAACCATTTGAATGCCTTGGTCACTGCCATCACCTCCATTGTCATGCTACTCGTGGTCATGACGTATGCACCACTGTCTTCTTTGACTATTCTGCCCGCCGAGCGTGCTGTAAATGTCCATGCACTTCTTTGGTGTCGTATTACAGATCCGTCTGTATAGATGACTGCATCTTTCTCATCGGCGTTATAGCAGATGAGACCGTTGACCTCAGCATTAACCACGACCGGGTTCTGTTCCCTACTTTTCCTGTCGAGTGTGACAATACATGAGAAAGTCCCCTTGAACGACGTAGGCACCGGTATCCACTCCTCACCAACGCTGATATTGGTAAGCCCACAGACCTGTTTGATGACATCTTCTGCTCGGCCCACCCATGATTTGCCACTTTTTATCTTTTTATCCTGGCACCTTTCCCTGTGTTGAGCACATGGTGCAATGGATGCTCTTTATCTGTACTGATCTTCTGGTATGCTCGTGCTCTCCAGATCATGATTCTGTCAACCATGGTTGGAGCGTCAAGAAGATACCTCATTGCTACACAGGGAGTGTCCATTGCACATCCCAAGATAATGTGCATGACTTTTTTTTAAATTTCTCCAGTCTATCAATTCGAGTCGTACTGACAGTAAGAATTGCCAGGGCATACTCGATTAGTGCGACGACTGATCCCTGGAACAGAAGAGTAAGTAGCCTCTGCTCGATCCATGACCTTCAAGGCGGCTAATACTTTGCGGGATTTTGTTATCACATGGTCGACGTGATCCCGAAAACACAGGCTGCAATCAAACTTATCTCCGAGGTATGTCATCAACTTGTCCCTGGTCACCTCATCAGCTCCCATTCGTACTACCGGTGTGGTCGTATTAACAATATGATTGTTAAGGGAGAACCATGAAACTGATGCTTTATTAGGATTAACCAAGGCACCTGAAACCCCACACCAGGAAGAAATGCGATCGAGTTCGTCTTGCATTGTGGAGGGGATTCCCCGTCTGTCTCTTCCTGTCGATATACCAGAGTATCATCAGCAAAAGTCATAGTTCTTCCCCTCCCATCCCGTTGTTGTTCCGTGATCGTTATTGTGTACACGTTAATGAATGGTGTGCTCCAACAAGTGACAGTGAGGCAACTGATAAAACCTACCCAAAACATAAATTACTTAATGGTGTAGACAATTGTGTGTGCGTGTCTGTGTGTGTGCCTGTGTGTGAGTACACGCGCACGTGTGTGTCTCTGTGTGTGTGAGTGCACCCACACATGTGTGCCTGTGTGTATATGTGAGTGTATACGTGTTCGCATGAGTACACGCCTATAAATACAAAAGTGAAACAGTACAGGATTGATATACAAAACCTGGCAAGTTCTCTGGAAATAAATTAAATGGTTTCTACCACTAGAAGATGTTCCAGAAACTGTAAAGCAAAAGCCAACAAGTTAAAACAAAATAAAAGTATCCAAAAATATAATAGAAACTAAGGAGTTTGCTAAGTCTAGTATAGGTTTCCATACAATCTCTGTAGTAGTAATAACAGAATGTATCATTATCATCAATTATCGAACCTGCTGGCGTAGATTTTTATCCAACTTCCTTCTCAACAGTTATTTAAATCATTTATGTTGTTGACATCTTACTGCATCACTACACTATCCTCTTAAGTTGTCTTGTGTTTATTATTTTTTTCTTGTGTTTCTCTATTTATTTTTGCATGGGTTATTTTTGTGTTTTGTTCTAATATGCTCCTATCACTGTAGTCTGTAGAAATGTAGTTTTACAGAAGAATGTTGAGAATACTGAGGACAGCTTAGAAGAGTAATGAAAATGGTATGAAAGAAGTCAAAGCAAAAAGAGAGCTAATTTCCAATATTAGGAAGAAACAATCTTCATTTATTGGCCATGTAATGAGAAGAGAACAACTGTAATATATTGTAACAACTGGAAAAATTGAGGGACGAAGAGATAGAGGGAAGCAAAGAGGAAATATACCAGACAGCTTAAGAGAATGGCTTGGCAAAAGGTCAACAATAGAAATTATAAATAACTGTCGAGATCGAAAGTTGTGGAGAGACATGATCACGTACGCCAGCAGGACTGGTACTTGATGATGATGATGATGAATATGCTCCTGACTTGTGCCTTCACATTGCATTGCTATAAATGATTATTACCTTTCTGGTGGCGTTTATAAGATATCAGAGTGTGCAACAAAGGGTTTACACTGTTTTAATGTTAATAATATAACAGAAGAGTAATGAAAACGTTCTGAAAGAAGACAAAACAAAAAGAGAGCTAATTTCCAATATTAGGAAGAAACAATCATCATTTTTTGGCCATGTAATGAGAAGAGAACAACTGGAATATATTGTAACTACTGGGAAAATTGAAGGACGAAGAGATAGAGGAAAGCAAAGAGAAAAGATACCAGACAGCTTAACAGAATGGCTTAGCAGAAGGTCAACAACAGAAATGATAAATAACTGTCGTGATCGAAAGTTGTGGAGAGACATGATCACCTACGCCAGCAGGCCCAGTACTTGATGATGATGATGATGATGATGATGATGATGATGATGATGATGATGATGATGATGATGATGATGATGAAAAAACTTTTTTGAAGGAACAGTGGCAGGTACTGTGTACCTTAACATGTTGCGGGATGTAATTGTGCCAGCTGTTCACCAACTCTACCCAGGTGAAGATTGTTTTTATTTCAACAAAACGGCGCACCGTCACATGACCATCGAGATGTGCGGCAATTCCTGGATGAAACATTTGTTGGTAGGCCGGCGAGGAAGTGTCGAGTATTCACCCAGATCTCCCGATGTCTAACGCCGTTAGACTTCTTTCTGTGGGAAACTCTGAAGGACATTGTCTACGCCACAAAACCACGTACGTTGGATGCCATGAGAGAGGCGACTGTGAATGACCGTGAATTCATTCCTATGGAAACCATAATCACGTGTTTGTAGATCTGTTCTACAGCAATCCAGACGATGCCAAGAGGACATTTTGAACATCATCAACATTAGAACATCATCAGTAATTAAAAAATCACATTTTTGCTATTTTTGTTCGGGTTATTAAAATTCAAACAGTGCAAACCCTTCTATGGAACAGTCTCATATATATATATATATATTTATTTATTTTTTAAATTAAATTTTATTATTGCTTTAGCCTTCTTTAGAACGTTGTCATTACTCACTTTAGCTGTCTCTTCCCTTCAAACATCTTCATGTAAAACTATTTTTATGTCGCTTGTCCGATTTCCATGGTCGCCAAGAACATCACAGAACGTGCTCAACATAATGCAAAATTATTTTTTTCCTAACGGGCACCCAAATACAGTAATAATCATAAACTAGATTGTCTAACAGAATGATTCCTGAAATATGTGTTTAAAAGTGACAAAATTTAAAGTACGATAAATATATCGTTGCCACCTGCAAACTAATTAAGACAAATAGACTCACAAAATACCTATATATATATATATATATGCAGAATTAACTAGCACGTGCACAGCCAATAAAAACTAAATTGTAATAAGACAAGTACCTATGTAGACAAATACCCACAAAATACGAATGTTCTCCATGACTGTTTCGCGATGAGCACAGATTGATAACGGGGTCTTCTCCGTCTCTGAGAGACACATTTTATGATAACTATGAGCGCAGCAAAAGATGAACTCCGTTGTTGTGGGAGAGACTGGTGTGGTTGTGTGAAGGTCAGGGAGAAACTAAAAACATTGTAAACATAAGCAACAAGACAAATAAATTGGTCAAAGATTTCTTCTTTTTGTTTTCCTTTTTTACCACTTCAAGTGTCGAAGGAAATACAAAGTTGTGGTTCTAACTTTTCTGAAAGCATCAGTCATTAACACATGATGCTGTTGTTGTGTTTTTTCTGATGTTACCACTCCATTGTAGTCTGGGTCTTCTTCTAGCTGTGTCCTTATCCTTTTTTTGCGTGTATATCTTGTTGGGTGTGACACCAATGCTCATTTTCTCCAGGTGGGCCATTTCATTTTGTTGTCTACGTCATTCAGAGCTTGTTACATGCCGGCCATTTCTCTTATAACATCGTTTCTGACTTTGTCTCTTCTGGTTGCTCCTACAACGTTTCTCAAACATCTTATTTCAGTGACGAATAACTTTCTTTTCTGACATGTTAGTAACCATGTTTAACACGGAAAAGAGAGTTTAAAAATCCTTTGTGAAACATGTTTGTTTGGGCTGACTGGCATGGCTATATGTTGCAGAAGAGGGGCCAGCTGTTACAATGTTTGAACTGCCTTCCTACACCTAACTTTAATTTCATTATCCATTTTGCAATCTTTAGAGAATGGTTCTCGATATTTGTATTAACAAATAAAATGACATAATGCAAATAACAATCAATTAGTTTGTTCCAACAGTGACACATACTAATACTTTTAACAACAGTTTTTTTTCTAGTTTTTATTCCTTTTGTAATCAACATGTTCTATTTATCCATGTGTACCATATTTATTTTTTTTAAATACATCTTTTAATATTTCATTAGAAAAATATAATTGTGTATGTGCTTTCTTGCAAATAAAATTATTAGGCAATGCGCACATTAAATTTGGGGGCCTCGGTAGCCGAGTTGGGAAAACCACCCGACTGGACTACCGACGTTCGGACAACCCGTGTTCGATTCCCTCTGGGAGCAGTGTGAATTGTACTCGTGGTTGAAAAAAAGAAATGCCCCCACGGTCGACCCAGCCGCTGGCAGAAATGGGTACCAGGGTATTACCCTGGGAAGGTGAGGAATGTTGCTTCGCTTCTGAGTTTCGATGCTTGAGGCGACACTATACAGAAATCTCCGAACATTTCTGGATAGGCGGCCGAGCACATATGGGTGGAAACTCGCGTGCTAAGACGCCGGTTCAAGTCATTCGTACATTCGTACTTTACTTACATTAAATTAATTATAGTTCTAGAATTTTATGTCACAGTTTTCTAATTTTTTTCTTCAAATTAGAATTATAGTATACAATCGTTACAAAAAAATGCATACATACAGTATGTTCGGTAGTGTTCTATGAAGATATATGGTCATGAAAAAAAAGAGAGTAAACCATTCTCTTTGTGTGAGATCAAATTTGAAATAATTTCTTTGAGAAGATACAACTGTGGATGAAAAGTTTGCTAACTTACCTTTAATGAAAGAATGTAAAATGTACCACAACTGTTATATATGGAAACTAGTAAATAAATTCTCAATGAAGTTTGCTCACAGCTCCAACCATACTTAACGAATTCGGATAAAGCTGTAAAGATGTGTTCTCCGCAAGAATGTGAACTGTTATCATTGCTAAGTCCATTATGCGAAGAATTTATTAGTCAGTGAAATGTGAGTACTGCCAAAGTCTTTCTCTTATGGCGCATGATCATGAGAGAGAGAGAGAGAGAGATGGGAGCTGGCAGGCTGACAGATAGTGTAATGTAGAGTTACTGCTCTTGATAATGGCTTCGTTATTTACTTGTCTTAGGCGCACATCAACATCATGTGCTGGTCTAGAAAACCTAGTAAATGAAATAAGTTATAATCCTACTAGTTCAATGATAACCACTAGTAAAAATATGTAGAATAGCTGGATTGCTGTGTGTGTTAACATTATATTAATTGTGAAGTGTAAAAAATGTTGGGAAATGATTCTAACTACAAAAAGTCCACTAATATAGGATGACGATACATAGCAGTGGGCATTTATCTTTGCATGTATTTGTTGTGCCTAACAAAGTCGAAAAAAATAAAGTGCTTATTTTATATTTATGTGGTTTTCTTTATATATATATATATATATATATATCCATCATCAAGTACCGGGCCTACTGGCGTAGGTGATCATGTCTCTCCACAACTTTCGATCCCGGTAGCTATTTATCATTTCTGTTGTTGGCCTTTTGCCAAGCCATTCTCTTTAGCTGTCTGTTATTTTTTCTCGTTGCTTCCCTTTATCTCTTCGTCCATCAATTTTCCCAGTTGTTACAATATATTCCAGTTGTTCTCTTCTCATTACATGGCCAAAAATGATGATTGTTTCTTCCTAATATTGTAAATTAGATCTCTTTTTGCGTTGGCCTATTTCAGAACATTTTCATTACTCTTCTTATTACTATTCTCCATGGTATTCTCAACATTCTTCTGTAAAACCACATTACTACAGACTCCGGTGATTTTAATGAGGATACAGAAGAGAACAAAAAAGGCGAAAAAGAAATAGACAAGTAGCGGAAACTTTAAATTGGGGGTGAGGGTGGGGGTGTGGGTGGAGGGGGAGAAGAGGATTTCTAATTTGAAACATTTTGTTTGCAACATCCAGAGTTGTAATGGTTGTTGTCTCCGATGTTTCAGTGTTTTTCGTCAACGTTTACCATTCAAAGCCCATTCATCGTTACTTCTGCAACGAGCAAATTCCACATCCAGCCACCAAACATTTAATGGCTCGTCCGATGCCCACTTTAGTTTATCGTTCAGGATAATGTATTAATTGTGCCTGGCGAGACAACAACAACAAAAAAAAAGAGTAAAGAGCCCCCCTCCCCTCCCCCCATCACGCCAAATGGCGAATAGGGAATATGGTGTTAGTGACCATTAATTTTACAAACCTTCAGCACATGATTTTTGGGGTAATGTGGTCGGTATTACTCCCGTGCCGCTTTACTTTCCCACTGAGCTATCGCGGCTCCCGCGAGATAACAATGCAAATGTAAAAATATCTAAACGAGGGGAATAAAGATAACTTGAACTTGTTCTAGCATGCAGAGGCAGCACAATTGAACTAAGACGTTTCTGTCAGCAGTCCGCTCTATTGCCTCACGAAAAGATTTCTGCAAATTTTATAAATCAGTCACAGACGAGGGTTTCTGAGGCAGTTTAAAAAAAAAAACTGCGTAACATAATGTTGGTTTTTATTAAGGTTGTAGGAAATTTGTTCTGTTTATCCAGGTAACGATAATTGTCAGCTCCTTGAAATATTTTTTTTAATTCTGGAACTTAAAGCACACAAGTTACGTTTATGTCGTCATTCTCAGATCGCACAAGGCACTCGATATGAGCTACCTTGAGATCAGAGACTACTGAGTTAAAAAATACATTCAAATCCATCAACGTCGAATTGAGAATGAGTATTTTAAATTTACGGCACGGGCGTAATACCGACCACATTACCCCAAAAATCATGTGCTGAAGGTCTGTAAAATTTATGGTCACTGACACCATATTCCCTATACGCCACTTGGCGTGACGGGGGCTCTTTACTTTTTTTTTTCACTTTAAATTTAAATCTAGCATCTAAGCTCATGTCTCAAACATTCCGCTACTTCGAGACTCTACTTAGTTGTGGGAAGGCTTTAGGAGTTATCCCTTAAATACAGTAAATCAGGAACTAGAGATTCATAGGTAGTTTATCATTGTACTCCTGACGTATCCTACGGCTTACCTAGTTCCGAGCTATAATGACCAAGACGTTATATTTGATCCTCTAGATATATCAAGTGAGAGTACCTGATACATGAGCAAAAGCGGTTTTCTATATAAATCTCCCCAGACAAGGCGCCACGATATGAAATGACACAGGAGTCCAGTAACTAGTCAAGAAGGTCATTATCAGCACCTTAACATCGTCGGTTCAGCCATCTTGTAAAAATAGCTAATGCACGTATTGTATCGATGAATTATCGATAAAGTTTGAATAAAATGTCATTGTAATAGCAATTCACAACCACAGAGTTGTAATAATGTGTCTGATCAATGAGACAATATGAGCGACTGTCAGATATTTATCAAACATCTTTTTAAAATATTATTTCAGTTAAAAGATCGTAAACTAATTAGGAACGTTGTGTATACAGGTTGAGGAATGCTGTGGTCATTAAATTGTCAGTAATGATTGGAAAATCTTACAATGAACATGGAATGAAGAAAATCATAATTTCGCGCTCACATGAGTTTTGCTGCCTGTGATAGTTATCACATCACCATAATGCATGATAAAAATAAACAGGACAAATCTGGAACAAGTGCGGTTAGTGTTCCGAGTGTTTCAAGTGTTCAAATACTTGGGCACAATAATAACACTAGATGGAAGATGCACCACAGAAATAACAAGCAGAATAGCTCAGGCCAATATAGCAATTCAGAAAATGAAAAATATCTTATGCAACAAATCTATGTTAATAGAAGTGAGAGAAGGAGTTCATCTGTGATATATAGAACCAATTCTAACCTATTATAGCGAATCATAGACAGTAGTCAAACAAATGAAAAGACGGTCAGAGGCCACAGAGATGAGATTTCTCAGAAGAATGTTGAAATATAGCAGGGAAAATAGTATGACAGGGAATTGCACACTAAGGGATGAAGGATGGGGAAGAAAAAAATTAAGCACAGAAGTATACTGAAGAAGAAATGACGAAATAGGAATCTATGACGGAATTTGTATGACGTGGAGATAGAAACGGTTGTGAAGAGATTACGAAGGAAATCAGTTAGACATTGGCAGCCGAGGAGAGCGGACGAAGTATGGAAGAGAAGACCTAGACATTGGCAGCAGTTGGAACCCTGTAGAGCAGTAGGAAATATAATGAAGACTTAGAGATTGGCAGCAGTTGGAACGCTGTAGAGCAGTAGGAAATATAATGAAGACTTAGAGATTGGCAGCAGTTGGAACGCTGTGGAACAGTAGGAAATATAATGAAGACTTAGGGATTGGCAGCAGTTGGAACGCTGTAGAGCAGTAGGAAATATAATGAAGACCTAGAGATTGGCAGCAGTTGGAACACTGTAGAGCAGTAGGAAATATAATGACGACTTAAACATTGGCAGCAGTTGGAACACTGTAGAGCAGTAGGAAATATAATGAAGATTTGGAGATTGGCACCCGAGGAGAGCGGCAGTACACTATGGAGCCAGAGCATTATTCAAGATAGAGATGGACAGCAGTTGGAATTATAACGAGTAGTTAGAGTAAGAGAATAGTTAGCATGAAACAAGACGATATTAATAGATCCGGAATGGATTAGTAACAATTAAAAGCCGAAATTTAGAATTAGGAAGGATAGGTGGGACGTTCGATGTGGAACGGACCAATATAGTACAGCGGTGACATCAAAATTAGAATATTTTAGCACCATATAGTTAGAGAAGGATGAGAGAGTGAGTAAGGAATATAATAATTGTAATTGTAACAGACTGAAGATACTTAAATAATAAAGGCTGCCAATGAAAAATATTGCCGATGTCTTGAGTTGATGATTAAGTACAATTTTGTCTCAGGTAAGGGTCTTCGTCACTTAGGGTCTCACCAGTGTTAAGTGAACGTCTTGGAGTTAACGATCAAGAAGGAGTCAGAGAAATAACGAAGAAAAGAAGAACAGAGTCCTCAAGGCACGGAAACAGCAAACATAAAAATATAAGAGAAAAAGAGGTTGCCGCGGCACAATGGCGGAGAAACGTAAACGATCAATTTAATACTCGTCGTAGAGATAATCATCAGAGGAGGAACTTGCGATAATAGAATATATGGAAGGAGGACGCACAGGGAGGAAAAAAGTATTAATAAAGAAAAATTAATTAATAAGTAACATCATTTCAGAAAGTTTCCTGGACAGCTAAAAAGACCAATGAGGAAATTCTCAAAGAGGCCAACACAAAAAGGCAGGTCCTAAAAACATCAGAAAGAAATAATCAACATTTTTCGGGCACATCATGAAAAGGGGAAAGTTGGAATACTTTGTTCCAACAGGCAAAATATAAGAAAAGAGAGATCACGGACGACAAAGAGAGAAAATACTGGATAGCTTGGTGTCATGGCATGGAAAACAATCAACAACAGAACTGATACGATGCACTGTAGATAGAAGTTTGTGGAAGGACATGATCACTTACGCCAGTCGATATGGCACATGATGATGAATAGTTATCAATCACAAGCAACAATAACAGCACTTTCAGTTCGATATAGTTACACATCTCTTGTGTGTCAGGAGGTGACTGTGATGTTAAAAAAAAAAAAAGTTAAGAGTCCAGTCACGCAAAGTGCCGTTTAGGGATCATGGTTATGGAAGGCCCCGGTATCACTGCAAACGAATTCAAATCCATAATTGCTCAACCGCCCGTGCCAGTGGAGTCATCCGAATTACTAACTCATCTCCCAGACAAAGAAAATTATTTGTAGTCCCCATCATAGCAGTCTCAGCATACGCCAAAAGACATAAGGCGAAACCGCACAGAAAGTGAACACAGCCAACTGTTCCTTATCATACGATATCATCATTCATTGTAAACAATTGGATAATAGAAACACGATCAAAAAGGATGAAACACAGCCCATGGTGTGCACAGAGCACTTAACTCAGTAGCCCCTGCAACAAGCCGGACTTGGAACACGAGGAAACTGCAACAAGGAACACTTTTCAGACATAGCCTTCAAATGGTTCCTGCCGCCTATCCACCATATTGACCAGAAGTTCCGCCGTTTAGGGAATATGGTGTTAGTGCCCATATTTTAAAAGACCTTCGGCACATTATTTTAGTGGGCGATATTAATACGCATGTGCCGCTTTACTTACCCAGAAAAAATCCGGTACCCATTTAAGGCTGGATCGAGCCTGGAATAGTCAAGTCCACTAACTACTGAGCCATCACGGCTCTCACTGTGAAGACCAAACCTGGCATAAAAACCCCGCAGGTGGGTAATGAATGATTAGAACTTTGTTTTTGTAACATTTCTTCTTCTACTACCTTTTAGCTCACAGTGGAGCATAGGTCTTCAACAAACACTTTCCAAGTCGTTCTGTTTTTTGCAATTCTTTTAAGATCATTCCATGTCTTCCCCATCATCTTCATCTCTGCTTCGATCTGTCTTCTCCAAGAATTCCTTGGTCTTCCTCTTTGTCTTTTCCCCTGGGGATTCCAAAAAAGAGCCTGTTGTGTAATACTCTCAGTTGGCTTCCGTAGTGCGTGTCCTATCCATCGCCATCGTCTACGCTGTATCTCTTTATCCACTGGTATTTGACCGGTACATTTCCATAATTCCACGTTAGTGACTTTGTCCTGCTTTTGTAACATTTAATCCAATGATTGTTACTGCTTTACCTGGTAATCGCTGGTACTTCTTGCTAGCTGTTACCATTAAATTCCCGTTATGCAACGTGCATTTTGTGTTTGTGAAAGTTTGCGAAGTAAAATTGATAATCTGTCTCCATCTACCTGTCTAAAAGAGGTAGAACAGTACAAACTTTATAATTTTATCCAGGGAGAATTGAAAAAAAATGGTACGGTAAAAGAATGTTTTTTTTTCAATTTTCCCTCACATTTAGCTTTACTGCAGCTTCGCATTTTTATGCATTCATTTACATTTCTTACTTTGCCTTAACCCCATAATTGTATTCAACGGCACAAATACATTTTTCCTAAGAGATGACAGCGGGGTTTCATGTTGATTGAAGAATGGTCCAAGAAAAATTTACACTGACGACTTTCGAATCAAGATTCGGCAAAGAATCGCAGATTGTTTCTCCCCTCGACGCCAACGGCAGCAGAGGAAGGATAGAAGAAGAAGTAGAAGGAGAAGAAGACTTTCGATTAGCACCTTAATTATACACACTCGTATTCATCAGCTAGAAATGACACCGTTTATTATTGATATCCACAGATTGCGCCAATAATTTAGTTTAGCGTAGGCTATTCGACAGATCCATTTTACTGCACAAATGACAACTCCACAGTGCTCAGATCCTGTCAGCACGTATCCCAGTATGAAGCTCGCTCGTCACACACTATTTGAAATCACTGAAGATGTCTTCGTTTCAGACGCACGAATTCCGCAGAGCTGGCGAAGCCATTGTCGCCTAAACCACCTTAATCGCCATTTACGACATGCTGAACAGGTGACATTTAATATATTCTTTACGTCCCTCACCGTGGTTAGAGCCCGAATAGCCACACGGTCACACGCCGGGTAGCCGCACAGTCATACGCTGGGTAAAAGCAGCTCATGTCATGTTGTTACAAATGTCCACAAAGAATGATCTTAATAGGAAAAAAAAAATGCAGATACACAATTTATGCTCGAGTTGTGATCGCAGCCATATGCTATAGTCATGAGAACACCTGCGTGAAAGACATCGCCAATGATGGATAATTCTTTTTAGTTATCATAGTTGGCAGTGTTCCCTGGCGTTTGGCTTTTAGTGGCAAGGCGCTGTGCCAAGGAGTACGAGTTTGATCCTGCTTCGGACCATATATTGTTCTTTGTTTGTTTTCTGTTGTTGATTATTTGTCATTTTTTTCTGAGTTCTGTAAACATATCACTTCCTCTGAATTGATTCGCTGATTATCGCCTCGGAAGTTTCCCTTTACAATAATATTCATTTATTATTTTGTCTCCAGTCTAAACCACTGGAAAATTACTGTTCGTGCTGTTTCGTCCTAAATGTTTGTCTGCAACGCAAGTATTCAGCCCTACCCTATTCGGGAGATACTTGTCTTAATAGGAAAAATACAGATACACAACTTATGCTCGAGTTGTGATCGCAGCCCTATGTTATAGTCATGAGAACACCTGCGTGAAAGACATCGCCAATGATGGATATTTTTTTAGTTAGCAAAGTTGGCAGTGTTCCCTAGCGTTTGGCTTTTCGTGGCAAGGTACTGTGCCAAGGAGTACGGGTTCGATCATGCGTCGGACCATATATTGTACTTTTTTAATGTTGTTGATTATTTCCCATTTTTTCCGAGTGCTGTAAACATACCTCTTCCTCTGAGTTGATTCACTGATTATCGCCTCGGAAGTTTCCCTCTATAATAATATTTATTTATTATTATTTGTCTCCACACACTGGGTAGCCGCACAGTCACACGACGGGAAGTCGCACAGTTACACGCCGGGTAGCGACACACTTACACGCCGGATAGTCGCACAGTCTCACACCTGGTAGCCGCACAATCACACGCTGGGTAGTCGCACAGTCACACGCCGGGTAGTCGCACAGTCACACGCCAGGTAGTCGCACAGTCACACGCCTGGTAGTCACACAGTCACACGCCGGGTAGTCGCACAGTCACACGTCGGGTAGCGACACGCTTACACGCCGGATAGTCGCACAGTCTCACCCCTTGTAGCCGCACAGTCACACGCCTAGTAGTCGCACAGTCTCACACCGGGTAGACGCACAGTCACACGCCGGATAATCGCACAGTCTCACTCCTAGTAGCTGCAGAGTCACATGCCTGGTAGTCGCACAGTCTCACGCCGGGTAGCCTCACAGCCACACGCCGGGTAGTCGCGCAGTCACACGCCTGGTAGTCGCACAGTCACACGCGGGGTAGCCGCACAGTCACACGTCGGGTAGCCACAGAGTCGCACGCCGGGTAGTTGCACAGACACGCCGGGTAGCCGCACAATCACACGCCGGGTAGTTGCACAGCCACACGCCGGGTAGCCGAACAGTCACACGCCGGGTAGTCGCACAGTCACACGCCGGATAGCCGCACAGTCACACGCCTGGTAGCCATAAAGTCTTACGCCTGGTAGCCGAACAGTCATTCGCCGGGTTGTCGCACAGTCACACCCCGGGTAGTCGCACAGTCACACGCCTGGTAGCCGTACAGTCACACACAGGGTACCGCACGGCACAAGTCACATTACAAAAACAAGAGTGTTGCAAGACCCGGGCTCTAACCATTCTTTTTTTTTTTTTTTTTTTTTTTTTGGAATGTGACTTGCTCACACTGTTGTAATAGAACCCTCATTTCTGTTCTAGACATTAATTACTGATCCACGCACTTTCTAATCTAAAGTATTATGTCCAGATACATGTATTATGTCCCATTAATAGTATTTTCGTACTCATGCAGTATTCTCTCATATCTAATTTATTTGACAAGCTTTTATTATGTACAGAAGTTGTGTGTGCAGACGTTTGAACTTGATTACATTGTGCTCTTGACAATGTCGTTATATCATTATGTCCAAAGCAGCAAAATATTGCCTTCAAGATATCGGTAAAATAGCTTATTCTTTGTCAACATTTGTAACAACATGACAGGAGCCGCTTGATTCAGTCGTTTTGCAGTCATTGGAACGCAACTTCGATACCTATATATTATTTATTTAGTTAAAGGGTGAATGCAAAATGCAAAACAGAAAAACAAAGAGAACAAAAACAGGTGTGAGTTGATAATATGATATGGAGTCGACGAGAAATATTAACTCTTAATCTTAAAAATAGTTGGGGGCAAAGGTATGACAATGCCAAGCTACTGTAGAGCTGATTATAAGAATAAAAAGAGAAAAAAAATGTTGATATGACGGGCTTCAGTGGTTTTCTTGATTTTCAGGGTTCTGCTCGAGAGGTTATAATTGAATATCCTACAGGTAATACTGGAGAAGTTATATAATTGTACATCCTAAAGGTTCTGCTAGAGAAGTTATAATTGTACATCCTACACGTTCTGCTGGAGAACTTATATATAATTGTACATCCTACAAGTTCTGCTCGAAAGGTTATAATTATACATCCTACACGTTCTGCTGGAGAAGTTATAATTGTACATCCTACACGTTCTGCTGGAGAAGTTATAATTGTACATACTACAGGTACTGCTAGAGAAGTTATAATTGTACATCCTACAGGTACTGATGGAGAACTTATATATAATTGTACATCCTACAAGTTCTGCTCGAGTGGTTATAGTTGTACATCCTACAGGTACTGCTGGAGAATTTATAATTGTACATCCTACAGGTACTGCTGGAGAAGTTATAATTGTACATCCTACACGTTCTGCTGGAGAAGTTATAATTGTACATTATACAAGTACTGCTGGAGAAGTTATAATTGTACATCCTACAGGTACTGCTGGAGAAGTTATAATTGTACATCCTACAGGTACTGCTGGAGAAGTTATAATTGTACATCCTACAGGTTCTGCTGGAGAAGTTATAATTGCACATCATACAAGTTCTGCGAGAGAAGTTATATAACTGTACATCCTACAGGTACTGCTGAAGAAGTTATAATTGTACATAGTTCAGGTTCTGCTGGAGAAGTTATAAGTGTACATCCTACAGGTTCTGCTGTTGAAGTTATAATTGTACGTCGTTCAGGATCTGCTGGAAAAGTTATAATTGTACATCGTTCACGATCTGCTGGAGAAGTTATAATTGTACATCATACAGGTTCTTTTGTTGAAGTTATAATTGTACATCATTCAGGATCTGCTGGAGAAGTTATAATTGTACATCCTACAGGTACTGCTGGAGAAGTTATAATTGTACATCCTACAGGTTCTGCTGGAGAAGTTATAATTGCACATCATACAAGTTCTGCGAGAGAAGTTATTTAACTGTACATCCTACAGGTACTGCTGAAGAAGTTATAATTGTACATAGTGCAGGTTCTGCTGGAGAAGTTATAATTGTACATCCTACAGGTTCTGCTGTTGAAGTTATAATTGTACGTCGTTCAGGATCTGCTGGAAAAGTTATAATTGTACATCATACAGGTTCTTTTGTTGAAGTTATAATTGTACATCATTCAGGATCTGCTGGAGAAGTTATAATTGTACATCCTGCAGGTACTGCTGAAGAAGTTATAATTGTACATCGTTCAGGATCTGCTCGAGAAGTTATAATTGTACATCCTACAGGTTCTGCTGTTGAGGTTATAATTGTACATCGTTTAGGATCTGCTGGAGAAGTTATAATTGTACATCGTACAGGTTCTGCTGTTGAGGTTATAATTGTACATCGTTCAGGATCTGCTGGAGAAGTTATAATTGTACATCCTACAGGTTCTGCTGGAGAAGTTATAATTGCACATCATACAAGTTCTGCGAGAGAAGTTATATAACTGTACATCCTACAGGTACTGCTGAAGAAGTTATAATTGTACATAGTTCAGGTTCTGCTGGAGAAGTTATAAGTGTACATCATACAGGTTCTTTTGTTGAAGTTATAATTGTACATCGTTCAGGATCTGCTGGAGAAGTTATAATTGTACATCCTGCAAGTACTGCTGAAGAAGTTATAATTGTACATCGTTCAGGATCTGCTGGAGAGGTTATAATTGTACATCGTACAGGTTCTGCTGTTGAGGTTATAATTGTACATCGTTCAGGATCTGCTGGAGAAGTTATAATTGTACACCGTACAGGTTCTGCTGTTGAGGTTATAATTGTACATCGTTCAGGATCTGCTGTTGAAGTTATAATTGTACATCCTACAGGTTTTGCTGTTGAAGTTATAATTGTACATCGTTCAGATCTGCTGGAGAAGTTATAAAAAGTTTTAACTGTACATCCTACAGGTTCTGCTGGAGAAGTTATAATTGTACATCTTTCAGGATCTGCTGGAGAAGTTATAATTGTACATCCTACAAGTTCTCCTGGTGAAGTTATAATTGTACATCTTACAAGTTCTCCTGGTGAAGTTATAATTGTACATCCTACAAGCTCTCCTGGGGAAGTTATAATTGTACATCCTATATATACAGATTATTTTGATGCAAACTATTTTAAGAGATCACAGCCTGGGGTGAAGTGAGGTTTTCAGCTGCTGTATGTCGCGGATCCTGCAATGTCGATTCGTGATTCCCTAGATTGTACGTTCGAAAAAATAGGATGATACATTAACATGTACTTTTAATAAAATACACTATTATTAAACGTTAACAGATTTATAACTTATTTTCTGCATGCAGTGTACTTTAACGCTTAAGAAGAAGTGTACGCTGGGTAAAAGTGTAGGAAGTGTTGATTCTAGAACAAAATGTGTGTTACCACTAGACTCTTTAAAGTAGATATCGTTTGCGAGAAAAACTTCAGATAACGTTTAGTATGTGTTTCTAATAAGTGTCTAAATATTATTTTCCTTATCGTAAAACAGGAATGACAGTGCCACTTATCTATAATAATGTTTACAAGATTAAATTATAAAGTATGAACAAATGCATACAGTAACACTAAGGGAGCTTCAAATTATAATATCACACTATGTCAGCATCAATACGGCAATATGGCAGAGACTGTCTGCAGACCGAGACCTAGAAATTAAATCTTTCTCGAAAAGCCGTGGCCATGAAGAAGAAGAAGTAGAAGTAGAAGAAGAAGAAGTAGAAGTAGAAGAAGCAGAAGAAGTAGAAGAAGAAGAAGTAGAAGAAGTAGTAGAAGAACTTCACGGAGGAGGAGAAAGGAGAACAAACTGTTTTAATAATAAAGTTTGTTGAGTAACACTTGAGTAACTGCTTTATTAAAATATTCGGTGCTACATGCATCTTTTTATTTAAAAAAATAGGTTGACCACATGCACCGTTTTATAAATAAAAATAAGTTGACCACATGCACCATTTTATTTTTAAAATTAGGTTGACCACATGCGCCATTTTATTTTACAAAATTAGGTTGACCACATGCACCGTTTTATTTTTTTAAATTAGGTTGACCACATGCACTGTTTTCAACAGGAAGGACAGTGTCCCGTAGTTTTAATAAATATGTTAATTTTGAACTATTTTAACAAAAATTGCAATTTTTGTTTCATTTTCAATATTAAAAAATAAAAAAAATGCTTTAATATTGATCAATCATAAATCAGTACCTTCCATCTTATTCGAAATTAAGTACCAGTAATTTGTATAATAATGGAGTCGAATAATACTACTTCATAGTAAAATACACGTTACTTCCAGGTCAATCTAAAATATTTGTATGGATTCTGCCACATGTGCCTGTTAGTAAGGTCCATGTTTACGTAAAAAAACTTTTTGTAAGTGGTTGTTGTTTACGTTCATCAGTTTTTATATCTCTAGCGAAGTCCCAAAGGACTGAATTTTACGTGAATATCTCTTAGAAATTGACATGAGAATACAAAAAGCAATTGCTGTCACATACCAGCTTTTACCATTGCTAAGACATCCGAACATTTCTATGGCAGCTAAACAACAAATGATAAATAGCATTTTCATACCAACTTTGTGCTATTAAAGTCAAACATGGACCCTTTCTAAATCTCATTTAAGAAAGATCAATACATGTGAGATGCGACCCAATCACCATCAAGGGCGTTCTTCTCGAGAATGCATGGAAAAAGACCAAGACGAAGACCTAGAAGAAGATGGATAGATGCAGAGACAGAGACATGTAACAACAAAGGAAAATCACTAATTCAGACTGTTCGAGCAGCGCAAGAACGACAAATGATATAACCACGACACCTTTTCGATACCAGTGAGAAAGAGAAAAGAAAAGAGAAGAAGAAAATCCTTTTTTCCTTTTTTCAAACCGGCAGCCATGTGCTCAGGTGTCCCCCGCCAGACAGGCAGATATTATCCGACTTCAGATGTACTCTCATATGTTTATCGTCGAGAGTTCTTAACGTTTTTGGTAAATTTTCCCTATTAATTTTGCCCGGTAAGCGACTATTTCTAACTGCCAAGGATTCTTTAACGTGTGCAGAGTGCACACGGGACCTCCTTTTTTATGTGTTTTTTTTTTCGTCGCTTTCCGATAGGGCTAGACATTGGATCTCACTCACCAGGGACCAGGGGAGTGTAAAGCCAAGGATTCGATTTTTGTTTTCTCTATTATTTTTCACCGCCTGTGGTGGGAATCGGACCCGGGACCTTCTTGTTTCTAGAGGTCGACGTTCTACCTCTAGACCACCAAGCCCCTGTTAAATTTGTTGTATTTTCTCATGGAAAAGGGGATTACATAACTTATGTTCATTCCATTTTTACAATCTCTATATGTCCCGTTTCTGTCTCAAGGAAATATGGCCAGATATTTAAAATTCGTAGTTCAAAAGAGTGTTTCCTTCCTTCGGAAGTGAAGAATTAATTATAATGCTATGAATAATACCCACTATTCAACACATAAAGAGATGACAAATAAAAATGATTTGCCCATGTGTTGAGACAAAAAGCCAAACCTGACGTGAAAGGTCAATAAAAGCTATGAGAAAACAAGATCAAAGGGTCAATCAGAAAATTCTGTATTTGTAGAATGTTAGATAGGAAACATATAACAGTAGGAAGGGTGAAAGAAGAGCAAACGACACCAAGCTATACCTCACTTCAAGACAGAAATAGGAAAGAATAAGTCGGGGTATATAATGACGGGAGACAAATAATAATAAATGAATATTATTATAGAGGGAAACTTCCGAGGCGATAATCAGTGAATCAATTAAGAGGAAGAGGTATGTTTACAGCACTCGTGATTATTTGTCATTTTTCCAAGGGCTGTAAACATACCTCTTCCTTTGTATATAATGACGGGAGGATTAGAGACAGGGAGCAGTGATTGTTAACTTTTTTTTCTGAGTAGTTATATAGTTGGCCGTGTCTGAGATGGGTTTACTAGTAGAGTGTTTGGGGTGAAATAAGTAAATTAAAGTGTTATACTTAAATAAAGTTCCTCAATTAGAATTTAACGTGCTTCTCGTCATAGCCGGTTATAGATGAGTATGTTTCTCATGTACGCTACACTGATAATGGTGTATTTTTGTGTTTTGTTTTGTTTATGAGCAAGCTTCCTCGACTTAGCGAGACCGCAACATGCATTTTATTTTAAGTTGGGTTTGCTGCAGGACGTCAGGCTGGCGTGATATTGAACCCCGCCAGCGAGCTAACCACTACACCACTGATGATCTGGTATAAAATAATAATGAATAATGTAATTCATGGGGTTGGGTTGTATAGAGGTACGTTATCGGCCTCAAAACATGAAGGACCAGGTGGGGTTGGGTGGTATAGAGTTACGAGGTCGGCTTCAAAACATGAAGGACCAGGGGTTGGGTTGTATAGAGGTACGAGGTCGGACTCAAAACATGAAGGCCCAGGGGTTTGGGTTGTATAGAGGTACGAGGTCGGACTCAAAACATGAAGGCCCAGGGGGGGTTGGGCGGTATAGAGGTACGAGGTCGGCCTCAAAACATGAAGGAGCAGGTGGGCTGGGTGGTATAGAGGTACGAGGTCGGCCTCAAAACATGAAGGACCAGGGGGTTGGGTGGTATAGAGATACGAGGTCGGCCTCAAAACATGAAGGACCAGGGTTCAAAACCCACCTATGAAACGAAGGTGATTTTTCATAAAAAGGAAAAATTAATCCGCGGTTTCTTTATGGCGTTATCCTCCCCTGATCACTTAGGTAGCGATATCTCGTCCCGTGTGCGCTTGCACATGTTAAAGTATCATTGGCAAACCGCCGGCTTTCCTTTCACAGCTAAAAGAGTTGGCCATAAACGTGGCCGCTACTAGGGCAAATTTATCAACAGAAACCTAACCATACCGTGGAGTATAACCCGTGCTACGGAGTTCGTGCACGTGGGGCAGGATTCTCCTCGGATTTTCTCGACATTCTAGCGGGGGATATCGGAGTACCTATAGGATCGTTCTGTGTGCAGTGAGGATGATTGTAACAACAGACAATTAATGAATTTCAGCGAATACATTTTCCATTCTATTTTATTTGTGTTATTCTATTAAATTTGGTTCTATTCTGTCTGTCATATTCTGTTATTGCCTTTCATTTTCCTTTCAATAAATTATAGGTCCTTATAAAAAGAGCTCTCCAATCGTGTATGTCCTTTAATGTTTTTTATAATCGTTTCCATGTGTAGTTAATCTTTACTATCTTTGTCTCAAGGTTTCGCCTCCACGTGATTCTAGATCTCTCCTGCTTCCTTTTGTCATGTGAGCTGCAGGTTGGAACTTACCTAGTAAAAAAAAAATAAAGTACCCCCGTCACGCCAAGTGGCGTAAATATAGTGTTAGTGACCCAATATTATACAGACCTTCAGCACACGATTTTTGGGGTAATGTGGTCGGTATTACGCCCGTGCTGCTTTACTTTCCCAGAAAAAAATCAGGTACCCATTTAAGGTTGGGTGAACCCGGAAGCCGTCGGTTGGGATCGAACCCTACCCCTTGTCCTTTGTAGTCCAGTTCACTAACCACTGAGCTATCGCGGCTCCCTGAACTTACCTAGTAACGATTGTATTTGCTTCTGCTGTATGAGTCATTTATAGTGTATATCTCCTCCGTCTCTTTTCTTATCACATTCTCAGCTGTGGCTTATTTGTTTTCTATGCAGATTCACAACCATTTGTGTCTTACAACTTGTTAAATGTTTCTTTAACATCATGTGCTAATGTCGATGGATGTACCATTTCTCATCTCAGCAAAGTTAAGTTTTCATTTTATCGGCTAATTATGTTCTTAGTCTTCTTTCTTAACATACAATGGCATTAACGCAATCAAGGTGGTATTTTTGTTCTCCTATTATTTATAGTTTATGTCAATAGAAGTTAGAAAGAAAGTTCATCGGCGCTATATAGAGCCAATTCTAACATATGGAAGTGAATCATGGACAGCAGACAAACAAATGAAAAGACGGTTAGAGGCCACAGAGATGGGATTTCTCAGAAAAATACCGAGAGTTCCCTGAACAGCCAAAAAGACCAACGAGGACATTCTCGAAGAGAATGGCAAGTAAAAAAATGGCAGAGAGTAGCAAGAAAAGAGGTGTGGGGGGGGGGGGGGGACCATATCGCGAGAATAAGAAATTTTGAATACTTGAGATCGCGAACAACGAAACGTGTTGTGACATGGTAAGCAGTCAAACAAATTAAAATTAAACCATGAGCAATGGAGAGAGAATTGTGGAAGGACATGATCGCCTACTCCAGCCGGTATGGCACAAGCTAATAATTATTGTTTACAGTAAAAACTGAATAGCATCCCATATTATATTGTTAAGCACAAACATTGTAGTCAGTCGCTCTTGTAAACTGCCATGGAATGCAAGATTTATAAAACTAGAGGCCATGTGGACTGTAATTTACAAATGACAGCATTCATTCAATATAATATGCTGAGCCTGATCTGTGATAATAAAAAAACATGCGTGCCTGTAACTGTGATTATTCTAGTTTTACACTTGAAAATTGTGTAAAATAAGGCAGCTCCTATAGGGTGTATTCATTACACAGAGATTGTTCATATTAAAATCGTTAATAGTGGTTACATGATTCTTCAATTTGCTTTGTTCCAACCACAGCCATTTATAGTAGTAAGGCCAGCGGGCAGAAAGAAATTTCTCAAATTTTGTGACGTGTTCAGCTTTGCGAGCTGGGGCGATTGTGGGAAGTGTTACTCGCATAGCTTAAGACGTCACGATTTTGGGGATTTTCTTAGATGTCCCTCTCTGCCCACTGGCCTCGCTACTATAGATGGCAATGGTTGTAACCTATTGCATTTTACGGCTGCAGAAATTTCAGGAGAGAACTAACGATAATGTGGCACTAGTCGCACACATTTAAAGGGTATGTAAGGAAAAAAAATAAGTAAAGTACCCCCGTCACGCCAAGTGGCGTATAGGGAATATGGTGTTAGTGAGCATACATTTTACAGACCTTCAGCACGTGATTTTTGGGGTAATGTGGTCGGTATTACTCCCATGCCGCTTTACTTTCCCTGAAAAAAATCTGGTACCCATTTAAGGCTGGGTGAACCCGGAGCCGTGGGTTGGGATCGAACCCTACCCCTTGTCCTTTGTAGTCCAGTTCACTAACCACTGAGCTATCGCAGCTCCCATAAAATTTCAAGGGTATGGGTAAATACAAACTAGACCAACAACGTGAGCTATCAAGTTTTCTTGCCCTTTCAGCAACCGCTGGTTGCATTGTCAAGACTGCCTGGATTTTTTCTCTGAAATTATGATCAATCAGTTAATTATCTTTGTTATCATTGATACATATGTCATCCACTTTGTCTACCCTGAGTTTCAAATAAAGACGTTCTCTTTGAAAAAAAGCACTAAATTGCTGATTCTAAAATCATCTCTAAATGCAAACAGCTGCTGCCTTGAAGAAAATTCGTTGAAAACTAATAGTAGGGAAACGACTCTCCAAAAATTGAGTGATGAAGATGAAAATGCTGAGCTGTAAGGAGTAAAGTAAAAGAGTGTTTATAAAGTCTCACTACACTTGGTATCTAGGTCAATTTGAAAAAAAATGTTTATGACGTCATCACATTATGTGCTCAACAAAGTGCTTCTTTCCAGTAGCAATAAACTTATTCAACAAATTTCTAACCGTAATGCGATGAGGAGGTTGTTTATCAGGAAATCTTGCTATAAATCTTTGAACAACTACCCGTGTGTATTGACCACCATTTCTAAACACTTGTTCAACCAGAAAAATTCGTTCTTCTCTTGATAACACCATTCTGCTTTGAGTGCAAAGAATTACTCCAGCAGACGACAGCCATTCACTGCACAATTGACAGTGGGAGCACATATTGTGATGACGTCATAAACATTTTTTCAAATTGACCTAGATACCAAGTGTAGTGAGACTTTATAAACACCCTTGTATAATGCAATGGAATCAGTTAATAAGAAAATGGGGATCAAGCACCTTTAGTTTCATAAAGAAACAACACAAAACTACTAACAATTCCTTTTTTATATATAAATCTAGTTCCTCCACAAAGCTGCAAATAAACTATTCCAACTAAATATTCAGTATGAGGGAGTAGCAAGAAACTATTCCAACAACAAAATATCCAGTATGAGGGAGATGCAAGAAACTATTCCAACAACAAAATATCCAATATGAGGGAGATGCAAGAAACTATTCCAACAACAAAATATCCAATATGAGGGAGTAGCAAGAAACTATTCCAACAACAAAATATCCAATATGAGGGAGTAGCAAGAAACTATTCCAACAACAAAATATCCAATATGAGGGAGATGCAAGAAACTATTCCAACAACAAAATATCCAATATGAGGGAGTAGCAAGAAACTATTCCAACAACAAAATATCCAATATGAGGGAGTAGCAAGAAACTATTCCAACAACAAAATATCCAATATGAGGGAGTAGCAAGAAACTATTCCAACAACAAAATATCCAATATGAGGGAGATGCAAGAAACTATTCCAACAACAAAATATCCAATATGAGGGAGTAGCAAGAAACTATTCCAACAACAAAATATCCAATATGAGGGAGTAGCAAGAAACTATTCCAACAACAAAATATCCAATATGAGGGAGTAGCAAGAAACTATTCCAACAACAAAATATCCAATATGAGGGAGATGCAAGAAACTATTCCAACAAAATGCCCAGTACGAGGAAGTAGCAAGAAACTATAGAAACAAAATATCCAGTACGAGGAAGTAGCAAGAAACTATTGAAACAAAATGTCCAGTACGAGGGAGTAGCAAGAAACTAAACCAACAAATTATTCAGGAAGAGGGGGTTGCAAGAAACTAATGCAACAAAATATCCAGTACAAGGGGACTGCAAGAAACTAATCCAACAAAATATCCAGTTCGAGAGGGTTGCAAAAAACTAGTATGTTAATACACATAATAATAATAATATAATATTTAATTATGTAAATGTAATAGTTAATATAATGTGAATACACATCAAATTGCAAGACAAAATAACCAACTTAACTGTCCTGCTACGTGCTAAGATACCAACAATCATGTCGATGCTCAGATGTCGAAGACTAAGATGGCTGGGGCACTCCAGCAAATGGAAGAGAAACGCATCCCCAGGCAAATACTATATGGTGAACTAATACACTGAAAAAGACAAATCGGCGGACTTAAACTACGATATAAGATATCTGTAAATCATCTCTGAATGACTTCTCCATCTGTGAAAATGACTGGGAACATCTGGCAAGTGATCGCACATCATGAAGAGCAAGTATAAGGAATGGTATAACATCATTTGAGACTGTGCTGAGGCAAAACTTAAAAGAGAAAAGACTCATGAAAAAGGATGGAAAATTGTGGATCAGTGTGTCTGACTTGTTCATTCGGTAGCCACGTGTGTTTGTCAAACATTGGTAGAATTAGCCACGAGAGAAGCTGTTCTACAAAATAAAACCTAAAAAAAAAATACACAATAGCCTCCACTAGACCGTCTGACAAGACGACAAGGGCCATATATACATACACGAATATGTTCCGAATCTATTACAATTCACGTCACTCTTACAGCTGCCATTTTATGAGAGTTTATACAATTCTTAACTTAAACCACACACGTAATTTGAATCATTTAGCTCTTTATTAACGTTTGTGTTAATGATATTTAGCAGACTAAAGCTTATGGGGAAACATTTCAAAGACGAACAAATTTAACATTTTCTACTGTGAGATATTCAATGTTTAAATGTTTAACCACAGCTGTTATTACAATTTGAGTCATAACTTTTAATCAACTTGAATGCACCAAAGAATTTACTTTATGAAAAGAAGTTCAGTTTCACGGGACAGGCAACAGTGAGATTATATAAGAACGTCACGCAGAGTAGCAAGCTATTTTAGACTGCTGCTATCACGTAGAGGATATCAATATGCCAGGTTAAAGCTAAAACAGGAGACAATTAATTATACATGATTATTATTATGGAGGGAAACTTCCGATGCGATAGATCAGAGAATCCTTGCAGGGGAAGAGGTGTGTTTACAATATTAGGAAAAAAATCACAAATAATCAGTAACAGAAAAAAAAAATAGTCGGTCCGAAGCAGGATGGAACCCGTACTCCTCGGCACAGCACCTTGCCACGAGAAACCAAACGCTAAAGCACACGGCCAACTCTGCTACCTAAAAAGATAGTTGTCGTTGACAATGTCTTTCACGGATGTGTACTCATGACTATATGACTGTTGTTGATTACTTGTGATTTTTTTCTGAATGTTGTAAACATACTTTTCTCCCCCTGAACTGATTCGCTAAAGCTGCGACAGTCGTGTGCGTCCTGATATGGACAGTATATTTTATCAGATGTATTGCACACACAAATTTTAGTTATTATAAGCGGAATATAGTGGGGAACGTTCAAGCTCAATGCAACAGGAAGTCGATGCCTGAGTGTCATGACCCAGGGTGGTCCACACTCCCCCTCCCACCCTAGAGTATCAAGAAGCTAGATAGCCGAAACACTTGTTCGACGGAGTCACATTACCACCTACTGCAAAGCTCTGTATACAGAGTTTCCTATTACAGTACAATGTTTATTTATAAAACAAGCAAATAAGCAAGACAATTGCAATATCAGCGGAAAAAATGTATGCAAAGTCCTGCCGAGTCGCATGAACCATTTACTTGTACTTATGGTTATGATTAGTCGAAGGCCCCGGTATCACTGCAAACGAATTAAAATCCATAATTGCTCAACCGCCCGTGCAAATTTAAAGTCATCTCATTGAAGGATAAAACAAATAAAGGCAGCTGCAGCCTCCATCATAGCACTAACAGCACGCGCCAAAAGACATAAGGCCAAGCGACATCAAAAGTGAACGCAGCTGAACTGTTCTACTTTATACGATATCATCATTCATCGTAAGCAATCGGAATATCGTAAAAAGAAAGATGCGGATAAAGAACACAGCTCACGGTGTGCACATAGCACTAAACTCAGTAACTCCAGCACTAAACCCAGTAACTCCAGCACTAAACCCAGTAACTCCAGCACTAAGCCGGACTTGGAATACGAGGAAACTGCAACAAGAAACACTTTTCAGTCAGAACCTCCTCAATGGTTCCTGCCGCCATTCCGCCATATTTACCGGAAGCCCCTGTACTTATATTTACACTTACAACTTCCGTGTGTCAGAACAGTTGTGATCCTCGTGGGGACTCTTCTAAAGAATTTATCCTGAAATGTTGCTGGTTATGGTGACCAATATGCTGACTTTTTTTTTGTTTTGTTTGTTTCTTTTGTACTGAGTTATTTTTGTAACAAGCATTATTTTATTTGTACCAAACAGCGTGTCAGTTACAAATGTCTAGCGATAGAATGTCTGGCAGGTTTTGCTTTATTGTGCATGGTGTGTGCGGTCCCCCCCCCCCCTCCCACCCCAATTTAAGTGTGTGCGATATGCTTACCTTTACTTGATTAATTATTTTGTTTAAGAGTGAGAGTGTCGGTTGAGAGAAGATGTTGTAAGAGAGAGGTAGAGAAGAGAGTGGTGGAGGAGGAGGGAGATATTATCTAAAGAGAAATAGTCAGAGAGAGGGATAGAGAAGAGAGATGTGGAGGAGGAGGGAGATATTATCTAAAGAGAAATAGTCAGAGAGAGGGATAGAGAAGAGAGATGTGGAGGAGGAGGGAGATATTATCTAAAGAGAAATAGTCAGAGAGAGGGATAGAGAAGAGAGATGTGGAGGAGGAGGGAGATATTATCTAAAGAGAAATAGTCAGAGAGAGGGATAGAGAAGAGAGTGGTGGAGGAGGAGGGAGATATTATCTAAAGAGAAATAGTCAGAGAGAGGGATAGAGAAGAGAGTGGTGGAGGAGGAGGGAGATATTATCTAAAGAGAAATAGTCAGACCGAAAGGACATTATCTACTGATAAATGGGCAGACACTTAGAATGGATATTATCTAGAGATAAATATTCACACAGATAGAAGGGAAAGTATCTAAAGAGAAATAGCAAAACAAATAGATAGGATATTATCTGAAAAGAAATAGACACGGAAAGGGGATATTATCTAAAGAGAAATAGCCAAACAAATAGATGGGATACTATCTAAAGAGAAATAGGCAAAGAAAGAGAATATTATTTAAAGAGAAATAGACAAAGAATAGGGTATTATCCAAATATAAATAACCAAACATATATGTACTCGTAGATAGCTACTATCTACTGTCTCGGTTGCCTTTCGGCGTATTGGAAATATATGGTGTCCTACACGCTACGGAACCAAGCATTGATTTAAAGGCTTTACCACCAATGAGGAAATTGCAAAGAAATCTGAAGCGGACTTCCCTCATTATGTAAGAAATGTGAGAACATCCAAATAAACGCAAGAAGAGACCACCATTTGTGTCCAAATAGGAAAATAATTATTGAGCAAATGCCGGGTCCCTTTGCGAGTGCGAATTCCTGTTAAAATATTCGTGTTAATTCTGGATTATTTATTTATCATATCTACGTAAAAAGAGAGGGAGGCATGGAGAAAGAGAGATAAATAATGTGTCCAAAGATTAAAAAAAAAAACAACAGAGAACACACTAAAACAAGAAGCAGTTCATTTGTAATTCTTATCATAAGTTTCATTGACATTAAATAATAGCATCTTATATTATACACGTAAAAAGAAGCACAAATGTCTTTCTTCTCTCAATCCGCATAAAAAATACGATACCCAAGCTTTAATGTTGAAATTTACATTTATATTTCAACAAGCCTGCTTGTGCATAGTCAGAAACGAGGCTCGCATATTTAATGACGTATATTTGATTAAACGTCAGTGAGCTATTAAGAAACATAGGGGTGTATGTCTGCGTGTATGAAAGAGAGAGAGATTAAAAGAATGTATATGTTTTCGAGAGTGTGTGTTTACGTGGGAGGAAGTAGTTGGTGTCAGTTGAGAGTATGATATTTTTGTAGTAGACAAAACATTCCCATAACATTTTATGTTTTCTCCAATACATGTACGGGATTGTATTGGGAATTCAAGATAAGAGGTGGCTCGTGAGTATCAAAGAATGACAATTCTGGTAAAAGATCGCACACATTCAAAACAAATATCAATCAATAAAGGTTTACAATGTTCAAACATAAAATAGCAATCAAAATTAGAAGGAAAAAAGTGTAAGAGAAAGGAAGTGAAACTGTAAAATATAAATGTATGTTGTGCGTGAATCGGCCATGAAAGACGTTTGTTTGCAAAACAGCGTCTGGTATTTGCTACAAAAGATTATCAGCAGCCTGTTCCAACAGTCACATTATAGGAATATGCGCGCACGCACGCACACACACATACACATATAAATATATACACACACACAAGAGTAAGACACAATTATGTGTGAATCTGAAAAGAAAATGTCGGAACAAAGCTGAAGAAATTATAAGAAAAAGACAGTTCGTATGAATAGGCCACATTTCGAAAGCAAATACAAATATATCCTATTCCACATAGGCGCGGGTAGACGCGGCTTAGAGATGTAAAGTGCCTCAATTTTACTGCACAACGCTGCAAGATATACGGTGCAGTGCTCTCCCTTACTGCTATTTTCATCCCCCATGTTAACGAACCAAGCACTCATTCAATTAGTGCAGAACGGACTGGAAATTGATTAGGAACACTTATGGACCAATGGAACTTAGACCCAGCACTAGTACCCACTACACTCTTGACATTTTTTTCTGAGTGGTAACTTATCAAAACTATTAATTTCATCTTATATTTCATCTGTCTTGATCTACGCTTCTCCTAATTTGACACGGATGTTTATCACTGATGCATTAGTTGTATTGCTCATTTGTGCATAATAGAAAATATAATGGTTAAAGCTTAACGTAACAAGTGGACAACACAAATCAGAACGACGTTTCAGCGCAACAAGCCTTCAACAGGAACAAACCAAACAACACACGCACAAATATGTATTAAAATTTAAAAAAAAAACAATAATAAAAAAGTCGTTTAGCTTTAACCATATTGTTTTTTAATATTTTTTTTTACATATTGTTTCATTTCTCCTCACCACTGGCTTCACTGCAGCTTCGCATTTTGATGCATTTATGTGCATTGCTTTGCCGTGACCCTACCAGGAAATATAACCTGTATAAAATGTTTTCTATTGTATAATCAAGTTAAATAAAAGAAGTTGTAGCTTAAACTGTAATAACATTTGTGGTTTAAGATTGAAAACCTCACACCTGAAAGTGTTCAATTTATCCAAATGATTATCTTTATTTACACTAATATTTTACTCTTTCAGTACGGAAGGTTTTTATCAATTTAGCGGTAGAGGTTTCAGCGACAAATTTGTTTATGTTTTTTTTTCATATCAATCTACATGTTTATATTTATCTAACACTTTGCATCTCTCTCTCTCTCTCTCTCTCTCTCTCTCTCTCTCTCTCTCTGCGATCAAGACTCAATCAGAGTAGGATTCCAGACTCCCTCATGAAGTCAGCTGTCAGTTTAAGCGAATCGATTGCCCCATATAGTTTTTCTTCCAGGGAGGTGCGCGTGGACCACATTGCTCTTCTCAGGTCTGTGTACTGGGGGCAATCCTGTAGAACATGTTTTGTAGTCATATTGTCCAGTGTACAGTGGCATAGGCTGGTTGTACCTATTTTGAATTTGGTGAACATGTGATTTCTCATTCTATTGTGACCAGTGCCTAGGCGAAAAATGATGACTTGATCCCTCCTTGGTAGTTGATAGTATCCGTCACTCTCGTTATGCTTTGGGTGTTCTCGTTTCCGTTTTTTATGGAACTGACCTTTGAGGATGGCTTTGGCTTCATCAAAACTGAGCGGATGGTTCTCTTGTGGTAATCTCCCTCCATCTTTAGCTAATTTGTCTGCGCGTTCGTTCCCGTGTATATTACAGTGTGATGGCATCCACTGAATGCCTACTCTCTGGAAGTTATTGCATAGTTGGTCCAGGGTTGTTCTCAAGTCATCTAGTTCATTGTTCTTGGGAATTTTAAAGCTGATAGTACTGACAGTGCATCAGTCAGAATCACCAATTTATTGTACATGTTATTTTTGTGCTGAGTAGCCAGTGTTGCAGCATCTCTGATGGCCCTCAGTTTCTGCTATAAAGTTGTTTGAGAATTTTCCAGTAGCTTTGACTTGGTGATCTCGTCCTGATTATTCAGCGTCAAGAACACACCTCCCCCTCCATTTCTGGTGGCATTTGTAGCAGAGCCGTCTGTGTATATGTGGGACCAAGAGTCCTGTGGGTAGGTATCGTGTATGTGTTTTTCTGCTACGTGTTTTCTTTCTGTGCTTGATTGGGTGCCTTTTTTCCTGATTCCTGTTATATTTTCCTTAAGTTCTGGTATTTTATGTTTTCCATGAGGAGATATATCAGATGGGCCCAAGGGTTTCGATATTGTTTAGGAAAGTACTGGGTCTCCAGTAGTTAGTTCATTGGCAATTGCAGTGAAGTTGCTCCTCTTTAGTCGTACATTTCCGGAAATAGTTAGTTTTTGGTGCATGGGGTGGCTAAGGAGCCTTCTATATTTCTCCGCTTGTTGCAATACTTTAGTGACCCGTCTGTCATCTAAGGGTTGTAAACCTGTTACTGTTTCTAGAGTCTTGTTAGGTGTCGATTTCATAGCGCCAGTGATGATAAGGGCAGCTTGGCTCTGTGTTCTGTTAATTTTGCTAAGGTGTGATTTGGAAGCCTTAGCCCAGGCTGTGACTCCATACTCTAGAACTGGTCTGACCCTTCCTACGTATAGTCTTTTCAAAATATTGCTGTCTGCCCCCCCGCCCCCCCCCCCCCCCCCCCCGGCCCCCCCCCCCCCCCCCGTCCGTTCCTGCCAATTTCTTCATAATATTTGTTCGTTTTCTGGCTTTTTTCGTTATACTGTCTATCTGATTTTTCCAAGTCATTATGCGATTAATGGTGACGCCAAGATATGGTGGGTTTTGGTCAATAGGGAGTTTTGGTCTTTTATCTTCAAGTTTGCAAAGAGTGTGTTTCTTGATAGGCTGAAAATTGTATATGTAGTTGTTTTTTTTTTCGTTGATTGGTAAGAACCAGATGTTCGTCCATTTTTCAAGTTCACCTAGGGCATCTTGCATCATGGGCCAGCCATCGACATACTTTCCTCGCGAGCCCATAATGCCAGATCATCTGCGTATTTTGTTGAGTGTATTCTGGGTGGAATGTGCATCACGATGTCATTTATGAAAATTAAAAAGAGTGTTTGGGGACAAGACTCCGCCTTGTGGGACACCTTGTTCGATAGAGACCTTCTTACTTAGTTGACCTTGAACTTGTACTGTGGCCGTTCTATCCTGAAGGTATTGAGAGACCCAATTGAATAAACGACCCTGGATGCCAAGTCTAAAAAGCTTGTTCTTTAAACCCTCTCGCCATACCCTATTAAAAGCCTTCTCCATATAGACCCACACTGCCAGTGTGTGTTTCTTTTCTTGTAGAGCATCCTCTATTTCCTGTGCAATGTAGGTGACCAGGTCTTCAGTTGAGCTGTGCTGACGGAAGCCACTTTGTTGTGGTACGATTTGTTGTTTTGTCTCCAAATGCCACATAAGTCTTCTGTTAACCAGCCTTTCCATGAGTTTACTCAGGCAGCTCAGCAGGCTAATTGGTCTATAGCTACTAGGGTCTAGTGGGTCTTTTCCACACTTGAGGATGGGCACCATAATAGCTTCCTTCCAGATTGCCTGCACATGACTTCTCTTCCAGCTAGCATTTATTATCCTTATAAGCTGGCTCCTGGCTTTCTGTCCCAGATTGAGGAGCATTTCGTTGGAGATTCCATCTTTACCAGGGGAACTTTTGAGTTTCAATCCTTTGAGTGCAACATCTAATTCAATAGGGGTAAAGATGGTCGTCTGATGCTCTTCTGATGCTAAAGGCATGTGTTTTGCATCTTGGTTTTCCCGTCTTGCAGCTTTCTGTTTGTCTATTGGAATGTTTATTCTACTAATGTTTTTGTAAGTCTCTATCAGTAGATTTGCTGTCCTTTTGCCTGTGAGGATGTTCTGATTTTGTGCTAATGATATTGGAGGTCAGCAGTTGTTTTCGTCGCTCAGAGCTTTGGCAAGTTTCCATAGTTTATGACTATTTTTGTCTAGATTAAGGCTCTCTGTTTTGTCTATCCAGCTCTGTCTTGCTGATATCATGACCTCATGTCTGTATTTGGCCGAATCTGCTCTCTGTTTTGTCTATCCAGCTCTGTCTTGCTGATATCATGACCTCACGTCTGTATTTGGCCGAGGCTGCTTTGTAGGCAATGTTGCTCTCTGTGCTGTGTGATGTTTCAGTTAGTTCTCTGACAAAGTCCATTTCCTCTTCTAGTCTCTGTATTTCCTTGCTCCAGTAACTTTACATATTATACATGAATTTTTAGATAATTAAACAAGGAATTATATTTCACCAATACTAAAATGATACAAGATATATAAAACGAATATGGTTTAATGACAGTTTACACTAAACAAACTGAGAGTGACGCACTGTGCGGCTAAACGTGCGGAAAGATTTAAGGAATGTCGGTGGCTGAGTGTATAGTGCTCTCGGTTATTTTTTTCTTTACGGTCTTGGTTCAATTCCAAAGAGTAGCGAATTTTTATTTTTTTTTTTTTTACCGGCCAGGTTCTTGAATTCACCCTGTCTATAAAAATAGGTACCAAAGATTTATCTGGGAAGTAAAGCCAGCCTGGTGTGATACCGACCACATCAGCTAAAAATATGCCGTGGTCAGGGAAAAAAATATGGTTATTAACATCATAATCCCCATACTCTTAGCAAAGCGCGGAGCACTTACTCTTTTATTTTGTGACATTAATGTGTAAGATTTTAATTAAAATGCAACATGGAGACTAAAATAAACAGCTGGGTTGTATGTAAGTGTTTACGTTTCAGTGAGAGGAACATAAAGTGTAGGAGAGATGAGAGGAAGAGAGGAAAGAGTGCGTGAGAAACTGTGTACGTGAGTATATTTGTGGGGATTGAAAAGTGCTACTATCTTCTCCGGCAGGTATTCCAAACTCTTCACACTTCTCCTGGATATTTCATTCTGGTCTCTCATCGTCTTAGACCTTACTCTTAAGTGTTCTACCATTTTATTATAGAATACTTTGCTCCTTAAAAACGGTTCCTTAATCTGTTTCAAGCATCCAATAGATGAGTTCTTGCACCGCGCAATGATAGCGTTGACAATTGCCAGTCAGGAAATCCCGACGTACTCAATTTTCATGAAGAGATAAGGTGAACCTATTCCAGCACTTCTATCTTAGCTATTTTTCTGGTATCATGTTATACTCTTTCTATCTTTTTTTCTTTCTTTCTTTCTTTTTTTCTTTCTCTTTATTTCTTTCTTCTTGCTCTCTTCTTTCTTTCCTACTTACCTCTCTCTCCTTTCTTTCTTATTTTTTCTCCCCTACCTGTTTATAAATTATTTTTTCTTTCTCTCTTTCTATCTTCTGTCATCTTTTTTTTATTGTCATTCTCTTACGCAATATTTTTCTCTTTTTTTTCTTTTTTTCATCTTGTGTCTATTTATCTTTGTTTAAACACTCTTTTCACACAACTACACACACATACACTCACATGACCCTCAGACCCTAAAACGAGCCTCGGACAGGATCTTTCGTATGCCCCCTTCTCAGAAGAATGTTGATAGTTCCCTGGAAGAGACCAACACAAAAACGGAGCTCTTAAAAAATCATAAGGAAACAATCAACATATTTTGGATAATCACGAGAAGAGGTAATTTGAAGTACTTTGTTACAACCGACAAAATACGGGGAAACAGATATCGCGAGCGACAAAGATAGAATATACTTGATAGCTTGGTGTCATGACATAGAAAACAGTCAACAACATATTTATTACGATGCCACGCGCGTGGATAGAACATTGTGGAAGAACATGATCGCCCAAGACAACCGGTATGGCACGTAATGATGATGGTGACGATGACACCATTTTACCATTGGTCCATATGGCTTGTTAATAATTCCTAATATAATGACACTCCCAAATGTACAAAACATTTACTGCATGTTTTCATTTTCCATTGTATAAATTTAATATCAAACTTAAAATGAAACATAATGTAATAAATACACTCGGCAAACGTATGTACACCAACATTTAGAATGCCCATTATATTACGATTTACTCTACTCGCTGTATGAGATGGAAAAATAGTGTTCGTTAAATGTGTGTGTGCGCGTGCGTACGTGTGTGTGCGTGTGCGCGTGTGTGTGTGTGTGTGTGCGTACGTATGTGTCTGCGCGCGCGTGTGTGTGCGTGTGTGCGTGTGTGCGTGCGTGCGTGTGTGTGTGTGTGTGTGTCTGTAGTCAGTTTCTCATGTTGTATCAAAGTATATAACTAATACGCTTTCCCTAAAATCAAAAGTATCCTACTGAAGTCGCACATTGTTAATCAATAAACCATTCTAGTTTCTTTTCCCTCTCATATTTATTTGCCTTATATTAACTGAATTCTTTGTCAGAGAGTAAGAAACAATATATAAGACATGACACTACAGCAAAGCCCGTCAACTTTTGTGTACTTACACTTCTGTTACTTTTATGGTGGTAAACGCGTCCACACAACACACTCATATTTAAGTTGAAAAGAAAATTCATTAAAATTCCACACACCACACTCATATTTAAGTTGAAAAGAAAATTCATTAAAATTCCACACAACACACTCATATTTAAGTTGAAAAGAAAATTCATTAAAATTCCACACAACACACTCATATTTAAGTTGAAAAGAAAATTCATTAAAATTCCACACAACACACTCATATTTAAGTTGAAAAGAAAATTCATTAAAATTCCACACAACACACTCATATTTAAGTTGAAAAGAAAATTCATTAAAATTCCACACAACACACTCATATTTAAGTTGAAAAGAAAATTCATTAAAATTCCACACAACACACTCATATTTAAGTTGAAAAGAAAATTCATTAAAATTCCACACAACACACTCATATTTAAGTTGAAAAGAAAATTCATTAAAATTCCACACAACACACTCATATTTAAGTTGAAAAGAAAATTCATTAAAATTCCACACAACACACTCATATTTAAGTTGAAAAGAAAATTCATTAAAATTCCACACAACACACTCATATTTAAGTTGAAAAGAAAATTCATTAAAATTCCACACAACACACTCATATTTAAGTTGAAAAGAAAATTCATTAAAATTCCACACAACACACTCATATTTAAGTTGAAAAGAAAATTCATTAAAATTCCACACAACACACTCATATTTAAGTTGAAAAGAAAATTCATTAAAATTCAAAGAGGTCATTGATCTCGTCGCTGAGAAATTGTAAAATGTATTCATTTCTGGTTTGTTCTTCATAATAGCCGGAAAATGTCGATCGTTTCTTTCTGGTGTTTTTTATGAGCTCCCTTTTTGTGTTGGCCTCTGAGAAATTAATCGTTGGTCCTTTCAGCTGTCTGAGGAACTTTCAACATTCTACTGAGAAATACCATCTCTGTGGCCTCTAATCGTCTTTTCATTTGTCCATGATTCGCTTCCATTGGTCAGAATTGGCTCTACACAAATGAACTCTCTTTCTCACTTCTAATGACCCATTGACTTCTTGCAGAAAACGTTTTTCATTTTCTGAAATGCTATTTTGGTTTGAGCTACTCTGCTTTTTATTTTTGTACATGTATCTACATTTTACATCTTCCGTCTGTTGTTATTATTGTGCCCAAGTATTTGACGCTCTGCACTTGTTTAAGATCTGTCCCGTTTATTTTTATATTGCATGGCGGTGAGATTGTTTCTCCGATATGACCATTAATTCTGTGTTCTTACTATTCAGACTGAGACCGCTGTTGTTGCTTTCTTTCACTACTATGTCTAACATTTTAATGACAATATGATTAATTAAACTGAACCATGATTCCACCGAAAGGTGGAGGAAAGTATGGAAAGGTGGAGGTATGTGAAACATCATTTACCACATGTTTTATTGTAAATAATCAAACATTTCAACTAAAACTATATTTTTTTTTTTATAATCACAAATATTGCAGTTTGAATTGTTTTATCAATAAGTCATAATAATAAAGTACTTCTTGACATCTTTCTTTCCAGCCTCAGAAAGAATCTGTAGCTAATGGATTCTCAAGCTATAATATTGCACTTACAAGTTCAACACAAAATTATGGCGTTTTTTTTTTCACATTCAAATGTATTCTCCTGTTGTAAGTTCTGAATCTTTCAATTTTCTCAGAAATTCTATCACCTTGTTTTGAGATAATGATGAATAAAATCGACGTTATGGGAGTAGATTCTATATATAACCTAAATTTGTATGCGATTTTCATGGGGTTTTTTTTTTTAACTTTTACATAATTTCGGTGTTTAATATGGCATATCTCTTGTTGTTAATCAAAGTTCTGGAATTGTCTGCTACTTGGAAACTATAAAAAAGCCTATCGTTTTTTTTTTTTATTATTTTATTTACAAATTCTTACTTTGTAGTACCCCTTACTGTCTTCACATTCAGTGTTTTTAACAGAAATGAATTAAGAGAGCCCCATTATAGTTTCACTTAAAGCGTCAGTTCATTTATGTACTTTTAAATTAATATTTTAGCTTCCTTGCTTATTCATTTACTTCTGGAATACGTAATAGTATGTCATGCCAGTTTTCAATGGAGTCTAATAAGTTATAGATGGTATCTTCAGTTTTAATAAATTCGTTGTTCAAATTTGGATAATTCAAACCCGTAAGTGTAACTATAGTTACATCTCATTAGAATTTTTGTCTAAAATTAATTCAAAATTATTTAAATTTGAAAATTAACAATTGTTTGTAGTGTCACACATTGGATCCAATAACATAAACCCTAGTTTTAAGATTGAGCGGCATTTAGTAGACTGAGCGCAACTTTGCACATTAACGAAATGGTGAGATAAATGTCTATAATAGTAACTACGGCCAAAAGCAATTTTGATATTTAAATAAGCAGTTATTGTCTATACATTGAAATGTATTCTGACATATCATCATCTACTTTCTCCCTGTTGAACAGCGACTCTCATGACAGCTATCGTGCGAAATGTTCAGCTTCCGCAGCAGTCAGTCCTAACTTGTTTGAAGAGTTAGGTTTACCATTAGACAACCCATGGCCAAGATACGAAGTCCCATAGCTTACTGAAGTTACTCATAAACTAACAAAAGATAGATTGTTTAATCTTTTCAATTTTTTAATTCTAATAAATTGCTAGTCAATAGTCAATTAAAAGTCTCTACATCAACAGCAGCTTCACAGCCAGAACAGCAGCAGAATACACAGGCCACTTCGAAGCTAGATCAGGAGTAAAACAAGGGTGCGTAATATCTCCCATATTGTTCATTACATACATGGACTACATATACAAGTTAGCCAAACCATCGGAGACAAAGGAGATCAACGAGCTTCTATTTGCAGACGATCAGGCACTACTAATACATGGAAAAATAAAAAAAAAAGTCCTACAAGAACACTTTATTTGACTCAACAACACAGGCAGAAAATAAAAACATTAAAATCAACCTCAACAATACATAAATCATAAATATCGAAAAAAGCATTAACATAACTATAGAAGGCATGCAACTAAAACAAGTAGAGGAATTTAAATACCTAGGTGGTCTAGTAACAAATGACAATTCACAAACAGCAGAAATAGACTCAAGATGCAACAAAGCTTGTCAATTCATTGGACAGCTATCACCACTATTTACTAACAAGGAAATGACTATAGAGGGTCAAAACGGGCACTTTACAATACAATCTTCATTCCAACTTTATGTTTCTTATCATCATCATCGAGTGCCATCTCCGCTATCATGGGGTGTCATTCTGCTCTGTCTCTTGCTTTGATTGTGCGGGTTGTATTAGGCTGACTTGTCCGTCTTTTGATGTTACTCGTCCATGTTAGTCTTGGTCTGCCTCTGCCTCTTTTACCTTGTATTTCCCCTCCAAGATTACTTTTAGTAGGCTGTTGTGTCTTTTAACAATGCCCAAAAATCGCATTTGTCTTTGAGACAAATAATAATAAATTTATATTATTATAGAGGGAAACTTCCGAGGCGATAATTCAGGGAATCATAGGAGGAAGAGGTATGTATTATAGAACTCAGAAAAAAAATTCATTTGTCTTGTTTGAATTGTGTTCAGTAGTTCTCTTTTCATATTTAATTGTTTTAAGACTTCATCGTTTGTTTTCTTTTCTTTCCAGCCAATTCTATTTATTCTTCTATATATCCACATTTTTAAAGGCTTCAATTTTCCGTTCTGTTTTCTTGGCTAATGTCCATGTTTCTGCACCATATAGGAATGTTGAGAAGACGTAACATTTTGCTATTCTTAGTTTTAGCCCTGGTGTTATTTGTTTTGATGTTAGTATATTTTTCATGAAATTAAAATTACTTTTTGTCATTCCTATTCTTTTGTTTATTTCAGTTTATATTTTTCATCACTGGTTATAGTATGTCCAAGGTAGTTGTAGTTCTGAACTGTTTCCAGGTCTATTCCTTCAATTTTGATATCCACAGGTTTTGAGTATTTTCTTTGTTTATGGTCATAGTTTTAGTCTTTTTGATAGTCATATCTAATCCATATTTTTTGCGTGTCATGTTTATTTCATTAAGTAATTGTGGATCTTTAGAATTTTCTGCTAGTATCGTAATGATTCTAATGTCATTTATTACTTCCCAGTGGCTCTTGTTCTTATTGTTCTTGCATCTAGGGTGCAAGAACAATAAGAAAATAGTCACTACCAAAATGATATCGGAAATAATATCTATAATATGGAACCAAAGAACAAAAGGCGACTGACAGGAAACAAAAGAGCTAGGAATAAACCTGGGTATAAACCCGCTAAGGAATATATAAAGAAACAATAGATAAAATGGTTTGACCAAGTGGATAGGGCAAAAAGATCAAAACATAGCACAAAAGCCTTCATTCAAAGTGGCAAGAACATCACATCCAAGGACCGACCAAGAAAAAAAGATTGACGGAATATTAGAAACACTAGGAAACATAAGGGCCTTACTCGTCTGTGATATCATATTTTAGTTTTGGTATTCTTTCTCGTCTACATGGTACCATGCCCTCTATAATTATCCTCTCACGATCATTGTGTCGTTATATTATGATCCAAATATTTTATTTTCATTTCTTTCATGTTCTTTAGCAGACAGTTGTTGCAAAATAGATCTGTTCTTTCTTTGTCATAAAATTCTGAGCATTCTTCTGTATCACATACATTATAAGGCGTTTATGGATTTTTAAAAACATTTGTCTACAGTTCACGTTTACAGCCATATACTGTTATAGAAAATATAGGCTGTCATAAAACTAATTTTTTTTTAATAACGTTATTTGTATCAAATGTGGATTTATTAATGTTAATAAACGTTATTTAAGCCTCAACCCAACTTAATGTGTTTAAGTGCGCGTTACAAAAATAAAACTATTTCTTTCAGATACATAATTTGTACTACATATCGTTTCGCACTCTTCCTTTGCTTTCTTTACTTTCTCGGCATTCTTCATCGATATGTGTTAATATTTTATTTTTCTAACTGATCTCTCACGCTCTTACCTTTCTTTTTTCTACCTTTCTTGTTTCTACTTCTCTCATTCACTCTCTTTCTTTCTTTCTCTCTCTCTCTCATCATTCTCTCTAGACAGCTCACTATATATTTATTATATCTATTGTATTGTATTGTATTGTAATGTATTGTATTGTATTGTAATGTATTGTATTGTATTATATTATATTATATTATATTATATTATATTATATTATATTATATTATATTATATTATATTATATTATATATATATATTATATTATATTATATTATATTATATTATATTATATTATATTATATTATATTATATTATATTATATTATATTATATTATATTATATTATATTATATTATATTATATTATATTATATTATATTATATTATATTATATTATATTATATTATATTATATTATATTATATTATATTATATTATATTATATTATATTATATTATATTATATTATATTATATTATATTATATTATATTATATTATATTATATTATATTATATTATATTATATTATATTATATTATATTATATTATATTATATTATATTATATTATATTATATTACTGTGAAACAAAGTTGAACGCATTCGAAAATAAATGTCTAAGGAAAATACTTGGTATAGAATGGAACGAATTCAAAACAAACGAGGAAATTAGAGAAATCGCCAATCAACCACTAATATCTTCAGTAATAAAGAAAAGACGATGGTCATACGTTGGACATGTGATGAGAAGAGATAATAATCGAATAGCAAAGCAAGCCCTCATATGGGAAACAACAGGTAAAAGAAAAAGAGGAAGACCCAGGGAGACACTGAGAAGAACATTGATGAGAGAGGCAAGAGCAGCAGGAATCGGCTCCCTCAATGAGATAGAACTGCTTGCACAGAACAGAGACAGATGGCGAGATTTGATAAAATATCTTTAAAAGAAAACTGCTAGAACAAAAATTCATATAGGAGAAGGTGTATCTTGGTCTACGCCCTATGGGCCGGTTACGGCTCGAAAGGTCAATAGATAGATAGATATTATATTATATTATATTATATTATATTATATTATATTATATTATATTATATTATATTATATTATATTATATTATATTATATTATATTATATTATATTATATTATATTATATTATATTATATTATATTATATTATATTATATTATATTATATTATATTATAAATATTATATTATATTATACTATTATATTATATTATATTATACTATACTAAACTAAGCTATGCTATACTATACTATACTATACTATACTATACTATACTATACTATACTATACTATACTATACTATACTATACTATACTATACTATACTATACTATACTATACTATACTATACTATACTATACTATACTATACTATACTATACTATATTATATTATATTAATATATATATATGTAGATAGATATTATATTATATTATATATTGTATTGTATTGTATTGTATTGTATTGTATTGTATTGTATTGTATTGTATTGTATTGTATTGTATTGTATTGTATTGTATTGTATTGTATTGTATTGTATTGTATTGTATAAAATATCGGTAGTGTTTGTAACAAAATCAAAATTGTATGACAAAATGTTCCACTAATAGAAATAAAAGTACGAGAAAAGTAATTCAACTCATTTTATACGAGGAAAACACGAAATTGAATACACTCTCTATCCGTATGCTAATATTAAAATAAATTATTTAGCGTTTTCTGTTTGTTTTTATTTTCTAACATTTTAATATAAAATACATTTTATGAACAGACAAAACACACTCTGACGCTAATTGAGATCGAAGATCGGCCTTCTCTCTGGTTTTGTCACGTGGCAGATGTGACAGACTGTCACTTCATTTATCTATGATTAATATAAATCAAGTACCGTTCTCCAAAAAGATTAGGTTTTGTTTTTAACCTTAAATTGTTTTATAAACGATGAAGTATTGGAATTCGTCATAAGAGAAATGTTTTTTTTAAAAATTGTCTGGAAGAAATAAATAAGCAAATTGAATTCAGAACAAAAGGGCTGGCTACCAGAAATAGTGAAGCCTGCTACCAATTCGATAGAAAAGAATAAACAATATGTGTTGCTGTTGTTGTTTTTGTTATGAACAGGCCATAACAGTTAAACAAATAATCTGTTCCTCGACCTAAGGATAGGAACCTCTGATGAATGTGACTGTGCTATAGACAGAAAATTATGATAAACATCTGCTACCATAAATGTGACTGTGCTGCAGGCAAAAAAGAACGATAAACATCTGTTACCATAAACGTGACTGTGCTGCAGGCAAAACAGAACGATAAACATCTGTTACCATAAACGTGACTGTGCTGCAGGCAAAACAGAACGATAAACATCTGTTACCATAAACGTGACTGTGCTGCAGGCAAAACAGAACGATAAACATCTGTTACCATAAACGTGACTGTGCTGCAGGCAAAACAGAACGATAAACATCTGCTATCATAAGCGTGACTGTGCTGCAGGCACGAAAGAACGATAAACATCTGCTACCAGGAATGTGACTGTGGCACATGCAAAAAGGGTGATAAACACTTGCTACCATAAATGTGACTGTTGCATAGACAAATAGAATGACAAACATCTGCTACCATAGTGTAAAGAGATAAAAATAAATTAGATGCATTTGAAAACAAATGTCTCAGTAAAATACGGCATATACCATGGAATGTATTCAGAACTACTGCATTAATAAGAGAAATGACAAAGCATTCGGAAATAACATCTATAATCAGGAAAAGGTTGTTATATGTTGATGATGTGATGAGAACAGACAACAGGAGAATTTCAAACCAAGTCATCAAATTGGAATCAGCGATAAAACTAAAAGAAACCGACTGAGAGAAACACGAATAAACACTGAGAATAGCGGCAACAACAACAGACACCAGCTTCGTTATCGAATTTGAGAGACTAGCCCAGAACAAGGACTGGACAAGATACAATGCGGGCCATTGTAATGTCTGATGCTTGATAACAACGATCGTGTGACAGTCTAAAATGTCTGCACAGTGTGCCGTCTTCGCCTCGAAAGGCCAACAGATAGATAGAGACCAAACATCGTGTTCAGTATGTGATGAACATAGAACGCTGTTGTAGCCACCACTATAACCATATTACTCGTAAGGAGATGTAACCTTGAGCTGACCTAAGCTTTCTTTGAACTTATTAAGGTCGAAGTCTAGAGGTGTACACAGAAGAAAAGAAAGAACATTCGGTCATATAAGCTTAAGACTGACATTGAGCAAGTGCTCAATGTCAGTCTTAAGCTTATATGACCGAATGTTCTTTCTTTTCTTCTGTGTACAATGGTTTATCTCTCCCTGAGATTAGTAAGATTCTTATATAAGTAATTTCTTGTTAATAATTTGGTTTACGAGGGAGCCGCGATAGCTCAGTGGTTAGTGAACTGGACTACAAAGGACAAGAGGTAGGGTTCGATCTTAACCGACGGCTTCCGGTTCACCCAGCCTTTAATGGGTGCCGGAGTTTTTTTTCTGGGAAAGAAAAGCGGCACGGGCGTAATACCGACCACATTACCCCAAAAATCATATGCCGATGGTCTGTAAAACTTATGGTTACTAACACCATATTCCCTATACGCCACTTGGCGTGACGGGGATACTTTACTTTTTTTTTTTTTAATTTGGTTTACACCTTATGAATTTGACCTCCGTTTAATCAAATACCAAAATTATCATCAAGATGTTTAATGTAGCCAATCATTTCGGAATCTCTCAATTTTATTTTATACCTAAAATTTTTCGACTTATTGAAAACAATAAGGATTTAATGCTGGGAATTGTAACAGTTATGATATACAATCCTCCATGCACCAAACTGTAAATAGGTTTGATTCATAGCAGGTTATGAGAGATAAATGTATAAAGTAATTGACACTGCTCGGTCATTACCAACGCATGACCCAAGGCATGTGCGCTGATATGTCCTATCATCATTCATCATCATTGAGTGTTGTATCCGTGTCGAAGGTTTGCAACCATGGAGCGCAATACCGCTCTGTCTCTTCCTTTGATAGTGCAAGTTGGTCATAGGCTGACTTGTCCATCTTTTAATGTTACTCGTCCATGTTAGTTTTGATCTGTCTCTGCCTATTTTTCATTGTATTTTCTCTTCCAAGATTACTTTTAGTAGGCTGTTGCGTCATTTAACGTGCCCCAAAAATCTCATTTGTAATGTTTGAATTGTATTTATTAGTTCTTATTTCACTTTTAGTTGTTTTAAGACTTCATCATTGCTTTATTTTCTTTCCATTCAATTCTACCTATTCTTCTATATATCCACATTTCAATGTACATGTTTCTGCACCAACAGGAATGTTGAGAAGATATAACATTTTGCTATTCTTAGTTTTAGCCCTGGTGTTATTTGTTTTGATGTTAGTATATCTTTCATGGCATTAAAATTACTTTTTGCCATTCCTACTCTTTTGTTTATTTCACGTTAAACATTTTCAATCACTGATTATAGATGTCAAATGTAGTTGGAGCTCTGAACTGTCTCCAGATCAATTCCTTCAACTTTAATATCTAATTATAGGTTTTGAGTATTTTTCTTTGTTTATGATTATAGTTTTAGTCTTTTTTATATATTTATATCTAATCTATATATCCATGATATGTCATGTAGCTTGCGAATCGTACACCTTCCTGACCGGTCGTCTTTCATTGCCGTGGACTGGTTAATGACCAGGATATACAACGAAACACAACTTCTCAATGCTTTAGGCTTCCAAATATCCTACCTACTAATAACAGAGCCTAAGTTTTGAACCCGACGAGCCGAGCAGGCATGAATTCAAGATTTTCATTAACTGTTTTGTTTTATAGTAATACCTCTCCTGCTCCAACATTTACACGACATCTACTTCTTGTTACCGTCCACCCATAAAAGGACATCCGTTTGGCGTTGGGCGTTGATGCGTTGCGTTGCGGTTTACAGCAAGCTACCTTATCTCTACCTTTTAGCCCATACATCCGGCTTCACTTTTAATTACAAAGCAGGCAATGCGGGTAAACGTCTCACACATTTAGTCATGCTTTAGGCAGCTAACATTTAAGGAAGGGGTTAAGGTAAACAAATGCAAATGAATGCACAAAAATGCGAAGCTGCAGTAAAGCTAAATGTGAGGGAGAATTGAAAACAAAAATGGTATGGTAAAAGCTTTACGTGATTAGTAGACGACACAAATTGAACGACGTTTCGGCTCAATAGGCCTTCAGCAGGAACAAACAACATTTAAGTAGCGCCTTCTTTACTTGTGATTTTACCTCTTGTTCCAACAGTTGCCCACATCCATCCTTCATTCTACGTACCCCCTTTTCAACAGACATTGATCTCTTATATGAACATGATAGTAGCAAATAAATAAATGTATACTACCTAAGTGAATCGCCAAAGCCAAAGAATAATCATAAATTATTATAGAACTAAAGTACTTCAATAGCGCTCAGAAAAATCCAGGGACAACAGTATGAACATGAGAACCATATTTCCTTAAAAAGGCAGGACTCGTACCTTTACTTTATAATGCCAAGTATCCACGTTAAAGTACCCTGCCAGCTCATTATTTTAAAAAAAATAATAACTTTGCTGGCACGACATTCATACACGAATACATCATGTGACTACAGACAATTGCCAAAAACGAGGCGATGAGTATTAGTAACGAAATTTTTTTTATCTAAATTTTCTATTCACATGATTTCCGCATTATTGACCTTTTCCAATACAACTATACACACCCGATCTTACCGACAGTGACATCAGAGACCATCGGAAAATAAATCTACATTAGATTCTTCTTTTAATTCGTTTCCCTGAAAGAGAGCAATTGTTGAGCTGTATCGTTGTTTTCATCAAACTGCAATATTTGCTCCCCGACACATTTATTGCATCATGAAATATTGAGGGCAGGGTTAGTTTTTCATTTTTTATTCCAAATCATTTGGAAAACCGGTGTTGCATGTTAGTCATAGCACGTCCTGAGTATACTCTATGCAGATTTAAATTTATTCTTTAGATCTGCATGGTCCAAACTACAGCCGCGGGTCATCTGTGACCCGCGTGACCTATTTGGTGGCCCGCGGACCTCTTTAACGACTTTCATTAATTGAATATAAACCAATACCATCATTAATTTTTTAAATGTGCGATTGAGAAAATAAATAAACCAATTTTTTTCTGCAGGTTCTATAGTTCCAATGTACAAAACACTCTTTATTCGCCTAACAATGTAGCCCCTACTTCATGAAATGTAACAGGTGATAACACTTTCGACTAGAAATTCCAGCGGCCTTTACGGAGACATCACAAGGAAAATCTTTCCGTAGATTCCACCAGAAACTCCATCCTCGTCAGTGTATGAAAGTAGGTTTCGATTTCCGGCACGGGTTACTGGTCCTAAGTGCGAAATTTCCCTTGCAATCTCTGCAGTCACAGTGATGCCATGACTAAACACTAATGTATAGATAATCAATAACCTGTGATATTCTGATGATACTGTATTACTAGCAGAAAATCCTTAAGATCTACAGCAATTACTTAATTAAATTAAAAAAAAAAAACATGACAAGCTAAAAATATAGATTAGATACAAAAATAAAAAGAAGACCTCAACTATGGCCATAAACAAAGAAAATACTCAAAACCTACAAGTGGATATCAAAATTGACGGAATGGACGTGGAGACAGTTTAGAGCTACAACTACCTTGTATATACTATAACTAGTGATGGAAAACGTAAAATTGCAATAAAGAAAAGAATAGGAGTAGCAAAAAGTTATTTCACTGCCATGAAAAAATATAGTAACATCAAAACACATAGCACCACGGCTAAGGTAATGTGGATTTATAGATGAATACGTAGAATTGGATGGAAAGAAAAGAAAACAAACGATGAAGTCACCAACTAAAAATGAAATGAGAACTACTAAATACAATTCAAACAAAACAAATGAGATTTTGGGCCATGTTAAAAGACACAACAGCCTGCTAAAAGTAATCTTGGAATGGAAAATACACGGTAAAAACGACAGAGGTAGACCAAGACTAACATGGACGAGTAACATCAAAAGATGGACAAGTCAGCCTATAACAACCTGCACCATCAAAGCAAGAGACAAAGCGGAATGGCGCTCTATGGTAGCCAACCTTCGATGCAGAGACGGCATTCAATGAGATGAGTTTTACGTTGGAAATAATGGGCGTGGCGAAGGCTTTTGATTGGTTGAAGACTCACGAATGTACTAATTTGTGCGTGTGCTGGTTGACTCACTGAACATGATTCGCAAGGTATGGTCCTTGTTCGTTATCATTGTTTGGGATCAATACAGAGATCCAAGATGTGCAGTATCACCTTTATGTACATGCCGAGCCATGCTGGTGTTGAGGGCAAAGACAGAGCAGAATGTTCGGTTTAGCTGGACAGCTAATGGATAGGGCAGATATCATTAACAAGCTACAAGATATACTTTGCAAGGACTTTCGATAAAAGTGCACAATTATATCTGTCTGGACAGTGTGAACTGGGAGTGAAGACGGGTTTTGCCAGAATCGAGCGATATGCTGGAAGAGTGAGAGGATTTAACAGCCAACACCGAACTGACACAATTATTGTGTGCGGATGAACATTCTGAAGAGAAGATCCGAACACTTTGGATGTGCCAGGAGGGTTTTGATGGTGAATAAATTAACATAACATAAGATAACATCACCCAAGCTAGTGATATGGCGAGATGCAGCGGTTTCATTGATTTCCGGGTTCCGTTGAAGATTGCGTTGATTTTAGAGACAATGCAATTGTATATATATATTATATATATATATATATATATATATATATATATATATATATATATTTTTTTTTTTTTTAAATACATGTAAAGAGGTGCCACCGCTGTGGTGATTGTGTCGATTCTTGCTTAGATGTATATTCTGTTGTGACGCACACTGTTTCCGACAACACCACGGAAAGGGGGGGGGGGGGGGGCTGAACTGAAGTCTTTATCATCTTTTGGCCCATAGTCCTGTCGTTACAATGAAGGTCATCTAGTTCACTCTCTCAAAATCCAATATTATACAACAACCCCGCGAGATTGCAAACAGTTTATTTCCTTTGTTGATTTATATAGATCCGTCTTATTGACATCACAAATTATCAGTTACTCATTATGGACACACACTGGTTCTGTATGTTTCAAGGCATTCACTGAGAGTCTGGCATAATATTTGCCCCATTACATCCGCATCATCCACCGACAGCTGTGTCGATCGCTAAAATACAGTAAGGTCTTTAACATACAAGTACCCTTGAATGTAGCCGCGATAGCTCAGTGGTTAGTTGAACTGGACTACAAAGGACAAGAGGTAGGGTTCGATCCCAACCGACGGCTTCCAGGTTCACCCAGCCTTTAATGGGTACCGGATTTTTTTCTAGGAAAGTAAAGCGGCACTGGCGTAATATCGACCACATTACCCCAAAAATCATGGGCTGAAGGTCTGTAAAATTTATGGTCACTAACACCATATTCCCTATAAGCCACTTGGCGTGACGGCGGTACTTTACTTTTTTTTACCCTTGAATGTACATTTTAACAGTTATCATCTTTATATTTGGACAATTTCACTTATCACTCCAATCTCTTACCTGATCACATATGAAGATATTACTGATCTTATCTATGAAACATCAAAAATAGCAGCATGTGCACAATTTTATGCTGTTTCAAACTATATCATTGACTAATGTTTTTATGTTTTTATGTGAATGTCGCCAAAAATAAACAGAACATCAACATAACTATAGAAGGCAGACAACTAAAACAAGTAGAGGAATTCAAATACCTAGGAAGTCTAATGACAAACGATAATTCCCAAACAGCAGAGATAGAGTCAAGATGCAACAAAGCTTGTCAAATCATTGGACAGTTATCACCACTATTGTCCAACAAGGAAATAACTCTGGAGGCAAAACGAGCAATATACAATGCAATCTTCATCCCAACGTTGTGCTACCAATGCCAGACCTGGACCCTAGATGCAAGAACAATAAGAAATATAACCTCTACAGAGATGAAATGTGTTAGACGAATGACAGGAAACAGTCTGAGAGATAAGATCAGAAATGAAGACCTGAGAAAAAAGCTAGGAATAGCCCCAGCCATAGAATATATAAGGAAACAACAGATAAAATGGTTCGGACACGTGACAAGGCAGAAAGAACAAAACACAACACAACGAGCCTTCAACAAACGTTGTGAGAACACCAGACCCAAGGGTCGACCACGAAAAAGATGGATCGATGGAATATTAGAAGCACTAGGAAACATAACAGCAGCAGAGGCGAACAGAAGAGCAAAAGACCGCAAATTATATCTCCCCTCGACGCTGAAAGGCAGATGAGGAAGGAAAGAAGAAGAAGAAGAATGTTTTTATATACAACTGTTGTTGCTCGAAATACTTAATTTAAAGGAGGCTGATAAGTTTCAGCTGTCTAAATGTAAATCGCTGTACTTAAGTCAAGAGACTGTTCTACTTTAAGGGTTCTGAGTAGATCATACGGAATTCGTGCACCTGGCTGTGGTCTTTTCAGCAGGTCAGGCGTGAATACGTAATTTGATGTCAAAGCGTTGTCTCTACTACGTCGACTTTGGAAGTTATCCTATAACTGCAGTCGGATTATTCGGCGGTCCATTATTACCAGCTCCCTTATGTAGATAGCAATGCTAAGCCAAATGAGAGTTTCATTAAAATGATTCTGCCCCGGTGTTGGGTATCTGTGCACATTGCTGTGGTTTTTCAGTAAAGCTAGCATTTTATGAGTGCATCCATTGTTTTTAAAAATTGTGCGTACTACGTCATGGTTTTGAGCAATGTGACCATGCGAAAGACACATCGTATATCCCTAAAGCTCTGAAAGAAGTAGAGCAAGATGAAGATTTCAAGACTCCATTGATGTTCGTGAATCTGCTGTCATAGTGTGACTGTAGAATCTTCAATTTAAGAGTGATTTTGCTTAAATTCAAGAAAGCTACAAGGCGAACTAGAGAAAACTTGAATCAGGATAATTTATTTCTCAGTCGTTTCACGCTGCGGGATTTCATGAGGAGGAGATCTATGCACACATGGACAGTATTAGGTTTAACGGCGTACTGATATGCGCATTTCAAGAAATTAGGCAGATACTGTGCAATCCATTTTTGACAATAGAAACAAGAAAAAGGATCTTAAATATTATGTAGAGCCAGTCTTAACATATGGATGTGAATCATTGACAATAGGACAACAAACAAGAAAATCGCCGGAGGATGTAGAAATATGGTTTTACAAAAGAATGTTGAGAATACCATGGGCAACTAAGAAGAGTAATGAAAACGTTCTGAAAGAGGCCAAAGCAAAGAGAGAGCTAATTTCAACATTAGGAAGAAACAATCATAATTTGTTGGCCATGTTATGAGAAGGGAACAGCTGGAATATATTGTAACAACTAGGAAAGTTGATGGGTGAAGAGATAGAGGGAATCAGAAAGAAAAAAAAATACAAGACAGCTTATTAGAATGGCTTGGCAGAAGGTCAACAAAAGAAATGATAAATAACTGTCGAGATCGAAAGTTGAGGAGAGACATTATCACTTACACCAGAAGGCATTGTACTTGATGATGATGATGATGATGATGACGATTTATGCGCATGCGCAGAGAGAACATATTTCCGGTTGAGAGATGCTATTAAACAAAAAAAGCAGACGTGACAATCGTCACCTGTTGATGGGGGTATAGATACAACGGCAACCAGGTGCATACAAATAGGATATTTCATAGATTATTATTTTTTTTTGTAAGAAGCTAGCAGTTGTTGTTTTGCCGTTTGCGTTTTTCATACATAAATACATTTTTATTACTGATTTAGCATTTTTAATTTAGCTCATGGATGCCCATAGTATTATTTAGTGTATAGTATCCTGTTATCAGTTATGATAGTTATAGTTAAGTATGTAGATGATAGAGATTTAAGAGATAGAGATAGATAGTTAGATTTAGATTAGATGATAATCAATGATAATAATAATATATAGGAGTTAGTTAAGTAGTTAAGACAGTTTAGTTAAGTCAACAGACTACTAAAACTAGTGAAAACAATTTAAATTTTAAGTTTAAAAGTAAATTAATTAAACAGTTGTCAGTTGAGTTAGAGTAGTTAGTAAAAACAACACTACTGACTCTACTCTACACTACACTTCTGCTTTGCTAAGCCTTATAATAATTAACTGACTTAACACCAAACGATTAAACTAATTTAAATTAAACACTCTCTAACTCTAATTAGTAGTTTGTTAATAATGTTAATGTAAATTATTTTATTATTAGTTATAATAATAATAATTTGTATTCGATTTTGTTAGTAGACTGTAGTAGTGTACTCAACTGTACTATCAATGCTCATACTCAACTGGCACTCACAGTTAACTAACTCATTTGAGTAACTGACTACTGACAGTGTGTTGTTAGTGTAGTTTGTATAAGTATAGTTTAGTTAGTAGAAAAAATAGCACAGTTGTGTGTTGCTACTAAATACTGTAATAAAGCCTAACTTCTAAGCAAGGTATCACTACTCGAGTAGTAGTATACGTTCTGTAAACTGTACTGTATACTCAACTGTATTAGTTTTCAGAGTAAAGCCTTAGTTTAGCATCTTTCTTCTCTAGTAAAATTAGATTGATTGTTCTCTAATCTGAAACTCTTCTTTTATTACAATTAGATGACCCCTGAGTCAGGTTAGGAATATCCAAAAGGCTAAACAAAACCCTAAACCGTGTTGAAAAATTTTTTAATTAAATGTACAAAAACTAAAAGCAGTTGATACATTTCAATATGTGATGTGCAGTTAATCAGTTGAGATAACTCATTTAGCAGAAAGATGTTAAACTAGGACTTTTCTATTTTGGTGTTAGTTATATAATCAGACTTGAGGCGATGATCATTATAATGATTATATTATTAACTAAGACTATTCTAACAGTCAAGTGTAACTTCAGTAAGTAATACATTATTTATCAATACTTTTAAAATTAAAATAATATCATTAGACTTGACTACTGATTTCTAACACTTAGTAGATGATTATCTTTCTATTTATTTTTAGCTTTACTACTAAACCTTCAAGTTTTAGTGTTTATTTTAAAAAGAAGTTACACTCTAATCATATTTTTTGAGTACTATTAGTAGTTTAGTCTTACTCTTAGTCATTAGTGAAAAAAAAAGAAAAGAGCCCCCATCACGGCAAGTGGCGTATAGGGAATATGGTGTTAGTGACCATAAATTTTACAGACCTTCAGCACATGATTTTTGGGGTAATGTGGTCGGTATTACGCCCGTGCTGCTTTACTTTCCCAGAAAAAATCTGGTACCCATTTAAGTGGGTGGGTGAACCCGGAAGCCGTCGGTTGGGATCGAACCCTACCTCTTGTCCGATGTAGTTCAGTTCACTAACCACTGAGCTATTGCTGCTCCCAGTCATTAGTGAAGTTAGCCTTAATTATTTTTTAAAATTATTATTCTAAGTTATTAACTTAGTTTAAGTTAGCTAAGTTCAGTTAGTTAACTAAACTCATTTGTAGTGGTTAAAATTTAAAATTAATTAACTGCTTGTGTTGTTCAGCACTGAGGAGAGTTTGTTCTGTTCTTCTGGATGCATTTAATGTTTATCATATATGTAATCTGGATTGAGTAAATTAAAATCACATAAGGTCAGAATGAGAATTACAAACCATTTTAAATACTTTAATATTTGATGCAGTGGGTAAATAGTATGATTGAATCTAATTGAATTGTGCAACTGTGTAACTTAAGATTCATTTTTAGATTAGTAGCATTTGCCCTGTTAATTGATGCATAAGTGACACCGGTGACAAGTTACCAACCTACAGTTGATTTACTTTTTTCCATCTAATTACTTATTTTCATAAATATAATATGCCCCTGTAAGTATGATGATTGAATAGTAGTTGTGTGAATAATTAAATAGCTTGTTCAATGGTCTAGATTAGGTTTACAAACCTAGGGGTAGGGGAGATAATGAAGTGAAATTGTAAACGTTATAGGAAAAGCCAACATTAACACAAAACTAAGGTTTAGAAAGAACCAATATTGTTGACCTGGAATCTGATGAAACACTGAAACAAAATATTACTACTTAACAAATGAGGTCAAATTGTAATTCAATTTTATTTTTTAAACTGACAACTGCAGATTCAGTTACAAGAATTACCTTCATGTATTTATGCAAATAAATGATAAATTTAGGAAATAAACATTTATCCATGTGGGTAGGTAAGTTATAAAAGTATTATTTGCCATTAAGAACTTTTAGCTGTTTTGAAACATATTAATGTAATTGTCTTGCTCAGAATATGAACTTATGGCTTGGTACTCTGTGAGCCTTGTGTGGCATTTAATAATTTTAATATTGTAGTAGAAGGATGGTGATGAGAGTTGTAGAGACGAGAATTTATAATGCTCTGGTTAGAGGAGATATTGTTGATTTTAATGCAGGGAGAATCATTGTACAGTCGAACCTGTCTAAGGCGACCATTCACGGGACTTTCAAAAACTGGTCCCATAGGACAGGTGGTCCTGCCTCACAGGTTTCACATAATAAATAGAGCGATAAAAAAAAAATGTATCCTAAGCACTATGAAAACTAACCTGCAAATCAGCGTAATCCATGAGCAGAACATAGTGCACATGTCGGTCTACAATAGCCACTGGTTGGACACTTTTCATAAAACACGATAGTTAAACACACAAAAATAAAACACACATACACAGATTCCACTTATACTGTACATGTATCACTTTTGACTTGAAAAAAAAAATCCAATATGGTAGTCTGTTGTTTGACAGATGAAATAAACGATAAGTTCAATTTTTCTCTCAAGTCCATGATAACGTCTAGTATGTCAGATCTCCCGTTTGTTATTGAATAGGTGCGCAGAAGCTCCAAAGCATTATGTGCATCTGCGATAGTGTATGTTTTCTCAATGTCAGTAGAATCTTGTTCGTTGTCTGATTCACTATTCACATCCTCAGCAGCTAAAATTGCAGTGGCAGGAAGATCCCAGTTTGTTTCTATTGTGTTGCAAGTTTGGAGCCCTGAATCAATCATGGAGATGTATGTCAATTGGTATCCAAACAATTCTTTTGTAAGGTTATCCAAAGCAGTAGAAATTGCAGTAGAAACAATTTGCACGTCGGTCTTTGATGCAGATTCCATGTGCGTCAGAGAATATGCGTGTGTTTCAGCAGGACAATGAAAACCTGCTTTACAGAAACACTTAAGGATGGTTGAGTTGACCACTTCTTTCCATGCTGCAGCAATCCAGTAGACTACATCCAGTAAATTGACCTGTTTCATGAGTTCGGTTCCGGAAGCATCCTTGTTTGATTCCATGACTGTGATAAGATGTAGAAGCTGTTTTTGTCTAAACTTTAATTTAAATGTCTGAATGACACCCTGGTCTAGGGGTTGAACTAATGCAGTTGTGTTGGGTGGCAGAAACTGCAGCTTAACATTCTGTAGTTCGATCTTGGGATGACAGGTAGCGTTGTCAACAAATAAAATAATGTGGCGCTTTTTTTTCTGCATCTTACGGTCAAAACTTTTCAGCCAATCTTCAAATATAGCTGCAGTCATCCATGCCTTTTTGTTGTTTCTGTAAATCACTGGCAGTGTGTTTATGTTGATGTTTTTAAAAATCCTAGGGTTAGCTGCTTTCCCAATCACTAAAGCCGGTTCTCGTTCCCCCAACATGTTAGTGCATAGCATCACTGTTATTCGCTCTTTGCTTTTTTTACCCCCAGCGCATTTTTCTCCTTTGACAAAAAATGTTTTGTCCGTAGTCGCTTTGAAAAATAACCCGGTTTCATCTAAATTAAAAATGTCTTGAGCAGCGTAACCATAGCATATCTCGGATAATTTAGAAGTCCAGTCAGCCGCAGCACTCATATCTGAATCACCGACTTCGCCACATTGCTTACCAAACACAAGATTGTGTCTTTTAATGAAGGCCTCTAACCAGCCGTTCGATGCTTTAAAGACTGAGTTTTCCAATTCTTTTGCAAACTGTAAAGCTCGTTCTTTGATCATCGGCCCAGATAACGGAATTTTTCGTGCAAGTGCTGATTGACACCATTTCCAACAAAGTGTATTTATGTCTTCATTTCCCGTTTTCCTGCTATTCCTTCTTTTCATACTTGGTGCATTATTTTCAAAGTCATTCATATACTCGGCTTTTCTCTTTAACGTACGTAAAATCTGTGTCTTTCCCACTCCAAACTGTTCTGCCAATAATCGCGAACTTTTACCTTGCTGATTTTGTCGAATCACTGATATTCGTTCTTCCAGCGTTAATGCTTTTGGTTTTACACTTTTGACACTGGCCATTTCCTATATTGTGTGTAACACTTTTAAAATCCACAAAAATAATTCACTGAGATACTGTACATGTACGTGAATACACTCTAAGCGGGCAATGACTAATTCTTTAGTTAATTCCTGTAATTTATACGGGCCACGCAATGGTCTACTCTGGTCTAGACGGAACCGCGAAGTGATGTCACTTCACGAATCATAGATCTGTGTCTGCCGTGTTTCTCACACCAGTATTGACTGATAAACGTAACACGTCCCACTGTAATCTGGGACTCACTAAATACGGGAAAACTTCGACACCTGTAGACACCTGTGTCGATCGTTTATGGCTCCCAGCGAGACGGAGAAGGACTGGCTGGTCAGTGTATCGTTATCTCGGATTACCCGCGTGTCGTAAACGGGATAAATAACATTGGCGGCGGTTAATTAGCCTGGTCTCTGGTCGCGTCATACGGTGAGCGCCGTAATCAGTGTTAGCATATAGTAAAAAACTCGGGGAAATTGTAGACCCGGTCCTATAACCAGGGAAACGCTTTAAACAGGTGGTCCTAAGACCAGGTTCGACTGTATTTACATATATTGATTTCAATTTAACTTATGACATAATGCATCACATCCTGTACAAACATATGTGACATGATACAATGATATCCTGAGAACAATAATTTCATTGATGCAACCAAATTCTATGTTACAATTTGATAACTAATACGTCCGAGAAGTCTAAACCTTGGATTTAAGAACTTGGAAAGTTATGATTTCTGTCCTATGTGCTGTCTTTGGTTATATTTATTATTATAATTAAAAATACAATATAATAAAATAATTCAATTATAATGAATAAGTAAAACATTTGTCACAAATTGATATTTAAATCTTTAACTCAGCATTAACGCTCCCGATGGGTTAAAATTATATCCACATTTTGTTTTTAATATATAATATTCATTTAACAGAGTTTTCATTTTCTGCAAATTTCTTTCATTAATTTATTTCATACTTTGTTAAGTTATAATTATAAATATAATGTATACAAAAGTTTACAATTAATGGCATTAGATGTTTCACACTTAAAGTCAAATAATTATGTCCAAATCAGCAAAACAATTCCAGAGTAGAAGAATTAATGCAAACATATATTCTTTAGTTAAAACATAGGAATGCTGTTTTTGCCCCACACTGTTCTGTATTGTAGATGAGGTTAATTTATAAATCAACACCCTTATCTTAAATTGACATTTGACCATTATTGAATCTCTGTTTATTGTTTATTATTTATTAATATTTGTTTAATGTTTAGTTTACATTTAAAGCTGTTTTTGATTCTTTAAAATTGATTTGATTTTTCATCCACTTGCACTCTTGATATAAACAAAATATTGATTTTTTAAAATAATTGTCTTTTATTTAAATATCCAATGTAAGTTACATTCCATCTGTTACATCATTTTATCATCCTTTAGCTCTTGCCTAGTGTATAAGACTGCAAAAATGAGACGAAATATAACTTCTCACTAATTATTTCTTATGTCAATCCATCAATAACTGTGAAGAAGAATATCTTGGACAGTAGACATGACTGACTAAGAGGGGTATGGTGTTAAAAAAACAGTTCTTAAATCCATTTGATAATTATGCATATATAAAGGTAAAGTACGAGACTTGAATCAATATCTTAGCACACAAGTTTTCACCCATATGTGCTTGGCCGCTTATCAAGAAATGTTTTGAGACTTCTGGATAGTGTTGCTTCAAGCATCAAAATTCATGATGTGAGGCGGCATTCCTCACCTTCCCAGAGTAATACCCTGGTGCCCATTTCTGCTAGCGGCTGGGTTGACCGCGGGTTTTTTTTCCCTAAACACGAGTACACTTCACACTGCTTCCAGCAGGAATCAAATGCGGGTTGTCCGAACGTCGGTAGCCTAGTGGGGTAGTTTTCCCAACTAGGCTACCCAGGCCCCCTATGCGTATATATTTTATAACAAACAGTGGCATAAGAGCTGAAAATCAGTTGGGAATATTTCAACAAATAAAACAGGGTGTTTGGCAAGGTTGTGTGCTGCCACCAGATTTATTTAATGTGTATAATGAGAATATTTTAAGATCCATAAGGGGCATGCCTGGAATAACATTTGGAAGTCATAATATAAATAATCTAAGGTGTGCTGATGATACAGTCTTAATTGCTAAGAGTGAAAACGAGTTGCAAGAAATGTTAAACATTATAGTGAAGGAAAGCAAAAATAAAGGACTCAGCCTCAATAGCAAAAAGACAGAGTAATGGTAGCAACAAAGAAGAGGATGTTACCACAATGCACAATAAAGACAAGTGGTAAGATATTAAAACAGGTAAATTGATTTAAATATCTGGGGACAATATTAACCTCAGATGATAGATGTACAAAAGAGGTGAGATGATGAAAGGCTCAGGCAAAAGCAGCTTTCCAAAAAATGAGGAAGATGCTGTGCAATTCATTTATGACAATATAAACAAGAAAAAGAGTTATTAAATGTTATGTAGATCCAGTCTCAACATTCAAAAACAGTAGTATAAGAGATAAGAATATCACTGGAGGCTGTAGAAATGTTGTTATACAAAAGAATGCTGAGAATACTATGGACAGTTAAGAAGAAAGAAGAGTAATGAAAATGTTCTGAAAGAGGCCAAAGTAAAGAGAGGGCTAATATTCAATATTAGGAAGAAACAATCATAATTTGTTGGCCATGTAAGGAGAAGGTAACAGCTTTAATATATTGTGACAATTGGGAAAGTTTAAGCGCGAATAGATAGAGGGAAGCAGAGAGTAAAGATACCAGACAGTTTAAGAGAATGGCTTGACAGAAGGTCAACAAGAGTAATGACAAATAACTGTTGAGATCAAAAGTTGTGGAGAGATATGATAACCACCAGCAGGCATGGTACTTGATGATGATGATGATTATATATACATTTCACTGATACAAGTTGCAGATTGGACATTCTTTTCTTATTAGAGATAATTTTAAAACTATGAACTATTTTAATACTTTTTTTTTCTGGTTGTGCACTTGAAACAAAAATTTACAAACTATTTCTTTATTGAATTATGCAACTTTTCTCCCATCCCATTATGTCTAAGCTCACATGTTCCAAAAGGAAATAACATATGTTTATTGTTTTATGTTTTTATTGTTTTAAGTCTTTTCTTACATCTCTCTAGTTTCTTCTTGTGTACAACTGGAAAACACATGCCAAAAATGTTGCTTCATCATAAAGTAGACATCAGAACTGTACAGTGTCAAATAATGAAGATACTGGTAGTCACTTCAGCCTTTATTGTTGTCAGGACACAGACTGTAGGCAGTAATACAGATCCTAAAGACTCAACTTCTCAAGATCTGTTTATGAAAGGTGCAAGACCAGAGAAGGCAAGTTTAATAGTTTGTCACTGTCTACATCAATACAATTTCATACTAATCCATGTGATCTTTTGGGGTCTAGCATATTCATGACAGTTGATAGCACACTGTTTGTGTATTGTTTTAGATAAAACAAATCAAATGTATGATGCTATAGGCTAAAAAGATATACAGAAATCAGGGCATAGTCATGACATTTGTACTTTGCAATTTGTAATGTTATAACAGTAGAAGACTTGAAATGTAATTAATTAATATGTTGTGTGATTCATGATCACTACGCCACCTACACCTACGCCACTAGGCCCGGTACTTGATGATGATGTTGTGTGATATTAAAGAGATGTATTATGCATTGTTTTATATGACATTCTTGTGCTCACCTTTAGTATGAATATGTACCTGTATGGATATCAACATCAGCAACATTTAAATTAATGAAATATGTAGAGTCCTTATTAAATCTTTTTTGTTTCCTTATCCTAGCTATCATTTCCAGTTGTATTAATGTTTTTTTTTATATGTCCCTATAAAATTTATTGGAGCCTCAGTAGCTGATTGGTTAGTGTGTTCGATACTTGATCATAAGAGTCTGGGTTCGATCCCAAGAAGTAGCAGATTTTGTTATTGAGACCCATAAGGCACTGCGGTTCACTCAGCCTCTAAAAATTGGCACCAACCAATAAAATATGGTCACTAATACAATATTTCCCATACACCTAGTAGAGCGTGGAAGGGATATTTTACTTTACTTTACTTTATTTTACTTTACTTTTTATTTTCCAGGTCTTTAATAATTTCTAATCTCTATATTACAAGAAAGGTCTCAGTCTGAATAGTAAGAAAACAGAAGTAATGGTTATATCAAAGAAACAATCATCACCATCATGCAGCATAAAAATAAACGATACAAATCTGAAACAAGTACAACGTTTCAAATACCTGGGCACAATAATTACATCAGATGGGAGATGCACCACAGAAATAAAAAGCAGAATAGCTCAGGCCAAAATAGCATTTCAGAAAATGAAAAATATCTTATGCAACAAATCTATGTCAATAAAAATGAGAAAGAGAGTTCATCGGTGCTATATAGAACCAATTGTGACCTATGGAAGCAAATCATGGACAGTAGACAAACAAATGAAAAAATGATTAGAGGCCATAGAGATGGGATTTCTCAGAAGAATGTTGAAAGTTCCCTGGACAGATAAAAATACCAATGAGGAAGTTCTCAAAGAGGCCAACACAAAAAGGGAGCTCTTAAAAAACATCAGAAAGAAGCAATCAACATTTTTTGGACACATCATGAGAAGAGGAAAGTTGGAATACTTGGTTACAACTGGCAAAATAAAAGGAAAGAGAGATTGCGGACGACAAAGAGAGAAAATACTGGATAGCTTGGTGTCATGGCATGGAAAACAGTCAACAATAGAACTGATACGATGCACTGTAGATAGAAGATTGTGGAGGGACATGATCGCCTACGCCAACCGGCAGGGTACATGATGATAATGATGAATCTCTATATTAATTGTAGAATAAAATAATAAAAATAAAATAGCAGAGACAGAGAATGAACTACAAGAAAGGATAGACATAATAGTAAAAGAAAGCAACAAAAAAGGTCTCTGTCTGAATAGTAAGAAAACAGAAGTAATGGTCATATCAAAGAAACAATCATCACCGTCATGCAGCATAAAAATAAACAGGAAAAATCTGAAACAAGTGCAACGCCTCAAATACTTGGTCACAATAATAACATCAATTGGAAGATGCACCACAGAAATAAAAAGCAGAATAGCTCAGGCCAAAATAACATTTTAAAAAATGAAAAATATCTTATGCAACAAATCTATGTCAATAGAAATGAGAAAGAGAGTTCATCGGTGCTATATAGAACCAATTGTGACCTATGGAAGCGAATCATGGACAGTGGACAAACAAATGAAAAGACGGTTAGAGGCCATAGAGATGGGATTTCTCAGAAGAATGTTGAAAGTTCCCTGGACAGCTAAAAAGACCAATGAGGAAATTCTCAAAGAGGCCAACACAAAAAGGGAGCTCCTAAAAAACATCTGAACATATTTTGGGCACATCATGAGAAGAGGAAAGTTGGAATACTTGGTTACAACTGGCAAAATAAAAGGAAAGAGAGATCGCGGACGACAAAGAAAGAAAATACTGGATAGCTTGGTGTCATGGCATGGAAAACAATCAACAGAACTGATACGATACACTGTAGATAGAAGATTGTGGAAGGACATGATTGCCTATGCTAACCGGAATGGCACATGATGATAATGATATTGATTGTATATACTGTTAATAACATAATTTTCATATTGGTAAATACATTTACATTTATTTTAAATTTATATACTAATGTGATGGTTATCAGTATATGTAAACTATTCTAATAACAAGGACATTTGCACACTTTTAAGTGTGCAAATGTCCTTGTTATTAGAATAGTTTACTATATAAAAGTTAATTAAAATTATTCTAATCACTACTTGCTTGCACATTATTTTCATAGTTCAAAAAACATTTTTTCTCTACGAACATATGTGACTTATTATTCCTTCCTCGTGTAGGTAGGTGGTTATGTCTTTCCACAACTTTCTATCTCTACAGTTGTTTATCAATTTTGTGTTGACTTCAATCTTAGTCATTCTCTTAAACTGTTTAGTTTCTTTTCACTAAGTTTAATTTTATCCCATAATTCTTCCAATTGTTCAAATAAATTTCATCTGTTCCCTTCTCATAACATGGCAACAATTATTAGTTTCCTTCTGATACTGGTAAGAAGTCTTTTTTTGCTTTTGGCCTCTTAGAACATCCTTCTTACTTTTTTTTAACTGTTCATTTATCTTAATAAATATATATATATTGCATTATGTTGTACATATTGAGCATGAAAATGTATATAGTCAGAGTGTTTACATACATCTGTACCACATTAATGTGCTTTTGGGTGACAGCTGTTCTAATTTATAGCTCTGTTGGGGTTTTTTCAAATTGCAACCTTAGCATTCATGAATTTGAGAGACTGGCAACTTCCTTTGCAATAGAAGAAACTCCCTCACACCTTAGGCATAGTGTTTATGATGTTAGTTCCCATATTTTTCTTGATTATCTGCACATTTCTTCTTATAATAGACCAGATCATCTTTTTTCCCCTTAATAAAAATTTCCAGTACCTAATTATATACTGGATAAACCTAGAACTTAGTTGGTCATTGAAATAAACCAGAACCCTTGTCCACTGTGGACAAGTATACTAACTATTTTACTACCATGAAACAAGGCAAAATTATGAAAAGTAGTTTAATGAATCAAGACCACGCAGTTTATTGTTTAAAAGTTATTTAACTTATAATATCTTATAAAGTCTAATTTACAGTGTAATGTCATAACCCTCATTTATTGTTAAATATAATTCAAAGCTACATTATTATCGCCATTACAAAATTTTAGAGTCTATGTATACACGAGTCTGGCATAAAAACAGAAGTGAAAGGAAAAAAATAATTAATCTAGTCTACTGTCATACTGAAGTACTGTCACAGAATTTTTTCCATTGCTGGGAAAAATGTATACATTGCAAACCAATAAAACATCTCAACACTACTTTGAAAAAAAATGTTATGAAAGGAACATTTTATTTGTTAATATAAAAGATAATGGATAATATGATAATATAATATAAAGAGTGCACATCTAGAAATTAGAGAATTCAGAAAGATATAGAAATTTAAAATATTTGGACAGATTCAAACCTTAATTGTCACAGATATAATAGTATATCTGTGAAAGATGAAAAAAGAAATTAACACTGTGATTAGATAAAGAAATTGAAACCAGAATCCAGAAAATAAACTACTAAATAGCACCAATCCTGAAATATTGGAATGTTACTCTGATAACAAAAAATACATTGCTAGATGCATTGTTTCTACCTACATTATGATATTAATATCAGACATAGACAGTCTTTGATGAACTGGACATTTTTTTTCTTCTTCTTAGCACTCACCTGTTAAGTAGGCGTGTATACGTTATCTCTCTAGTTTTTGTCAGAGCTGTGATATTTGTATTTTTAGGCCTGACGCATCCGTCTTCCATATAGGTAGACTTGCTTTACAATTTTTGGCCAATTAGTAGCCTTGGTGGCTGAGTGGTTAGTGTGCTCGCTTCCTGACCAGAAGAATCTGGGTTCGATCCCCAGCAGTGGCAAATTTTTTTTTTGGGACTGACAGGGCTCTGGAGTTCACCCAGCCTCTAAAAATGGGTTCCAGAAATTTTTCTGGGAAGTAAAGGCTGGTGTGGTACCAGCCACATCACCCAAAAATGTGCTGTGGTCAAAGAAAAATATGGTCGCTAACACCATATTCTCCACACGCCTAGCAAGGTGTGGAGGAAACCTTTACTTTGGCGGCCATTTTCGGCCTACCCTTTTTAGCTATGGGTTCTTTAACCCTTGTGCAAGTGCACATGGGACCTCCTGTTTTTCACCATTTTCCAAGAAGGCTAGATATTGAATCCCACTACCAAGAGACCAGGGGAGGGTAATGTCACGAATAAACCATTGATTCAATTTGGAAAAATTCTCAAATAGTGGGATTTGAACCTGGGACCTTACTGTCCAGAGGTCAATGCCTTATCTCTAGACCACCCAGCTCCCAAGAACTGAAGCATAATATCCCATCATGTGAAATCAGATACATAAGACTTTCTGAACAAAACAAGGATAGATTTTAAAAAATCATGAAACGGTCAGAAAAACTATAGGAACAATTCCAGCATATGATTTTATTTAACATCAAAGAATTAAATGTTTTGGACATCTGATCACCATAGACAAAGCTTCATGAAAATATCAGGCTTCAAGACAAAATGATAACCCAGGAAAAGGTGGATAGATGGAACCAGTCACTAAATTATTCAACAGGACAACAAATCAAATGACAAAATTGGTGATATCCAGAAAACTATCTATCTATTGACCTTTCGAGCCATAGCCGGCCCATAGGGCATATACCCAGATACTCTTTCTCTTATCTAAATCTTTATTCTAGCAGTTTTCAATCCTTGTAAAGATCGTTAATCAAATGTCACCATTTGTCTCTGTTCTGTGCAAGCAACGATATCTCATTGAGGGAGCCGATACCTGCTGCTCTTACCTTTTTGATCAATGTTCTTCTCAGTGTTTCTCTGGGTTGGCCTCTTTTCCTCTTACCTGTTGTTTCCCACTTGAGGGTTTGATTTGTTATTCGGTTATTATCTCTCCTCTTCACATGTCCAACATATGACCATCATCTTTTCTTGAATACTGAAGATATTAGTAATTGATTGGCAATTTCTCTAATTACCTCGTTTGACATTTATCCTCCTTAGACATTTATTTTCGAATGCGTTCGACTTTGTTTCTATGTCTCTTGTTTTCCAGCTTTCACATGCATATATAAGGGAAAACTACATATAATATTTTACCTCACTGTAACACTTCACTATTCAAGCAGAACAAAAGAAAAATAAATATATGTATATATCATTGTGATGTGAATATTTTTATACATCTGTCTCCACTCTTCTATCAGTTTTATGCTCTATTGTCATCAGAATTGATCTGGCTATGTGCTGAATTTATTTATTTTGAGACAGCTGGTGTGATTACCAATTTGGGCTGGTTGAGCATTTGTTATAAATAACACTTCAGGTCATATGTTAGTGTTACTGTGTAGGTTTGATCCTTAATAAAATTAGCATATATATTAGCATTTTATATATATATATATATATATATATATATATATATATATATATATATATATATATATATATATATATATATATATATATATATAATGTAAAGAAATAAAATAACACAGTATTTTACTTTTTCTCTCAGTAATGGCATACATTCCTTCATTTAGCTTTAAAATAAGATATAGTTTGCATGTGTAGAAACACAGCTGGAGGGATATTTAGATTTATAATATATATATATATATACTTACACTAGGTAAAAGCATAATTACATATATTTATTAAGTATATAATCGTCAAAGTGAAAAATTCATGAAAACAGCTGTTGTAGTCTGAACCAGGTGTGTGAACAATAGGCTCCAAGATTATTGAACTAACAATCAATATTTGATTGAAGAAAAGCACTGAATAACACTATAATTCTCCTCATATATACTCTGTTACCATGCCAAGCTTGGACATTAAAAGTCAAAGAGTAGTAGGGGTGGTCTAGAGGAGCAACATTAGCCTCTGGATAAGAAGATCCAAGCTTGATTCCATCACAGATTAAAAAATAAATTAAACCTGTGTTTTCTTTGTGGTTTAACTCCTCCCTATAGTCTCTGTGTAGTGAGAATCGATGTCTAGCCATCTCAAATAATGGCAAAAAAACTGGAGTTCATGTATGCATTCTGTACACATTAAAGAACCCTTGGCAATTAGAAATTGAGAGTAGATTTTAAAAAAATAGCTGCTGCCCAGGCAAAAATTATAGGAAAAAACATACCCAAAACATCAAAATTCTCAAGTCAGAAAATATCTGACTGTGATGATAGACACCTGAACACAAGATTACCTGTTTGAAAAATGGGGGAAAATAGTAATATTCATGCAAAATTTAGTCCTTCTGGACTTTGCTAGAGATAAAATGCTGGCATATGCAAAACAAACAAAATAAGAGCCAAAGAAACAAATTTTTCTTTTAAAAGTACATTTCTGAGAAAGATACATATATGTGTCTAGAATAGGCACAATTCAGAATGATGAAAAAAGGGTGGTTTACACCAATACTAGACTACATTAAGAAATAGCAAATCAAATAAATTGGCTTGTAATAAGATCCCACAAGAGGGCATAACATGCAGAATCAACACGAAAAGGGTTAAAGGCAGAAAAGTTAGAAAGCCATAAATTAATAAAATATCAGATGTCATTTTGAGCTCTAAACATGACACACCACTGAGCATTCACCTAGACACTATATTTTCCTTTTAGACTACACCAGCTGTGAAATGTGTGTATGTGTATATATTTTATATATATATATAAAACTGTACAGACTGGTTTGTTTGATTTTGAATCAGCCATTTTTATTAAATATAGATTAATAAAGTATATAAAAAGGAAAGATTAATTACCATACAAATTACTATATGTTTGTTTGTTCAGAATCTTTGCCTACTTTTGGTGAGGCACTCTCTGTTAAACCTAAGACTGTCTTTAAGTTATATTGGCAGGCATATACTTTTTGTTTTTCTCCACGCATGATTGCTGCATGTTCATCTAGGCAAACTTGCAATCCTTCAACATGACAATGCTCACCCACACCTACCTAAAGGCCCAATTTGGCAACTTGCGACTTCTTCCTTTTCCCAAAACTGAAAGACCACCTCAAGGGACACTAGTAGATTTTGATGAGGAGATGCAAGCAACTGTACATAATTGACACCAAGAAAAGAAGACAGATTAATTTGCTTGATGATGTAACAACTTGTTCTATATTGGCATTTGTGTGTGGACCAGGAAAGGGATTGTCTTTGAAAAAAAAAAATAGGTAAAGAGCATTTCAAGCATTTATAAAATGTACAGCTTGTGTGTATCTTACATAAATTATCACCTTTGAGGGAAAACTTTTCCAACTGCCATTAAGTTTATCTTCATACAAGATCATATGATCGTTTGTTTAATCTAGCAAGATTAAAAGCAAGATCCAAAGTCAGACGTATTACTATCAGAGATCTATTTGCTGATGACGCTGCACTAGTCACACAAAGTCAAGACATCATTTTTGCATGCCTGCAGAGACTTTGACCTCACAATAAGTTTACATAAAACTAATATACCTTGTCAGGACTTCAAAGCAGCACTTGCCATCTTTATCGACAACTACAAACTTGATGTAGTGCAGCAGTATAGCTATCCGGGGTCCATCATCAACAACAAAATATCTTTAAACACAAAAATTGACACCCGTGTTGGTAAAGCTTCTGCCGCCTTCGCCAATCTTTCTATACATTTTTGGCAAAACAGCAAACTGACAACTAAAACAAATGCTGCAGTTTACGCTTGCATACCTTTTTGCATGGCAGCAAATCATGGACAACTTATGAAAAGCAGAGAATACTAAATACATTCTATATGCGATATCAGCGCTGTATTCTTGGTATCACCTGGAAGGACAAGGTGACAAATGTGGAGGTATTGATTCACACAGGAATACATGCATGCGCACACGCACACATAGCCACACACACATATTTGTATATATGTATGTATACACATAAGTGTGTGCACACACGACTTTGCGTGCAAAAAATTAATTTTTTTAAATGTAAGGCTCAACAGTGCCATTTCAATATATAAATAATTAATGTATTTTATTTGGAGAATGCATATTTCCTCACTGCTTTGTTTACGACTGGTTATTTTCCTCTGAATTGATTCAAAATCACTTCCCAGTAGCATTTGTTGGTAATTTATTTGATATTCTTCTGGAATGATCATTTGCGTTATTTCCTTTTACTTTGTTTAATCATCGTCATCAAGTACCGGGCCTGCTGGCGTAGGTGATCATGTCTCTCCACAACTTCCGATCTCGGCAGCTATCTATCATTTCTGTTGTTGACCTTCTGCCAAGCCATTCTCTTAAGCTGTCTGTTATTTTTTCTCTTTGCTTCCCTCTATCTCTTCGTCCCTCAATTTTTCCAGTTGTTACAATATATTCCAGTTGTTCTCTTCTTATTACATGGCCAAAAAATGATGATTGTTTCATCCTAATATTGGAAATTAGCTCTCTTTTTGCTTTGACCTCTCTCAGAACATCTTCATTACTCTTCTTAGCTGTCCATGGTACTCTCAATATTCTTCTGTAAAACCACATTTCTACAGACTCCAGTGATTTTCTTGTCTGTTGTCCTATTGTCCATGATTCACATCCATATGTTAAGACTGGCTCTGCGTAACATTAAGAACTCTTTTTCTTGTTTCTATTGTCAAAAATGGATTGCATAGTATCTTCCTCATTTTTTGGAAAGCTGCTTTTGCCTGAGCCGTTCATTTAGCTACTTTAAATCCATTGGTTCTATTGGTTATGGAAGGCCTCGGTATCACTGCAAATGAATTAAAATCCATAATTGCTCAACCGTCCGTACCAGTGGAATCATCCGAATTACTAACTCATCTCCCAAAAAAAGAAAGGTAACTGTAGTCCCCATCGTAGCAGTCTCAGCACACGTCAAAAGGCGAAACCGCGCAGAAAGTGAACACAGCCAACTGTTCCCTGTCATAAGATAACATCATTCATCGTAAACAATTGGAATATCGAAACATGATCAAAACGGATAAGACACACAGCTCACGGTGTGCACAGAGCACTTAATTCAGTAGCTCCTGCAACAAGCTGGATTTGGAATATGAGGAAACTGCAACAAGGAACACTTTTCAGACATAGCCTTCAATGGTTCCCGCCGCGTATCCACCATATACCGGAAGTTCAAGTCCTCCCAAAAATGATGATCATCATATTGAGGAAAAAAAATGTATAGCGCTTGATGATGTTAGGACATCTTTCTTGGCTCCAACCGAACATATAAATACACAGTCGTCTAATTATCCCCGTCACAACGAACGAAACACGGTGCAAATTCCCCAAAGAGGAAAATCTTCGGTCGACTTGATGGAGCAGTCCTCATTAATGCGTTTCAGCAGGTAAATAACATGCGTCAAACTCCGTCAAACAATTCCAACGTCGGCCCACATTAAATCCATTGCAAGTTAAATCATTTAAATTTATCACAACTACCCTATGTTAGTCTACATCTTGCAATTATTGATGAAAGTTATTGTTGCCTGTAATGGCATAACGAAAAGCTAATGTTGATTTTCATGTTTAAATTGCTTGCAGTTTGATACCTCATGTAAGGTTATAATATGTAAGGAGGCAAATAAAAGTAAATATTATTTATCAAGCTGCAAATAGTGTACCCAGGGTTTTAAAAAAAATTAAGTCATAGTGGTCTGAAACATATACTGATAAACTTTCAGGATTTAATTTAAACAGTCAATGAATGTCACAACTCACTGCTTTACTTGTATAATTTTCTTGCCCTTCGTCTGTTGCTTTTCAAAGTTGGGGATAATGAAATGTTTGGATCAATGTTCTGTAGTGTATCTCTTGCTTTGTGCTCATTCTGTTTGAAATTTTATTAATCTTCTAGGTGTTCCTTTAACTTTCTTTCCATTGTTTCGAGTGTTAAGCCTCTCATTGGGATGCTGTCTTGTGTTACATATTCAAACCTTTTGGTCCATTGCTTCCTAATATACTATGGCTCTGATGCTGTTACACCAACTCTTTTCCTAATATCCTCATTTTTTATTATGTCTCTTGTCACATTCAGTTTTCCTCTTAGGCATTTCATCTCTGGTGATGAATTTTCTTTTGCTGTTAATGTTCAGGTTTGGCACTAATAGCAGAATGTCAAGAAGAATATTTGTTATATAGCCCTCTCTTTGTATTCTGAATTATATGTTTGTTCTTTAATAATGAAGTCTAGTTCTAGTGTCTAATCACTGGGAGGAAGTAGTGAGGTGTAATGTTAACTCCTACAAGGTATAGTGGCAGCTTTACAAAAAAGGAACACAACAAAATATTGTTGTTTCAGCCTATGTGCGGTCTTCTTCAGAGAATGAGAACAAAAGAAATGGACAGTATAATAAAGATAACCTCTGATAGCTCAGTGGTTAGTGAGCTGGACTACAAAGGACAAGGGGTAGGGTTCGATCCCAACTGACGGCTCCGGGTTCACCCAGCCTTAAAATGGGTACCGGATTTTTGTCTGGGAAAGTAAAGCAGCACGGGCGTAATACTGACCACATTACCCCAAAAATCATGTGCTGAAGGTCTGTAAAATATAGGGTCACTAACACCATATTTCCCTATACGCCACTTGGCGTGACGGGGGTACTTTACTTTTTTTACTTTTACATCTAGAATGTGCAGGACAGGTAAATCAAGGAGAAGCAAAAAGAAGGGTAAGAGATGAAATGATAAAACGAAAGGGAGATGCACTACATATAGGAGGATACAAATTGATAATTTGTAAAAATTAGTAAGCTAAAACATGTTGCAGGTCTGTTATCACACACATATTGTGGGGATCAAGACATCCATCCAACAATTGAGCTGAGAATGGTCACCAACCCACAACTTGACTGTGTGCTCCAGGATCATCGAATAACAGAACTGATCCATATCCTACTTCACCTCCAAGTGGTACTCCTGGAAACAGATCAACCAGCCAAGTGTCTGGCCAAGTGAATAGGGATCGAAGAAGGAGGGCAATCTGGTACTTGAAAATATCATGCTGAAGTCTGATGTGTTTGGCCATAAGGCACAAATATCACAGCCTCATTACAAATAACAATACAACACATTTATTCCCACTTAGCATTCTTTTAAGGGTGGATGATGATGAGGACAATTCATTCCTTTAGTAGTCGTGAACTCCAGAGAAAAAAAAAGAATAAATTTTTTCTATTTTCCCAAAAGAATGATAATACACTTCTTAAGTATTTAAAGTCGGTTGTTTGCTTTAATTTCTTAGTCTCAAAGATTTGTACTTTTGTTGTCGCAATCATGACTTTCATGTTGTTTGCAAGGATCAGAGTTATTAGCACAACTAAATGAGGATAAAAGGGTGATACCATCATGACATCACTGGGCAAATCACTTTATAGACAAAATCACCTGCCAGGGTGCAGGAAATTTGAAAAAGTTCAATGGCAGCATTTTCAGTATCAAGGCGAGTCCTCATACATTTTGAAGAAAAATTGGCTCTGGTTCAAATCTGGAATGATTGGGCACCATTCTGTTATTTATTTGTCTTTTGCACTTAAACCAAAATTTGGTTTAGCAAGCCAATGAGAGATATTAAAATTTCTTATAGAGATAAAAGAAGATTGAACCAGATAGACCTTATAACAAGGATGTGTAACACCTGCTATTCATCACATTTATAGGGAACATAATTAACATAGCTAACAGAAATAACATCACAGAGAACCTTTTAGCAAGTGACGATGCACTAACTTTCTTCTTTTTCTTTGAAAACTTACACTATAAAACAAATCAAATCATTAAATTAACAATTTAAAAATATTTTTTACATTTGTTTGTTGCTAATAACAAATGAATAATACAGTAATAAAAATAATTTTCTAGCACTTCATCTTCATGACTACAACAAGCACATGACAGCAAAAATGAGAGAAATGATCTCTCCTTGAAAACTGAAAATATTAAACAGTCCTATTGAATGAGAAAAATTAAAAACAAAATTCAAACAGAAAATATACATAGATAATCAGATATTTACATGTATGCATGCTAATTATTTTCAGTCTGCACCATATGTTACAAACATTAATAATGCATTTTCTTGTTGATCTAGAAATGACTTTATTTTAGTATTTAATATTACTTACAGGTGTTCATAAAATATGAATATTAATTGAAACTAGAATTAACTGCAAAGTATCAATTTTATACTTCACAATAAAGTAACAAAAGGGTTGCGGAAAAATGGGAAAAAATAAATGAAACACCAATTAACTGCAAAGTATAAATTTTATCATCATCACCATCTAGTACCAAGTCTGCTGGCATAGGTGATCATGTCTCTCTGCAACTTTCGATCTCGACAGTTATTTATCATTTCTGTTGTTGACCTTCTGCCAAGCTTTTCTCTTAAGCTGTCTGGTCTTTTCTCTTTGCTTCCCGCTATCTCTTCATCGCTCAATTTTCCCCAGTTGTTACAATTTATTCCAGCTGTTCCCTTCTCATTACATGGCCAAAAAATTATGGTTGTTTTTTTTTTCCAAATTTTGGATATTAGCTCTTTTTTTGCTTTGGCCTATTTCAGAACGTTTTCATTACTCTTCTCAACTGTCCATGGCATTCTCAACATTTTTCTGTAAAACCACATTTCTACAGCCTCCAGTAATTTTCTCGTTCGTTGTTTTATTATCCATGATTCACACCATATGTTAAGACTGGCTCCTCTCTCTCTCCTTTTTTTAGCTCCCAGTGGAGCATAGGTCTTCAACAAACACTTTCCAAGTCGTTCTGTTTTTTGCCATTCTTTTAAGATCATTCCATGTCTTCCCCATCATCTTCATCTCTGCTTCTATCTGTCTTCTCCAAGAATTCCTTGGTCTTCCTCTTTGTCTTTTCCCCTGGGGATTCCAAAAAAGGGCCTGTTGTGTAATACTCTCAGATGGCTTCCGTAGTGTGTGTCCTATCCTAGTGATTTTGTCCTGCCATTTCCATCCTTTTATTCTGCGTAAGCATCCATTAATGAAATTCTGTATCTTCGTGATTGTCAATTTTGTTGTTCTCCATGTTTCACAGCCATATAATAGGACCGCCTTAACATTTGAGTTGAAAATTTTTATTTTTGTATTTAACCTAATTTCTTTGGATTTCCATATGTTTCCCAGTGCAATGAAAGCTCCTCTTGCTTTTGATATCCTTATTTTGGTATCATTTTCTGTTCCTCCCTCTTTATCTATATTACTGCCCAGATATATTTAAGATTGTACATCTAATAAAGGTATTTCTCCTAGTTTTATTTGGTTATTGCCAACTGTATTAATTCTCATAATGTTGGTCTTATCTCTATTAATCTTCAGTCCTAGCTGTTGTGATCTCTCATCAAGTATGCTCATTTTATCCTGCATCTGTTGATGGCTGTGTAATAGGAGAGCTATGTCATCAGCAAAGTCTAAATCATCAAGTTGTTTGGTCAGTGACCACTGGATTCCATTTCTGTTGTTTTGAGTTATTTTCATAATCCAATCTATGGCCAGTAGAAAGAGGAATGGAGACAGAAGGCATCCCTGCCTTACTCCTGTTCTTATTTCAAATGCTTCTGTAAGCTGTCCTTCATGCACCACACTACATAAGACTGGCTCCACATAACATTTAAGAGCTCTTTTTCTTGTTTCTATTGTCAAAATGGATTGCACAGTATCTTCCTCATTTTTCGAAATTTGATTTTGCTTGAGCCATTCTGCATCTCACCTCTGTTGTACATCTACCATCTGATGTTAACAATGTTTCCAGATATTTAAATTCATTTACCTGTTTTAATATTGTTCCACTTGTCTTTATTGTGCATTGTGGTGATGTCTTTTTCTGTGTTGTTATCTTTACTTCTGTATTTTTGCTAGTAAGGCTAAGGCCTTTATTTTTTATTTCCTTCACTATAATATCTAACGTTTCTTATAGCTCATTTTCACTATTAGCGATTCAGACTGTATCATCAGCATCTATCTATCTATCTATTGTCCTTTCGAGCCGAAGACGGCACATAGGGCAGAGCCACAATCTCAAAAACAGAAACCTTGCGTGCCAAAGTGGCACATATTGCAGAGATCACTACTTCTAAAATCTATGGCTCTGTTTCCATAACAATACTTTTTACAATGACAGCTTGTCAAGCCATCGATCAACCTCCTTAGTCGCCTCATACGACATGCCTGGAAGGTCACAGTGTCACTATTCTTTACTTCCCTCATAATGAGGCCCCGGTAACACACAGGATCAGCATACTATAGATTATTTACATTATGACCTCCAATTGTTATTCCAAGCATGCCCCTTATGAATCTTAAAGTAATCCCCACTATACATATTAAACAAATCTGGTGACAGAACACCACCTTGCCTAATACCATGCTTAACTTTTTGAAACATTCCCAATTGATTTCCAGTTCTTACTGCCGCTGTTTGTTGCCAGTACATGTTCTTTATTAATTTTAGATCTTTGTTGTCTACATTTATGCCTTCTAAAATTTTGATTATTTCTTGGTGGTTTACTTAGTCAAATGCTGCGGTATAATCTATAAAACATAGATAAATTTCTTAGTCATATGACTCATAAGGCTTATTGTGCTGTGATCATTGCTTTCAATTGTACCAGATTTCTTTGGTTGGGCAATGAATATTGATTCAATAATGGGGCTTCAGTCTCTTCTTTACAACAAGAGATATAGAAACAAAGTTGAACGCATTCGAAAATAAATGTCTAAGGAAAATACTTGGTATAGCGTGGAACGAATTCAAACAAACGAGGAAATTAGAGAAATCGCCAATCAACCACTAATATCTTCAGTAATAAAGAAAAGACGATGGTCATATGTTGGACATGTGATGAGAAGAGATAATAACCGAATAGCAAAGCAGGCCCTCATATGGAAACAACAGGTAAGTGAAAAAGAGGAAGACCCAGGGAGACACTGAGAAGAACATTGATGAGAGAGGCAAGAGCAACAGGGTTCGGCTCTCTCAATGAGATAGAGCTGCTTGCACAGAACAGAGACAAATGGCGAGATTTGATAAAATATCTTTAAAAGAAAACTACTAGAACAACAATTCATATATGAGAAGGTGTATCTTGGTCTACGCCCTATGGGCCGGCAACGGTTCGAAAGGTCAATAGATAGATAGTCTCTTCTTTAGTTATATTATCTGGTCCAGAAGCTTTTCATGCTTTCATATTGTGCAAGGTGTCTTCCACTTCTTTGAATATTTCTGGTCCTTCCCCATTATCCTTAATATTTATTTCTGTCCGTTCATCATCATAAAGATCTTTGATGTATTCTGTCCATCATTCCCTTATGCCTTCTTGTTCAATCAACAGTTTTCCTTCCTTTGATCTTCAACATCCAATTTTTTATTGTGTTTTTCTTCCTGTTAATTCTTCAATTTGTTTGTAAATAGCTTAGTATCTCCTTTTTGTTGCGTTTCAATCTTTTTGCATCTCTGTTTTAGCCTTTTTTGCTTTTGCTTTTTTTTTTGCTTCATTGCATTTTATTACAATTTCAGTATTTAATCTCTTATATTCACCTTTGTTATCCTTATTTCTTCTTCTTGTATCCACTAGCTGTAAAATGTCGTCTGTCATCCATTTCTTTTTTGAATTTGTCTCCAATAGTGGTATGAACTCTTTTGATTTTGTTGCATTGATTCTTTTAGCTTTTCCCACTGTTCATCAATGTTCTGTATCTTTTCTATTGCATTGCATCAGTTCTGAATTGTGATGCTATATTTGTCTTGTTAGCTCTGTTGATTTATCTCATGTCTGATTTGAAAATAAATCTAAATTTAACTTGATGTTAACTGAGACTCGTTTTGCTGCTTTTAATTTTACTCTAAGCTTTCCAACATCTGTTACATGATTGCTATTGCAATCTGCCCCTGGTCTAGTTTTCACACACACCAGACTGTTTCTAAATCTGTTATTTACCATAAAGTAATCAATTTGATTACGTGCATTGTCTCCTAGTGTTTTCAAAGTCCACAGACGATTTGGATGTTGCTTAAACCAGGTGTTTCCTATCATCATGTTGTGTATTCTTGTCCAGTCAATAAGTTTGTCACCTCTTTCATTTCTCTCGCCTAAGCCATAATAAAAAAGGTCTCAAGTGAGAAAGGTCTCAGTAAACTATGCAGTCAGGAATTCCCCATATCCACTTCACCACTTGTCACAGCATTTTTCAAACTGCATCAGTAAATATTTGTGTTTGTGTAAATTTTGTACTGACTGATTTAGGTACTCATTAAAACGCAAAATAAGTAACTGGACGTAAATTTGGAGAACATATTCCTTTCATTCAGAGGCCAACACAAAAAGGGAACTCTTAAAAAACATCAGAAAGAAGCAATCAACATTTTTTGGGCACATCATGAGAAGAGGAAAGTTGGAATACTTGGTTACAACTGGCAAAATAAAAGGAAAGAGAGATTGCGGACGACAAAGAGAGAAATACTGGATAGCTTGGTGTCATGGCATGGAAAACAGTCAACAACAGAACTCATACGATGCACTGTGGATAGAAGATTGCGGAAGGACATGATCGCCAACGTCAACCGGTACGGCACATGATGATGATGATGATTCCTTTCATAACACAAAAAGAACGTTCTCCAACCGGTATGGCACATGATGATGAAGCCATAATAACTAACACTTCCTCAACTCTTTCCTTTCCTACTTTTATCAATTTTATACTGCATAATAAAGTAACAAAAGTGTTGCAGAAAAATGGGAAAAATAATTGAAACACCAATTTATCTCATAGTAGAAATATAGTCAATGAAATAAACTGAAAGTTTATATATTGGGATTTAACAGTAAACACATACGACCTCTTTTAATCCATTTAGAGTTGTAAATTAAAACAAAAAATTTTTAATCGATGCTTACATCATGAAAGAAATATACTCTTCAAATTTCATGTTTCTGTGTCCAAGAATTCATCAGCATTCAGTGTTTTTATATTTGAAATATAGCAACTGTATCAATTTTAATCCCCTTAACATTCAAAGTAAAAGAACGTTCTTTTTGTGTTATGAAAGGAATCATCATCATGTCCTTCCACAATCTTCTATCCACAGTGCATCGTATGAGTTCTGTTGTTGACTGTTTTCCATGCCATGACACCAAGCTATCCAGTATTTTCTCTCTTTGTCATCCGCGATCTCTCTTTCCTTTTATTTTGCCAGTTGTAACCAACTATTCCAACTTTCTTCTTTCTGATGTTACTTAAGAGCTCCCTTTTTGTGTTGGCCTCTGAATGAAAGGAATATGTTCTCCAAATTTATGTCCAGTTGCTTATTTTGCGTATTAATGAGTACCTAAATCAGTCAGGACAACATTTACACAAACACACATATTTACTGATGCAGTTTGAAAAATGCTGTGACAAGTGGTGAAGCGGATATGGAGAATTCCTGACTGCAACGAAATTTGCTCCATGGGTAGAATAGAATGTGTGCACACACATATACAGAAATGTTCTGCAAAAGAAATTGCAGATAGCTTCTATTCTGGTTTGATTTGGTCAATTTTTTTTGTCTATTTGCAATTGCATTAAGATATCCTTGAGTTTTATAACTGACAGGTACTTTTGGTTCTTTTAATTTGGAAAGATCTTTCTCAATGTTGACTGTGTCTGTATACAAATCCTAGCCTTTCTAAAAAAAATGTGTGGTTATCTTGGATATGGATATCTCCTGAAGGATATCTCCTGATGATAGAACCTCAAATCAAATCGACCACCTATGTATTAAACAACAATTCAGATCATGATTAATAGATGTAAGAGCATACAGAGGTGCTGATGTTAATAGTGACCACAACCTGTGCATTGGGAAAATAAGATTAACATTTAGAAACCAACAGAAGAGGTCAATTACACATAAAATTGATAGTCATAAACTGAAAGATGAAGCCATAAAGGAAAAGTTTAACATAGAGCTAAGTAATTGTTATACAGAACTCGGTGAAATAGACTTAGATATCAATGAAATGTGGGACTCACAGAGCAAAATACTAATGACAGCAGCAGAAGCAAGTGCTGGACTGAAGAAAATGGAAAAACGAGCTTGGATCTCAGACACCACGTGGAAATACATCAAAGAAAGAAGAGAGCCATGACTAATGTAAAGACAGATCTTGGAAAGGTTCTGGCAAAAGCAACATACAAAGAATTAGACAACAAAGTGAAAAGTTCAGCAAGAAGAGATACAAGAACTTATATAGACAATTTTGCAGAGAAAGCAGTGACAGCTGCAATTACAGGAGACAGCAGAACTCTTTATACTGTACAAAAGATGCTGACAAACACCTATACATCCAGTGGAACACCAATTCTAGACAAATCTGGATTAATGCTAACAACAAGCGCAGACATAAAAGCCCGTTGGGCGGAACACTTCAAAGAAATTCTTAACCGTCCACTACCCCACAGTTTAATAGATTTTGAAGCTGAAACACCAGCAGCAGAATTAGATGTAAATTTAGATGACTTCACCTTGAGTGAAATAGAAACCACCTTAAAGCTTATGACCAATAACAAGGCTGCTGGAGAGGATAAGTTAACAGCTGAGATCCTCAAGGCAATTGATAGCCATAATCTAATACATCTCCAAAAAATGTTCAACATCATTTGGAAAACAGAGAAGACGCCTCATAAATGGAAAAAAGGAATCATTGTTAAGATCCCAAAAAAGGGCAATCTTAGAGATTGTAACAACTGGAGAGGCGTGGCACTTTTGTCAGTTGCCTCAAAGTTATTCTGCAAAATCATCCTAAATAGAATAAAGGATTCAATAGATACAGTAATGCGTGAAGAACAGGCTGGGTTTAGAAAAGGGAGAAGCTGTCTTGACCACATTTTCACTCTACGACTTATATTGGAGGAACACATTGAAAAGCAAAAACCTTTTGTACTTAACTTCATCGACTTCAAAAAAGCATTTCATAGTATTCATAGAGATTCTTTGTGGAAAATTCTGAAGCAATATGGTTTACCATCAAAAATCATAAATATTATCAAAGACATGTATGAACATGTGCAGTTCGAACAGAGGAAGGACTGAGCGAATGTTTCCCAATAGAAACTGGGGTTAAACAAGGATGTATTTTATCGCCCTTGTTATTTGGAATTGTTATGGACTTCATAATGAAGAAATGCTGCACTGGTAATAAAGGCATCGAATGGATACAAGGAGACCATTTGGAGGACCTCGACTTTGCTGATGACATAGTTCTCATCAGCAGTCAGATAAAAACGATGCAGGAAAACACAATTGAACTATCATCAATAGCCAGCAAAATTGGGCCTGAGATCAATCATGAAAAGACTAAAGTCATGAAAAGTTTAATTCCAACAGGTGACAAAATATACATGGAAAACAAACCAGTAGAAGAGATCGATCACTTTATCTATCCTGGAAGTCACATTGATCGAGAAGGGGATACGAGTAAAGAAATTAGAATCAGAATGGCTAAAGCAGCAATGTCTTTCAGAAGCCTTGAAAAGTTGTGGAAATCAAAACTCATCAGCACAAACACAAAACTTAGGCTATTCAAATCAAATGTACTATCAACCCTTACGTATGCATGTGAAAGCTGGAAAACAACAAGAGATATAGAAATAAAGTTGAACGCATTCGAAAATAAATGTCTAAGGAAAATAATTGGTATAGCATGGAACGAATTCAAAACAAACGAGGAAATTAGAGAAATCGCCAATCAACCACTAATATCTTCAGTAATAAAGAAAAGACGATGGTCATACGTTGGACATGTGATGAGAAGAGATAATAACCGAATAGCAAAGCAAGCCCTCATATGGGAAACAACAGGTAAAAGAAAAAGAGGAAGACCCAGGGAGACACTGAGAAGAACATTGATGAGAGAGGTAAGAGCAGCAGGAATCGGCTCCCTCAATGAGATAGAACTGCTTGCACAGAACAGAGACAGATGGTGAGATTTGATAAAATATCTTTAAAAGAAAACTGCTAGAACAAAAAAAATTCATATAGGAGAAGGTGTATCTTGGTCTACGCCCTATGGGCCGGTTACGGCTCGAAAGGTCAATAGATAGATAGATAGATAGAGAGAGAGAGAGAGAGAGTATAGTATGTGAGATAGAGGGAGCAATAGTTTAATAAAAATTTGCTTTAGTTTTTAACAAAAAGGAGAGTACCATACAATTCTATATAAAGCTCAATTGTTATCTAATATTTTCAATTATGTAATTGTTTAGTCATTATTTTTTTCTTAACATTGAGCCATAAATTGGTCATTGTTGAAGATTACAGTTTTGTCATACCTTACTATACATTTTAAATCTTGGCAATTTGCATACGTGTGAATTGTCACTGTAGGTGATTTTGAATCAATTGTTTCAGCAGGTATTTTCTCATGAACTAAGGACAGCTAATGATAAGAAAGTTGTCATATATACAAATAGCCATACTTTGTCAAAACAGCGTACATTTATGTGTCATTGTCTGTTTTGTTTTTATCTACTGTACTTAAAAGATTATGTTTTGTAGATAAAGGTTTTTTTTTTTTTATTTCCTCAAAACATGTTTGAATGTTACAGTGGAAAGTTGAAATTATATTCTAGTTTATCTTGACTCTGTTGTCCACTTGTGTTCTCGTTTTCTGAAGAAGGCCACATGTAGGCTGAAATGTCACTATTTTGTGTTCCTTTTTTGTAAAGCTGTTATCGTACCTGGTTAAATGTATGTTACACCCCACCCCTTGCTCCTTACTGCCAGCTTTACAGCATCACTGCAATTATTTGTCTGTTCCTAACTCCCCTCCTCTTATATTCAATGTTATTGTTTTCCAATGCAAATGACTTATACATTTTTGTTGAGTGAGTTGTAACAACAGACAGATAAGTCCTTCAAAAAATAATAAATCTCTGAAGACAATTATGTTGAAAATCATCATCATCATGTGCCATACCGGTTGGCGTAGGCAATCATGTCCTTCCACAATCTTCTATCTACAGTGAATCATATCAGTTGTGTTGTTGACTGTTTTCCATGCCATGACACCAGGCTGTACAGTAGTTTCTCTCTTTGTCGTCCGTGATCTCTCTTTCCTTTTATTTTGCCAGTTGTAACCAAGTATTCTAACTTCCCTCTTCTCATGATGTGCCCAAAAAATGTTGATTGTTTTTTTCTGATGTTTTTTAGGAGCTCCCTTTTTGTGTTGGCCTCTTTGAGAATTTCCTCATTGTTCTTTTTAGCTGTCCAGGAAACTTTCAACATTCTTCAGAGAAATCCCATCTCTGTGGCTTCTAGTTGTCTTTTCATTTCTTTGTCTACTGTCCATGATTTGCTTCCATAGATCAGAATTGGTTCTATATAGCACCGATGAACTCTATTTCTCACTTCTATTGACATAGATTTGTTGCATAAGATATTTTTCATTTTCTGAAAATGCTATTTTGGCCTGAGCTATTCTGCTTTTTATTTCTGTGGTGCATCTTCCATATGATGTTATTATTGTGCCCAAGTATTTGACGCGTTGTACTTGTTTCAGATTTGTCCTGTTTATTTTTATGCTGCATGATGGTGATGATTATTTCTTTGATATGACCATTACTTCTGTTTTCTTACTATTCAGACTGAGACCTTTTTTATTGCTTTCTTTTACTATTATGTCTATCATTTCTTGTAGCTCATTCTCTGTCTCTGCTATTAAGACTGTGTCATCCGCATATCGCAAATTATTTATGTTGTGACCGTTGACTTCAATTCCTTTTTTCTCTATTATCAATCTCATAAACTGTAAAGTGAAAACAAATTCGGTGACAGAACACAGCCTTGTCCGACTCCTTGTTTTATGTATTGGCATTGTCCTATTTGGTTGCTAATTCGTATACCTGCTGTTTCTTGCCAGTACATGTTTTTTATGATTCACAGATCCTTGTCATCAATGTTTAATTTCTCCAGCATATTTATTATTTCCACATACTTTGTTTTGTCAAATGCTTTTGTGTATTCTATAAAGCACATATATAGATCTTTCTATCAATGTTCTTAAGATGTATGGATGGCATTATTGGCGAACTTTCCTTCCACAAATTCACATTGTTCCTCACTTATTTCTGGTTTTATTTTGTTCCTTACACGTCTCATGGTGATTCTTAGTAATATTTTCATCATATGGCTCATGAGACTAATAGTGCGAAGGTCTTCACAGTCAGTGGCGTCTGACTTCTTCGGTATGGCTACAAAGATAGATTTTAGTAGATCTTCGGGTATGTGTCCAGATTTTATATATGCAATTGAGTAGTTTTGTTATGACCTGTACTCCCAGCTCTCATAATGCATTTATCTCTTTGATTGTTATATTGTCGGGACCTAGAGCTTTGCCTCTTTTCATGTGTTGAATTGTGTCCTCCACTTCACTCTGCATTATTGATGGGCCTGTGTCTTTGTTTGAATTGTTTAGCTCTGGTCTTTCATCATCATAGAGTTGACTGATATATTCTGTCCATCTTTCCATTATCTTCTCCTGTCCCATTATTATATTTCCTTCCTTTGATTTCACACATCATGAAACTTTGACTTCTTTTCTTCCTGTTAATTCATTTAACTGATTGTGCATAAATTTTGAGTCTTTCTTTTGTTGTTTTTCCATTTCTTCACATTTCTGCTTTAACCATCCTTCTTTAGCTTCTCTGCACTTGTTTTGGATCTCTTTGTGCAATATTTTGTATGTCCGTTCTTCTTTCTTATGTTTTCATCTTTCGTCCATTAGTTCTAATATCTCTTCTGTTATCCATTTCTTTTTGTTGATTCTTTTAATCACTGGTATTACTTCTTTTGATGTTTGTTGAATTCGATTGTTTGAGCATTTCCCACTGTTCCTCGATGTCATGTATTTTCTCAATATCTATTTTGTACTATTGTACTGTACTTACCACTCATCTCTCCATCTACTCTAAGCATATCTAGTTCTAATTTTATATTTCTTGGGGATTTCTGTGTCTTCTGCTCCTGGCCTTGTTTTAACAGATGTTAGCCCATTCCTGAATCTTCTCTGTACCAGTTTAAAATCAGTTTGATTGTGTACTTTTTTGTCTGGGCTTTGCCATGTCCATAGTTGCCTAGGGTATTGTTTGAACCAGGTGTGACCTATAATCATTTCATGTGTCTTTTCCCAATCTATCAATCTATCCCCTCTGTCATTCATCTCTCCAAGGCGATGTCCACCAGTCACATTTTGCACTTTATCTGTTCATACCTTTGCATTGAAATCCCCTAATATAACAGTTATTTCTTGGGATTTACACTGTTCCCTGGTCATCTCTAGCTCATTGTAAATAAATGTCTATAATAGTGTAAAATAATGTTGAAAATAAATAACACTAATTTCTAAACACCTGCTGTTTATATAGGCAGGCATTTTGGAAACAATTAAAGGCTAAGATAAACAATCTAATAATGATAATACATGCTGAAAATGGAGATACAAATTGAAAATCATTACAAAATATGCCACAGATGTAAAGTAATATACTTATTAATGTTTACAAATTAAAATAAATTAACAATGTCAGGTACAACTAGTAAGTGAGGATAGCAAAAAGAAAGAACAAAATGAAACAATATGCATATGAATTTTTCTCATTCATAACAAGCTATGCATAAAATATGTGAATAATAATAATAATGAGTACATACTTAATGTGTCACCAGCATCTTCTTCTTCTTTCCTTCCTCATCTGCCTTTCAGCGTCGAGGGGAGATATAATTTGCGGTCACCAGCATGCAGCATAAAAATAAGCAGGAAAAATTTGAAACAAGTGCAACACGACAAATACTTGGGCACAATAATAACATCGGATGGAAGATGCACCACGGAAATAAAAAGCAGAATAGCTCAGGCCAAAATAGCATTTCATAAAATGAAAAATATCTTATGCAACAAATCTATGTCAATAGAAATGAGAAAGAGAGTTCATCGGTGCTATATAGAACCAATTCTGACCTATGGACGCGAATCATGGACAGTAGACAAACAAATGAATAGACGATTAGAGGCCACAGAGTTGGGATTTCTCAGAATAATGTTGAAAGTTCCCTGGACAGCTAAAAAGACCAATGAGGAAATTCTCAAAGAGGCCAACACAAAAAGGCAGCTCCTAAAAAACATCAGAAAGAAACAATCAACATTTTTTTGGGCACATCATGAGAAGAGGAAAGTTGGAATACTTGGTTACAACTGGCAAAATAAAAGGAACGAGAGATCACGGATGACAAAGAGAGAAAATACTGGTTAGCTTGGTGTCATGGCATGGAAAACAGTCAACAACAGAACTGATACGATGCACTGTAGGTAGAAGATTGTGTAAGGACATGATCGCCCACGCCAACCGGTGTGGCACATGATGATGATGATGACATACTTAATGATTGGAATTATGAAATTATGGAATTGATTTTTTTTTTCTAAAAAGAATTCTTCTACAAGGGTCATTCAAGGTTAACCAAAACTTTTGTACATAATTATTCAATAAATAGCTAGAACACAATAAAATTGGTGGGGAGACATAGTATAATCCTTCTAGAGTATGATGTATTTGGCACATGCATGGCAGTTGCAGTGAATATGGCTGCAACCAGTGTGTCTATAAATGTGCAACAATTATGTGTATTAAAATTTTCTGTAAAGGAAAATGTTAAACCAGCTGAAGACTTAAGAAGATTGTAAGCACAATATGGGAATAAATGACATCTTTGGTGTACGAATGGTGTGAAAAGAAGTGCAGTAGCTATGACACATGAAGCACACGGACATATTCACCTGCTTTCTGCTTTCACGCAATCTGCGATCAAAAGATTATTCAGAACTGGTAAAAACTGTATGGAACTTGCAACCAAAGTAAATATTAATGTTAGCAGTGTTGAGACAATTAATTTACAAGGAAGTACCTATGTTTCTGTGGTCCCCCTGCAGCTTACCTTTGATCACAAGTGGATACTCTTAATAGTCTGTGAAAAGTTCCTGAATTGGTTTCAAGCCAGTTTTTACTGTCATTAGTAACAGGTCATGATTCTCACATTCTTTATCCAAGAGACCAAAAGAGGCAGCATGAACCAAAAGAAACAGCATGGAGTGGAGGCGTAAATTTTCCCCACCACCTAAGAACAGAAAAATGCAACTGTCACCTGGAAAGAGCATGGAACTGTATTCTAGACCATGAATGGTGTTATGCATGAAGATTTCCTGGAGAGCAGAGGTCATAATTCATGCTGAACATTACACGACATTGTTGACTGGTGCTATATACGAGTCTATTAGCAAAAAGTAACTTTGGATATTGCCTAGAAGTGTAAACACACACTATGTGTTTACACATCTGTGCTTCTGCCCTCCACATAGCGAACTAGTGACAACTCTGACCATAATCTGCTGAGAGGTTTTTTCCATCTCCCTACAGTCCTGATTTATCACCCAGTGATTATCATTTCTATGAACCCTTAAAGAGCATCTAGAAGGGAAGAAACTCATGACAGAAAAGCACTGCAGAGTGATGATGCTCTCCAATGATACAACAGTAAGCCCAGTTCTTTCTGCACCAATGAAATCAAGGAGTTGCTGCAATAATGGCAATAGTGTGAAGACGCACACAAGAAACACTATGAATAACAGACATAGTTTAGTGTCTTTTACTGTCCATTTCCATGGTCCTTGTCTAACAATTGTTAACATTTTTAAAAATGGAATCTGTCTACGGGGAAAGATGAAGGCGGTGCATTTAAAAAAGATGGCAAAGAAAACTATTTTAATTAGCAGTATCTGCATTCAAGAAGTGAAACAAAAAATAATTGAATAATTTACTGAACATATGTATTATAAAATTATGTGCTCTGTCTTTCCATTAAGTTCAGTACCTTCTGACATGTGATCATGTCTGTCCACAATTTTGTGTATTTACAGTTACTTATTACTTCTGCTACTGTTTTCCTACTAAGCCATTCTTGTAAACTTTCTGGTACCATCTCTCCATTTTCTTCTGTGTTTCTTCCTCCTTCAATTCTTCCAATTGTCATAATATATTCCAGCTGTTCCCTATTCAATACATGGCAGGAAGTGATGATTGTTTCTTCTGATGTCATTAATAATATTTGTTTTTTATTTGATCTCTTTTAGACCTGATTTAGATTGATTTGATTTAGAACATGTTCATTACCATTAAAAAAAATATTTTTTTTTTCATTTTCTCTTTACAATCAGCTTTACTGCAACTTTGCATCTGTAAGCTTTTATATGCATTTCTTTGCCTTGACCCCTCTTTTAGACCTCCATGTTACTATTTTTAGCTGTTTTTAGATAAACAAATGAAAAGACAATTAGAGGCCACAGAGATGGGATTTCTCAGAAGAATGTTGAGAGTTACCTGGACAGCTAAAAAGACTAATAGGAAATTCTCAAAGAGGCCAGCACTAAAAGGGAGCTCCTAAGAAACATCAGAAAGAAACAATCAATTTTTTTCAGGCACATCATGAGCAGAGGAAAGTTGGAATGCTTAGTTACAACAGGCATAATACAGGGAATTTGAGATCATGGATGACAAAGAGAGATGATACTGAATAACTTGGTGTCATGGCACAGAAAACAGTCAACAACAGATTTGATGCGAATGTCATGTCTACACCAACCAGGATGGCACATGGTGATGATGGTTTTTTTTTTTTCAATATTATTTTGTAAAGCTTGTTCTGTGGCGTCCGGCAATTTTTATTTCAATTTGTTAAGACTGAACATAATATTTAATAATTTTTGGTAACTTTTTTCTTATCTCCATTATCTTAGATAAAATTTGCATACTATCTTGTTCATTCTTTGGGTGGCCTTTGTTTGAGCATATTCTGCATCTTACCTCTGCTGTACATCTACTAACTAAAGTTAATATTGTTCCTAGGTATTTTATTTCATTTATTGATTTTAATACTGTCCCAAATACTGTAATTACTCGTTTACTGTGAGCACTAAGAGTAGTTTCAATATACGTACATGTAGTGCTAAAAGTTCTTCAGTAAGGAAACTTTTCACAGCTGCTTCACAATGTCCCAAATAAACATATATACATCACACCTCTGCTAGAGGCAAAGAATAAAGGGTTTTCTGGAAAGCTATGAACTCAACCTGGAGTACAGTGCATTACATTAGACCAAAAGGTTAAAAGTCCCATTTTTATTCATTCACTTTTGTTTTAGGTCAAAATTTGAGTGGAAGTCACAGTTTTTTTATAAAAAACTGATGATTTGCTGCTAGTTTTTGTAGGTCTTGGCTATTTCTTAGTCCCATGGTTGAGCCTTCCCTAGTAATTGTTCTCTTGTTTTCTTTTTACCAGATGATTTCCGTCTTTATATCTCCGTCCTAGGGTACAGTTAATATCAGTATTACTTGGCGGTGTGGATGACTGCTGAATCACACAGTCCTAGAATTTTTTAACACATTACAGGTTATGCTTTTGACTATCTGCACACAAGTCCTGTGTGGACTCACTAGATCTGTTAATCTATTCTCTTGATCTAATATGGATCTTGTTTGAATGCCCTATCTAGCTAAACTAGCTGGCAGTTCATCTCTCCACGAGAGTGAGTGGGTGAGTCTCTCAGCCCATTTGTTTGACTTATCTCATTGTCTTACCTGTGTCTCACTCAGTGTGAGTGTCACTTTTGGTATCTGTCATTATCTGTCTCGTAGTGCATCTCATTGTGCCTCTCTCTCTTAGTGCCTCTCATTAAGCCTTATATATGCTGGCCATTTCCGGCCTCTGCCATTGTCTATGCACCTACACGTCCTTTATTTGTTGACCTTGTGTTTGTCCTACGCATTTGAAGATATTTTTAAAATATCCTGTCCATGCTGTCTGATAGTATTTTTAATTTTCATGCCTACACATGGTCTTGACGTTGGTGTCCGCCACTACATCTTGCTCTCCACTTTTATAGTAAAGCTTGATGCATGTTCTTATTTAGTTTCGTCTCTGATCAGTTTGTTTGAAATGAACAGTGTGTTGGACCAATAATAAACAATACTAACACACTTTTAAAAATGTTTGTATCTGGTTTATTTGTTTCTAATATTTTAATTCATAATTATGATTTTTTTTTTAAATGTGTAACTGATGCTTAATAATTATTGATAGCTAGTTTGTTTATTTAATTTAATTATTCATTTTTGTCTTTTCAGCCTGAGGAATATCTGTATACATCTTTTCCAATATCAGATGAGAAATCATTTATTTGTAAGTTTTTTTAATTCTTTCTCACCTTTTTTCACTTTGTTTCTTTATTTTAGTATTTTATGCTCATTAAAGAGCAAAGAAAAATGAATAGAAAAATAAAATTGATGCTTTCTACAACTTCTTTTCTTCCTCATTTGCCTTTCAGTGTCAAGGGGAGGTATAGTTTGCAGAGCTTTGCTATCTCTTCTTTTGGCTTCTCCTGCTATATTTCCTATGTTTTTAATATTCCATTAATCCATCATTTTCGTGGTCAACCCTTGGGTCTGGTGTTCTTGCAGCATTTATTGAAGACTCATTGTGTTGTATTTTCATCTTTCTGTCATATCACATGGCCAAACCATTTTAACAGTTGTTTATATATATATATAATCTTTGGCAGGAATTATTCCTAACTTTTTTCTCAGTTCTTCATTTCTGATCTTATCTCTCAGGCTGTGTCCAGTCATGTGTCAACATTTTTGTAGTTGTTTTCTGCAACAAATGTAGGAATTTATGAATGCTCAAGTTGACAATTGCAGATTTAAAGTTTGACAAATAATATATAAAAGACTATCTGTTGCTGGATGTCTTTAGAGTAGCATAATGACTGATGAGGGAGCAATTCTGAGACTCTCAGAATTTAGAAGCCATGTGAGTGTGAATGAATGCAACCAAGCGCACCCTGTAAAACTGTTGAATATCATCCTTTTAAATGGCTGGTACTTGAAGATGTAAGAAAGATGCTTCTTCCTCCATGGCCTAATAAATGGAACACTATCTGAAATAGGACAACTCACACTTGCAAACACCTCTCCATAACACTGAGTCTCAGGGTATAGGCCCATTGTCCTCTAGCTCAATACAAACAAACTAACCAATTCATGAATATGCAATGATATGAAGTTAATTCTTTCAACCAGTTATCAGTTACTCATTTTGAATATATCAAACTATCACAGATGACAGAAACAATAAGAACATTGCCAGAGAGAAAAATAATCTTTATCTATTCAACTCAGAATATTTATTTTTTTCAGATAATGTAGCAGGCAAGGAACTGATACAACAGTAAACAATTTCCAAGAGCCTATATACTTCTCATAGCACTGTATGTCTGTGAAATGTGGACTTTTGAATATATCTGCTCAAAATCCTTAAATACTTTTGAAAATAAATGTTGCAGAAGAGTTCTCAGAATACCATGAACTGAGAAAGGAACCAACATCTGCAACATCTTAATATTCACGAGAATTAGTTACTAAAGAGCATAAAGACAAGAAAAATAAAACATTCTTGTCATATTAAACAACAAGATGGCTTAGAGAACTTTATCCAACATTTAGACAAAAGAAAATAAAACTAAGAAGATGATTAGTGTAAGATATCATATAAAAGTTGAGCATGCCTGCAGCAGACATTGGACATTTTCTAGAAGACAAAATAAACTTCAGTGTAGCTGTCATGGGAGCCACGTTCCAACAGGGACAAGCTAGATGGTGATGGCATGTGTATTACTTCTATGCCTAGATTGAACTGCAAAGTCATCTCCTCACACACCACAGAGATTCATAATGAGTTCAAGCCAGTATTTTGTCACCATCATTGCTCGAGATAAACAACTATTGTCTTCCCATGTAAACCAGCATGGGCAGTTTATTTCATCAGTCCATTTATTATGTACAATGTACACTATATTTATTTAAACTGTGTCATGAATTTTTGAAGAAAATATAGTATTTTGAGCTTTGAACAAGTGGTATTATTATACTTAGAAAAATATAAGTCTAATGCAATATACTGTAGCTGTATTTTTGAGTATTGGCTATAGAGAATATTGTTTTCTCTTATGCTTTCAGATAAATTTGAGGCAGTTGCTGATACAAAAACTGTTCATCATATGATACTATATGGTTGTAGTGTTGTACAATATAGTAAGGAAAGTGTCGGGTGAGTAGATTTCAATGGAGAGTAGCCACATTCACTATCTTTTAATGAAAAGAAGTTGGTGCTTCTACTTTGAACTTTGGCTAGAAAGATCTCCAGCATTTCAGTCTTATATAAGTTATATATTAAATACAATTATATACCATCTTCTGCCAGTTAAATTCCACCTGTGTCTAAGTTTCCATTGTTTCCATTATGTGCACATAAGCTTTTCTTATTTTTCACGCACATTAATAATTTGATTTTTATTTGCCTGTTAGGGAGTTGGGTTCCGATTGCAAAGACGGATCAAAAGCAATTATATTTGCTTGGGCTAAAAATGCTCCACCCACAATATTACCAAAAGGTGAGTATACCTTTACCTTGTATTCTCCCTTCCAAGATCACTTTTAGTAGGCTCTTGTGATTGTCATTATTACAAACTGAAAATAATTAAATCAATAGTATTTAGCCAATTTAAAATTTAAAGAATATAATGCTTTCAATTACATTTAATGTAAATTAAAAATTCAATTTAATGATATTTCAGTTTATTTTGTTTGCATAGATATTAAAAATTTGATCTTATTATTTTCCTAAGAAACACATGATTTGAAAAAGAAAAGACACAAAAATACCATTTCATGAAAGCACTCAGATTTAATTTTATATATCTGTTCTTTTTATTTCTTTTAGGTGTGGGCATCAGAATTGGCAGAAGTACCTCAGTCAAATCCTTTATTCTTCAGGTGCACTATGCTAGAGCAATTCAAAGTAAGATACAATGTTTTGTCAGGTGTTTTTTTAATTAATTATTCTAATCATATTCAAAATATTGGTTTCTACCACCAGATCATGGTATGAGGAGAAAAGAATATAACTACTGTCACCTGCCATGCATGTCGTAAGAGGTTTCTAAGGAGATTGAGAACAGGGTCTTTGTCTGTGCTATGGAGTTCATTCGTCTCAGCTAAAGCCATCTTCAGGGCATTTGCTAGGGTGTGGCACTCGTGTTTCATACTGAAGAACAAGGTGTGGAGAGGATCTGAGCATTGTGAAGTTGTGCAATGAAGATGAACTGTTGACTAACTTGTTTTCAAAAGAAAAATCATTTTGAGAGGAAGAAAAAAAAGTTGTGAGATTTTCTGACCCATTATATGAATATTTCTGGCATCTTGTGTTGGCTCAGTAAACAATTCTTAATTTCAAACTAAGATGAGAATTTACTCACAAAGACTGTTATCCATGGGGAAAGATGGTTTTAGTAAGCAGATACATTGATGACAGTGGAAAGAAATAGTGAATTGTACTATGCCTTTATCAAACTATTTAGTCATATGGCAAGAATAATATTATTTAATTCATTATGAAAATGTACAAAATGTCAGTTTCATTGTTATATTATATATTGTTTGTATCAGTTATATACCACCAGTAAGTCAGTAATAACAGTATATTCTCCATTTGAAGATGAAGTTAATGTAAGTGTTTCCAGGTTCAGTGCAACACTTCAAAGATTGTATAAATTGTGGACCAATATGGTGCAGAAACATCAACATTAAATAAGAAAACATAGCAGAAAATCAGTCTTTTAAATGTAAATTTGTATAAAAATGGAGAGAGTTGGGTGGAAGGAAAAGTAGTCAAACAGTGATTTTTGAAACAACTGTTTAAAAAAAAGAACTACTTTGCACAATTCGAATATAAGAACTAACTTAAATTTGTTGGTGATTAGAAGAGACACAAAATCCTACTAAAAGTCATCATGAAGGGTATAAGGTAGGTGAAGTAGAGGCATACTAAGACTATAAAATAGGCTGATAACATTAGAAGATGAACCTATGACAACATGCACTATCAAGTCAAGAGACAGAGTAAAATGGCAATGCATGGCAGCCAGCACTCAATATGGAGACAAACACCCAGTGAAGAAGGATAGGAATCAAACTTGAACCCAAAATGGTTCACAAATTGTTCTGTCCATTCTCTTTTTGTGTCTTGTGAAACCTGGACTGTTTGCAGCCACATTGCTCCTTACCAGGATTCTAAAACACTTTCATATGCACTATTTAAGCAGACTACTAAAGATAAGATGTTGTGATAAATAAGTAAATACAGATGCGCTTTTTGCAGAATTAGTCATGTGTTTGCAAGCACTGGTCATATGCTGTGTGCCAAATGAGCTTTTTTTTTTATGTGGAAAACTTAAGGGCAAGCAATCATATGATGTACAGAAGTGTTCATTCAAACACAGCTGCACTTTGTGATTAATGAAAAGTGTTATTGTTTGTTGTCATAGTTTTCACTGCTTCTTCTTTTCCTTAACCACATAATGATAAGAGACAGGGACCTACATGCCTTGTGATATTTTATAAGGCTACATTAAAATGTCTTTATTTTACATAGTTTGTAAACTAGACTTTGCAGTCTGCACCAATTTGATCCAAAATCTCTGTATATCTACAGTTGATCACCAGGTTGTCCTCAGCCCGCCTCTCTTTCCCATCCTTTCTTTCCCATCCATTCTTATTCTGCAGCCTTTTCTTATATATATATATTTTCTTAGAGAGTATTCTTTGGACAGGCAGAATAAGATGATGACAGTCTTACTTAATGTCTCCTTTTCTATTGTTCTCTAGAATTCAGCTTCACACAAAAGCACACAACTTTCATATATCCTTAGGTTTTCATTTTATTTATTTAAAAGAAAAATTGGGTTGCACTGGGTTAAAGATTTTTCCAAGTGCCCTTTCGATTGAATAAACCCTATTCTAGCCTAATTTATTCCCTTGTTGATATGATCACTGACTCCAACATCTGGAGTTATATGCTTCTCATGTAAATGTGTTCACTGAAGCTCAGGGCTCTCAATTTTGGATTACCCTCATTGACATAGCAAAACCACTGAGAAAACTGTATGATTTGAGAAAAAAAAAATTTTTAATTAACCCTCCATTTTATAGGTATATCCGAATTAAAGATGACTACCATGTAGTAACCTATAACTACCTACTGGCGTAGGTGATCATGTCTCTCCACAATTTTCTATCTCAGCAGCTATTTATCATTTCTGTTGTTGACCTTCTGCCAAGCCATTCTCTTAAGCTGTCTGTTATTTTTTCTCTTTGCTTCCCTCTATCTCTTCGTCCCTCGATTTTTCCAGTTGTTACAATATATAGATGATGATGATGACCATGTAATGTCATTTCACTCTACATAATGTATATGCTATCATTGGTTCTCTTGTCCATCTCCTGATGTTACTGATCTTTTTTAGAATATGTTTTTCTCTTCCTCGTAGTTGTAGTTGTAATTAGTCAAAGACCCTGGTATCAATCCAAAGAAATTAAACTCCATAATTGCTCACCTGTCCCTGCCAGTGGAATCATCCAAATTAACATCTCATCGCATTGAAGTATCCAAAGAAAGGCAGCTGCAGTCTCCGTCATAGCAGCTACATAACAGGCCAAAAGACAAGGTGTAGCTGTACCAAAAGTAAATGCAGCCAAACTGTCCTTTGTCATATGATATCATTATTCATCATAATCAGAATTGCGAAACACGATCTGGTTGAAATACACAGTGTGCATAGAGCATTAAACTCAGTAGCTCCGGCAGCAAACCAGACTTGGAATATGAGGAAACTGCAACAAGGAACACTTTTCAAACAGAGCCTCAACAGTTCTTGTCGCCTATCTGCCATATTTACCGGAAGTCCAAAATTTTGGACTATTATTTTATATCAATAAATGGCTTTGTGATAATTCCTACAGTGGTAATCAACCATTATACAGAATCTCATTACAGCACATTGGCACCTGACAGCAATATAGATTCGGTTTAAAAAATCGTTCACAACAGGCCACTACTCATGCTCAATTACAATGCGTTACAAGACTAACTCAATTACTACATGTGTACTGAGGCAAGAGCAGCAGGAATTGGCTCCCTCAATGAGGTAGAGCTGCTTGCACAGAACAGAGACAAATGGCGAGATTTGATAAAATATCTTTAAAAGAATTGAAAACTGCTAGAACAAAAATTCAGATAAGAGAAGGGGTATCTTGGTCTACGCCCTATGGGCAGGCTTCAGCTCCATAGGTCAATAGATAGATAGATAGATAGACTGTAAACAATTGAGGAAAAGAAGTGAATAAACAAAGAGTATGTGTCCTGTGGGGGAGCCGTGATAGCTCAGTGGTTAGTGAACTGGACTACAAAGGACAAGAGGGAGGGTTCAATACTATTCGACGGCTCCCAGGTTCACCCAGCCTTAAATGGGTACCAAATTTTTTCTGGGAAAGTAAAGCGGCACGGGTGTAATACTGACTACATTACCCCAAAAATCATGCGCTGAAGGTCTGTAAAATTTATGGTCACTGACACCATATTCCCTATACGCCACTTGGCGTGACGGGGCTCTTTACTTTTTTTTTTTATGTGTCCTGTGCCAAGGTAGCTTAGCAGTTAAAGAAATTGACAGCTAAGGTTTAGAGATTGGGTTCAATCCTGATGATGGCTCCAAGGTTCATTCAGCCTTAAATTAGTGATGCATTAAGGCTGCAGTTATCCTATAGTTTTACTGTACATAAACATGCATTATGATCCTCTAGAATGTTCTAAAATTAGAAGGAAGAATAAGGTTTTACAGACCTTGAATGAGACTGTGATCATGGAGACATGGATTACTGATATCAACTAGCAATCATTTGATAATTTAATAATGATTATATTCTTTCCTTCCTCATCTGGCTTTCAGCATTGAGGGGAGATGTAATCTGCAGTTTTCTGCAGCCTTTTCTCTACCTCATTACTCTGCATCTTCCCTTCCAGACTTTCAGTATATTATTGTATCCCTTCACATGTCCAAAAAAATTAATGTCTTTTTGTAATTGTGTTAAATAGCTGCATTCATCATTTTTTATTGCTTCAAAACGTCATTAATAGTTTGGGTTTTTTTTTCTTATGTCCAATCAATTCTTCTGTGAATCCATTTTAAGAAATTATCCAGAAAATGTTACTTCACAATAGGCCTACACCATGATATTTTTATTATTGGCAAACAAAGTGCATTTACTTTTACGTCTTCATGCATCTGACTCACCCAAGAGTGGTCTCAGTCACTTTCATATCCACTCAGAAAAAACCAATGTAAAAGAAGCCTTTAGGACACAAACATGCTATTTTAGCATGTTTTTCCCTGTTAAAGTACAGTTTACATTCATTTATTTATACTAATTTTATTCTTATTGAAAAATTAGTAATTGTTGTGATTAGTTAAAGATGAAGTCTTCATTTACAGGTTTCATTTGTAAATGCCTTTTTAAGCATTTTTGAACTTTATAGTCTCAAGTGTATATTTGAACTTGTTGTTTTCTGCATTCTTAATTGTTTTTTTTTCTTATGTTAACAATGTTTTAGCATGTTTATCTGATATGATGTGGCCTACATTTTTTTATACTGTCTGCATATATATGATCCAAGTAATATGAATTTTTAAATAATGTTCTAAGAAATTCATTTTTCATAAATTATATTTATTTTATTGTCTATATGTTAGACTTTGTATTCTTAATACAAATCAGTAACAGTTCATTCAAATAGAATTTTAAAATGTGTCCTCAGAGGAAGAAAAAGCAGATAATTCTGGAATAAGGATATACACCACTCATGAAGAGTAAGTTCAAGGTTTTTTTAAAATGATAAATCTCATAAATTGTACCTAAATGCTAGGACTTTGCAGTGTGCTATATCTAATTTTTCATCCCATGTTTCTTTGATTTGCAGAACTATAAAATATTTATATATTTTTGTATTTGTGTCTTAATGGTTAACTGACTGGCTTCTCATATTTAACCTCTTTTCTGACTTCCTGAGCAAATTATCCAAACAAACTGCATGTTTTAGATCAATTGTATTTATTTTATAGCTGGTATTTCAGATTTTTATTTAAATTGTGAAAAATTCCAAGCCACAGTGTTAAGCCCCATAGTAGGGAAGGTGTTAAGAAATAACAAATGAAATGGGTAATACATATAGCATGATCACCACCAGACAGCACCACTTCCTCCTCCTAAGTGCATTAACACTCAGAATCAAGAGGAAAAGGCAGGCTTAGACAAACAAATGTCTAAACACACACACACACGTACATATTTAAAGTTACAATAATTAATTTCACAGTAAGCTTAAATAAAGAAACAAAATAACTAAAGGAATATTAACTTAGCATTCAGCAAACTTATAGATAGTCCGTTCTGCCTTTAATTGCTTTCACAACTAAATATCAATGTTAACTGTTCCTTTGCAGTCAGCCATTTGTTGCAGGAATATATTTGATGGTTGGAACAGGCTTTGTAATTCCTCCAGGAGTATCATGTAAGTCATTGTCTTATAGTTTAGTTTAGTGTGCTTTGTTTTGTGTTCTGAAAAAGGTTTGAGGAGGAAGGGGTTATAGTGCTTGTGTGCGCTTGTTTATTTGAAGTTTTAGCCAAGACTGGTGACAAGTTGATTGTGAGATTTAGAGAGTTTGTTCGGAGTAGAGTGAACAAATCTTTATAGCTAGTTAGGTATTCATTATCATCATCATCATCATTGAGTGCCATCTCTGCATCGAAGGTTGGCTACTATGGAGCACCATTCCACTCTGTCTCTTGCTTTGATGGTGCAGGTTGTCATAGGCTGACTTTGTCCATGTTGGTCTTGGTCTGCCTCTTTTAGTTATAAATTAATCATTAAAAAATGGTTAGATATTCAATATGTATATAGTTAGTGAAGAACTTTTTTTTTATATCATTCATTATTTGTTTATAATTTTTTGCACTCTGATGTTCTTCCATAGCCTTTCCTGCTCACTGTAATAACTACCACACAGGATGTCCTTCCCTATAGATTGAATGATTTATCCGACCTCCCCAAAACATTGGACTATGTTTTATTCTGCTTAAAGTAAAACAAAACATTACTCTTTTCTTTCAGGGCAAATAGAGATAGAATTATTGTGAATAGTGTTGTCATTGTGAAGGTGTTTGTGTGAATTTTATTTAGTTCCTGAAATAAACATAAATATTATTAACCCTAAATTAATAAGACCACCGTAAACGACGACCTCAAAATACAAATTCTTTGAATATGACAGTTTGTAGCAGGCAAACATTCTTCCCTTTCCTATACCTTCCTTCCTAATTACTGCATCCGGTGACTCCTGAGTATGGGGGTTAAGGCAAAGAAATACAAATGAATGCATAAAAATACAAAGCTGCAGTAAAGCTAAATGTGAGGGAGAATTGAAAAAAAAAATAGAAAAAATGGTACAGTAAAAGCTTTACGTGATTGGTAGATGACACAGATTTGAACGACGTTTCGGCTCAATAGGCCTTCAGCAGGAACAAACAAACAACACGCACACACAGATATGTAAGTAAGCACACACAGATATGTAAGTAAAAAAAACTAATCCCATATAGCTAACTAGTAATGGAACATCCAAAACAAAATAATTAAAACTGGCTAAAGAAAAATTTCTTCCCTGTATTGTGGACCCTGGTCAGTATGGGAAAGAGTCACACGAGTGTAGCTGTAATTATACCCTGCTGGTCAAGACCGTGTGAAGGGTTCTAAGAATAAGTGAGTGGAGGGAACGCTGTCTAAGTTACCTCGACTGCAAAGACACTTACAATGTCTAAAAGTATCTAAGGGCCCACAAATACATGTATACACACACACACACACCATATATACATGTACAAACAGCATTGGATTTGTTTCCTTTGATTTTGGATCAGACACAAATGTGTGCGTTGTAAAAAGTACTGCGCTATCATAGAAAGAGGGCATTTTAAAAAAAAAAATAAATTTGGCTAATTTCAAGAAATTTGTTATTTTTCTTTTACTTTCTTATGATGGGGGAAATCCCCTTGGCTGCAGGTGCAGACATCAAACAAACCTTTCTAACATTGGATAGCTAGTGAATGATGCTAAGAGGAAGCCAAACATATAGCTGGAATAACACCCACCATAATAGATAGATAATGTAACACCTCTGGTAGCCACGACATCATGCACTCGAATTTCAGGCTTTAAGTCGAACGTAAACCAGAAAATGATTACAGCATCTGATTCCTATGTCTTTGCCAGGGTAAACACACAGCTGTGTAGCAAAATTTCAATGAAAGTTTTATTTTCCAATATCCAAATATAACATTTAAATGGTAGTAATTTTGACTACAAAGAATAGTGACACTGTGACCTTCCAGGCATGTTGTAAGAGGCGACTAAGGAGGTTGATCGATGGCTTGACAAGCTGTCATTGTAAAAAGTATTGTTATGGAAACAAGCAGTGATCTCTGCAATATGTGCCATTTTGGCACGCAAGGTTTCTGTTTTTGAGATTGTGGTTCTGCCCTATGTGCCGTCTTCGGCTCGAAAGGACAATAGATAGATAGAATTTTGACTACAGTCTCATAAAAATGTGAGCCACAGATAGCTAACATAATCTAGGATTAAGTCTAAATATTGCATAGTATCATTTCTGGCCTAATTCCATTATTTTTTTTTCTTTACGTTCATAGTCTGAAAATTTCACTTGAAATTGTTTTATATATTAACTATTAATCTATATTACATATGACTGAAACCTTAAAGCATCTATTGATACAACTAAAAATCAATGGGTTTTTTTTTTTTTTTTTTTTTTTTTTTGGGTAGAAACATAAATAATTAAGTCATTATTTTCATTTTTTTAGCCACAGTTTTAAAATCAATTCTTCCAATCTTGTTTTCACTTAAATTTCAGCATACCCTGTAGATGTAAGTTGCACTTTCGAAATGGAAAAGAGCATTTATCCCTTCGCTTTCAGAGCTCATGCTCATAGTCTGGGTAAGTGGCAAAGAAAAGAAATCTGCTTGTGGAAAAATCATGTGTAAATTATCGCTCTGATCAGCATAGCTTCATTTCAAATTGTAAATAAAAATTGTTACAGCTGAGTCACTGAGAAACACAACACCAGTAAATGTTTTACTAGTAGGCCCTGTTTATACATAAACACCATACAAAGCTAAACTCATTCTTGAAGTATTTGTTTCTTGTTTATGTTATTCCAAGACTTTCTTTTCTAATAGAGTTGAACTTTTTATTTTGGTAATAGACATAAAGTTATGTAAGCTATCTATCTATCTATTGACCTTTCGAGCCGTAGCCGACCTATAGGGCATAGAAACAGATACTCTTTCTCTTATCTAAATTTTTATTCTAGCAGTTTTCAATCCTTCTAAAGATATTTTATCAAATCTCACCATTTGTCTCTGTTCTGTGCAAGCAACTCTATCTCATTGAGGGAGCCGATTCCTGCTGCTCTTGCCTCCGTCATCAATATTCTTCTCAGTGCCTCTCTGGGTCGGCTTCTTTTCCTCTTACCTGTAGTTTCCCACATGAGGGCTTGCTTAGTTATTCGGTTATTATTTCTCCTCATCCGTGAACATATGACCATCACCTTTTCTTGATTACTGAAGATATTGGTGTTTGATTGGCTATTTCTCTAATTTTCTCGTTTGTTTTGAGTTCATTCCACCCTATACCAAGTATTTTCCTTAGACATTTATTTTCGAATGCGTTCAACTTTGTTTCTATGTCTTTGTTTTCCAGCTCTCACATGCATATGTATTGGTAGATTGTACGTTTGATTTGAATAGTCTCAGTTTTTGTGTTTGTGCTGATGAGTTTTGATTTCCACAACTTTCAAGACTTCTGAAAGACATTGCTGCTTTAGCTATTCTGATTCTAATTTCTTTACTTGTATCCCCTTCCCGATCAATGTGACTTCCAAGATAGATAAAGTGATCAATCTCTTCTACTGGTTTGTTTTCCATGTATATTTTGTCGTCTGTTGGAATTAAGCTTTTCATGACCGTAGTCTTTTCATGATTGATCGCAAGCTCAATCTCGCTGGCTATTGATGATAGTTCAATTGTGTTTTCCTACATCGTTTTTATCTGACTGCTGATGAGAACTATGTCATCAGCAAAGTCGAGGTCCTCCAAATGGTCTCCTTGTATCTATTTGATGCCTTTGTTACCAGTGCAGCATTTCTTCATTATGAAGTCCATAACAATTCCAAATAACAAGGGCGATAAAATACATCCTTGTTTAACCCCAGTTTCTATTCGAAAACATTAGCTCAGTCCTTCATCTGTTCGAACTGCACATGCATATCCATCATACATGTCTTTGATAGTATTTATGATTTTTGGTGGTAAGCCATATTGCTTCAGAATTTTCCATAAAGAATCTCTATTAATGCTATCGAATGCTTTTTTGAAGTCAGTGCAATTAATTACAAAAGGTTTTTGCTTTTCAATGTGTTCCTCCAATATAAGTCGTAGAGTAAAAATGTGGTCACGGCAGCTTCTCCCTTTTCTAAACCCAGCCTGTTCATCACGCATTACTGTATCTATAGAATCCTTTATTCTATTCATGATGATTTTGCAGAATAATTTTGAGGCAACTGACAAAAGTGTCACGCCTCTCCAGTTGTTACAATCTCTGAGATTGCCCTTTTTTGGTATCTTAACAATGATTCCTTCTTTCCCATTTATGAGGCATCTTCTCTGCTTTCCAAATGATGTTGAACATGTGATGTAAGCTACAATAATTAAAAATAAATAATTTCTAACTATTTTTCCTCTCAGGAATGTCCATTAAAACTGAAAAACAAAGCATGTTGCAGTTGCCTTGAACATTCTTCATCTATAGAGCATGTGTTCTCTTATTCAGAAGGTGATGGGGTTCTTTCTTTTTCTTTTTTTTTCTTTGCTTACTTACATCATCACCCCCGCCCCCTTCCTTTTCCCCCAAACAACACCTGTGAAGTGAAATGAGATATTTGAGATCGAATATCCTATTTAAAATCAGATCAGCATTAAACCATGCCTAGAATATATATATATATATATATATCTATTGACCTTTAGAGCCAAAACCGGCCCATAGGGCGTAGACCAAGATACACCTTCTCCTATCTGAATTTTTTTGTTCTAGCAGTTTTCTTTTAAAGATATTTTATCAAATCTTGCCTTCTGTCTCTGTTCTGTGCAAGCAGCTCTTTCTCATTGAGGGAGCCGATTCCTGCTGCTCTTGCCTCTCTCATCAATGTTCTTCTCAGTGTCTCCCTGGGTCTTCCTCTTTTTCTCTTACCTGTTGTTTCCCATATGAGGGCTTGCTTTGCTATTCGGTTATTATCTCTTCTTATCACATGTCCAACATATAACCATCATCTTTTCTTTATTACTGAAGATATTAGTGGTGATTATATACAAATAACAAATGAAATTATTTGGATACTTGGTAGGAATGGAACCAGACCAAATAACATCAAAAGCTTTCTGCCTCAAAACATCAGGGCAGAGAGCAGGAGGAAGACTAAGACAGATGGATAGATGGAATAAAAGACATATGCAAGAACCAAATAATTTATATCCTAACAGCATCCAATTACACACAAGAACAACACTACATATAAAAGGGAAGTGACTAAAGGAATAAGTAATACAGCATTTACAGGCTATCAGATTATACTATACATTCCACCTTTCTCTTGCGATGCTTCAATGTAACAGTAGATGGATTAAGGAAAGACAGGTACATTTTATCCAGATGGAAATTCACTTCTGTGTGTGAGGATGAGTCTGTTACGACACTGAGGCATTTTGAGGAATGAGAAGCAGATTTATTTGTCAAAGATCCAAAATCCAAATGATTGTTACCATACAATTAACCAAATAGAACAAACTTTTATCTGCAGGCTTAGAATTGGTTGTTGCAAAGTGAATTATGCAATACATGCATACACTTTGATTGTCTGAGACACTCAGACAACACTATGTACATAAGGGTTACAAAGCCATATTGCAGAATATACAAGAAAGCTCTATGTTTGAAGAATGTATTGGTCAAAGGAATCAAAATTATCACCAAAGCTGTGTGGAGCTAAAAAGGAGCTCCAAACAACAGTCAGATTCATCACAAACACATGTCTGCCAATGTTATCTCCAAATTTCAAACATAAGAGGAGATTATTTTATCCTCACATTTGCATATTAGAACCTCACATTTTAACTTGTAGACAGTTTACTTTTACAGTATAATATTAAGGCAGGCAAGAATTAAATGCGAGTAATGTGTTTTCTGTAATTGGCTCATAAAGAGTTCCACTTTCGATAATTGTTATAGACCAAGGAAGCTTATAAAATGATGAGTTTAGAGCAGTGTTGGCATGCCTGTTAGTGTAGTTATAAAAGACAACTATCGAGGACTAAATATCTTTGACACAAAATTTAATTATTGTTTTAAAATTCTGCCTTCTAAGTTTGGAGAATCACCTTCATTGACATAAATAAGTCTTTAAGACATGTTTTTTTAAGCAATAGAGAAAGAGGAATAACAAATAATTCTGTCCATCTTGATGTTATTGAGTTATTTGTGGGTCATCATCATTGCACTCCGAACATGTCCAGGTGCTCAGATCCCCTCCTCAGCAATTCCCGCAGTGTCCAGCGACTGATGACTCCAGTTCTATGTTGGTTGATAAGTCTTCTTACACAACCACTAAGTTTCTCATTTCTGGCTGTGCCCATCTTAACACCCCCATTTCCATCATCTAAAGTAGTGACATGGATCTGTGTTTGTCGAAGTCCTGTGCTCTTCCCACATCTCGGAGGGCATTGATGATGTCCGACCGATCCATTGGTTGCCCGTCCTCAACGACAGCGCAGCTAGCCAAAGGTAACCTTACGTATTTTGGATTTCTGCAACAACTCTACCCATTGCATGCATACTGAGCGCGCCTCCACTTTTTTTATCATCTTGATGTGTTTTTTATTAAATCATATATTCAGAGCATCATATATTCATATATTAAGAGTAATGAAGAGGTTCTGAGAAAGGTCAAAGCAAAAAGGAGCTAATTTCCAATGTTAGGAAGAGACAATCATCATTTTTTTGGGCCATGTAATGAGAAGAGAACAACTTGAATATATTGTAACAACTGGAAAAATTGAGGGACGAAGAGATAGAGGGAAGCAAAAAGAAAAAATAACAGACAGCTTAAGAGAATGGCTTGGCAGAAGGTCAACAACAGAAATGATAAATAGCTGCCGAGATCGAATGTTGTGGAGAGACATGATCACCTACGCCACTAGGCCCGGTACTTGATGATGATATTCAGAGCCAATGATAATATACTGTCTAGTAGAATAATTTTTCATCTAAAATATTTCAAACAAAATCAATTTATTTGTGTAACTTTTCTTTGTTTTATACCGTGTTACAATGGTGCAGAAGTAACAAAACTGTGGATACATTTATATATTTGTAGAATTCATGCACGTGGAAATAATAAATATGCTGGACAAATTAAAGGGAAAGGGCACCAATAATGCCATCCATACATCTTAAGAACATTGATAGATAGATCTATAGAGGTAAAGAAAGATCTATATATGTGCTTTATAGAATACACAAAAGCATTTGACAAAGTAAAGCACGTGGAAATAATAAATAAATATGCTGGAAAAATTAAACATTGATGGCAAGGATCTGCGAATAATAAAAAACATGTACTGGCAATAAACAGCAGCTATACGAATTAACAACCAAACAGGACAATTCCAATATATAAAACAAGGAGTCAAACAAGGCTGTATTCTGTCGCCGGATTTGTTTTCACTTTACAGCGAACATATTATGAGATCAATAGTAGACAAAAAAGGAATTGAAGTCAACGGTCACAACATAAATAATTTGCGATATGCGGATGACACAGTCTTGATAGCAGAGACAGAGAATGAGCTACAAGAAATGATAGATATAATAGTAAAAGAAAGCAACAAGAAAGGTCTCAGTCTGAATAGTAAGAAAACAGAAGTAATGGTTATATCGGAGAAACAATCATCACCATCATGCAGCATAGAAATGAACAAGACAAATCTGAAACAAGTGCAACGTTTGAAATACTTGGGCACAATAATAACATCAGATGGAAGATACACCACAGAAATAAAAAGCAGAATAGCTCAGGCCAAAATAGCATTTCATAAAATGAAAAATATCTTATGCAACAAATCTATGTCAATAGAAATGAGAAAGAGAGTTCATCGGTGCTATATAGAACCAATTCTGACCTATAGAAGCGAATCATGGACAGTAGACAAACAAATGAAAAGACGGTTAGAGGCTACAGAGATGGGATTTCTCTGAAGAATGTTGAAAGTTCCCTGGACAGCTAAAAAGACCAATGAGGAAGTTCTCAAAGAGGCCAACACAAGAAGGGAGCTCTTAAAAAACATCAGAAAGAAGTAATCAACATTTTTCGGGCACATCATGAGAAGAGGAAAGTTGGAATAGTTGGTTACAACTGGCAAAATAAAAGGAAAGAGATATCGCAGACGACAAAGAAAGAAAATATTGGATAGCTTGGTGTCATGGCATGGAAAACAGTCAACAACAGAACTGATACGATGCACTGTGGATAGAAGATTGTGGAAAGACATGATCGCCTACGCCAACCGGTATGGCACATGATGATGATCAGAATTCAAGACTTGTTAATTATAATAGGGAATTGGTTTTCAATTTCAGGCACAGTTATAACTGGTTATGTTCACAATGGAACTTACTATCAAATTGGTAAAGGAAATCCCATGTGGCCTCAGGTATTTAAAATTTAATTTACTGCATTTATTTGTATATCTGTCTTTATTCTTATAATTGTTATGTATTGTAATCATTATCTAAAATATTTAAAGATTATCATTTTGTTTAACTACCTATAAATTGATTTTAAAGTAATTTCCAACCAGTATCTTGATCTTCTGTTTGTTAATATGTTTATCGTTACTTAAATTAGTTATAATGTTCTTAAGGCATTAAACCCTTGCTAAGCCAACATTATTTTAGATGGCTGGGACATATGGAAGGTGACAGAATTCCAAAAGACGTTCTGTATTGTGAGCTGATGTCAACATTTTACCTTTTGCTCTGTTTTAAAGATGCCTGCTTGCATGACATGAAGAAAATCAATATCAACAGTGAAAATGTGAAAACATGTGTCAAAGAGAGACAAAAATAATTGGTAAAGGGGGGCATACACATTGGAGAAATAATAGACAATAAACATGCAAGAAAATATAAAACTTAAAAATAAAGACAGAAAAATCACCAAGATCACCTCTTAATCCAATTACATCTCATCTTTATCATTCTAAAGACTATTATTCTAAAATAGGACTATACAGTCATAATAAATACTATGTCCACGCTTGAGTGACCTACTATGACACATCAATATATCTCCCAAGATAGAAAGCCTGTTATTATTATTATTACTATTATAAGGTTGCTGAATTGTTAAGACATTTACAAGTTTTCATTGTTCATCATATACTTTTGTTCTCAGACTTTCTACCCAGTTCAGAACAAGGGCTTAGTAATCGATCCAGGAAATTCCGTAGTGAGTATTCTATTACACAGACAGTCTTCTGTAAATACTATGTTAAGAAAGTGTTTGCCAATGTGTTCAAAGCTGTTTGTGACTGTATACATCTGAGTGCTTGCTTTTTAAAACACCTACTTTAGTTTATATATAGTAAATAGTGTGTGAAAAATTGGCATAGAAATTTGTTTTATTTTAAAAAATAATAGCAAATCCGATATGGTGGCTTTGTTGCTTTAAGCCTACACTATGATACCATCATGAAAATTACCATCTCAAAATATATAAATTCTTGAAATTTTACAGTTTGCTGCATGTAAACATTTCCTCACCTTCCCCTGCCCTCAATGCCTTCATAACTACTACTTTCTGTGACCCCTGAGTGTTGAATTTGTTTTCTTTGATGTTGAATCAGACACAAATATGCGGGCTGTAAAAAATACTACTGTATGACACACTAAATGGGCTTTTTTTTCTCAAGAAATTCACTTTTTTTTTCTTATGAGGGTAAATTTCCTCGGCCATCTGTGAGACATAAAATAAACCTTTGTAACATGGGATAGACTGTGAACAATTCTTAGAGAGAGCTGAACATACAGCTAAATTCTGATGGTCGTCGTGTGAATAGACAATGTAAAACCTCTGGTAGCCACTGCACAATGGGGTTGAATTTCAGGCCATAAATCTAATGTAAGCCAGGAAATTATCACAGCATCTGATTTCCATATGTCTGCTTGGGTAAACACACAGCTGTGTAGCAAAAGTTCACATAAAATCTTATTTTCCTAACTCTGAATGTAACAAAGTAGTAGTAATTTTTACGACAGTATCGTGAAAACATGACACCACAGATTGGCATCATAATGTAGGTTTAAAAGAAAACTGTCTAAGTGAAGTGAATTTGTTATTCACCTGAACATACAAATAGGTATCAGATTTGTTTTCTCAAATACTGAGCCGAAACGTTGTTCAAATTTGTGTCGTCTATCAGTCACATAAAGCTTTTACCATATCATTTTTTCTATTTTTTTTTTCAATTCTCTCTCACAATTAGCTTTACTGCAGCTTTGCATTTTATGCATTCATTTGCATTTCTTTGCCTTAATCCCTTACATGCCAAAATGTTACATCTTCTCAATATTCCTGTATGGTGCAAAAACATGGACATTAGACCAGAAAACAGAACAGAAAATTGAAGCCTTTGAAATATGGATTTATAGAAGAATAGGTAGAATTGGATGGAAAGAAAAGAAAACAAACGAGGAAGTTTTAAAACAACTAAATATGAAAAGATAACTACTAAACACAATTAGAGCAAGACAAATGAAATTTTTGGGTCATGTTAAAAGACACAACAGCCTAATAAAAGTAATATTGGAAGGGAAAATACAAGGTAAAAGAGGCAGACCAAGACGAACATGGACGAGTAACATCAAAAGATGGACAAGTCAGCCTAAGACAATCTGCAACATCAAAGCAAGAGACAGAGCGGAATGGCGCTCCATGGTAGCCAACCTTCGATGCGGAGATGGCACTCAATGATGATGATGAACCCCTTACTAGTACAATACCGCTGCTACTAAATGTTTGTATTTCGTCCTAAGTGTTTACTCTAGTACAAATATTTTAGATTAGACTGTTTACTAGACTGCCATTATTTTATTACCATTTTCACCATTTGTGACATTATCACCTTTAGTATTAGTGCGGTTGCCATCATCAACCTTGTTATTATTACTGTGTTCACTATCATCACCTATACCATATTTTATATTCAGGTTTTTCACACTCGCTTGTGTCCCCCCCAGCCTCTGTTTCTGCTCTTTACACTGACAGCATGCCCATACTTAAAAAGTTTACTAATTCCATCTGCCATGGTACTTTATCAGCCTTCCAGAATTCACCATCGGACATCTCTTCTATATCCACTGAACTCGCCTTTTTGACTTATGAACTCACTAGATTTACTTGCCACATCAATTTCCTCCAGAATTGCCTATGATTGAAGATTCTCCCCCTTGGGTTCCGATCTAAGTTCACTCCCTTTGTCAACCACCCGAATGCTAGTGAGATACGGAAATTTGATAGCATAGAAAGACGCTTTGGTTTCCATCGTATGAGACTCGTTCTAGCCAATCACTTCCAGCTTGTCCCTAACCTGCATACTCAGCGTCTCCAACTGGTAGCGAGACTCAGGTTGTTAATGACAGGCACCGACCATTTTATCCGGCAGATCATCCACAACTTTAATAGGCAACTCTATACTTTTATGTCCACCCAGCACAAGAAGATCATCTCTAACCTTCGCCCCGCCCCACCACCTGCCACATCTGCCCCCGACTCTATAGTTGTTTGTATACCTCCTGACCTCCATCCCTCGAACACTGATAGGTCTGTTCTCTCCAAAGGTTTAAAATTTACCCCCCTTCTAGTGACCATTACAATCTTTGTAAGGATGTCCATGACTTCCATAGGCATATGCGATTACAATTCTGTTTCTCGGGCATACCAGTTGCTTCCTCCTCACCTACCCTTGTAGATGAGTTTTCTCATTTCCACCCCCCTAAATCGGATTGGACCCCACAACCTGGCGCCTCACAGGCCTTGGATCTCTACATTAAGGTCACTTCACGTGAGATACAGCAACTGCGCCCTAGAAAACTTCACCGCTCGAATTTAACTCCCTCTGAATTTCAGGCCCTCTCTAATCTTCGCCTCCGGGAGGACATCGTTATCAAACTGGCAGATAAGGGGGGAACTGTGGTGGTTTGGCATAAAGACTTATATATTTCAGAGAGCAACAAACAGTTATCTAACACCACTTTTTATAAACCCCGTCCTGGCGACGCCATTGTCCTCCACAATAAGCAGGTCCAATCTACCATCAAGGAACTGATCCAAGAAAATCTCCTTCCTCCCAGTGCATCCCGCCTCATTATCCCCAATAGTGGTCTTGGTCAGCCATCATTTACATGCTCCCTAAAATTCACAAAATCAACAATCCAGGACGTCCCATTGTGTCAGCATGCGCTTGCCGGACTGAACACATATCTGACTATCTAGACAGTGTCTTCCACCCCATGGTATTTAGTCTTCCCCCATATGTCAAAGACATTAAGCATGCCTTGAGGATCTTCTCTTCCATATCTCTTTCTCGGGGTTGCTTATACCGACTTTTCATCCTACTGAGCTTGTACTCAACATCTTTGAGTTCAATGGTAACTTTTATGATCAAGTTAGTGGAGTAGCCATGGGCACCAAAATGGACCCTAGCTATGCTTGCCTATTTATGGGTTACCTTGAGCACCAAATTCTCAATTCGTGTCAAGATCACCTTCTCATCATATACTTCCAGTACATTGATGACTGCTTCGGACTTACTGATCTACCTGAGGACGACGTCTCCAAGTCTATCGACTACGTTGGCAGCTATCACAAAGCTATCAAGATCACATCTTGCATATTCACTTCCTCTGTTACCTTCCTAGATCTTATTGTTTTCTAGAAACCCACAGACGCCCATTGTTATCATCTCTATACCTCATCACATTCACCTTCTTGTCGTGATTCAATTCCATTCTCACAGTTATTGCGTCTTTGTCGCATCTGCCAGGATGACAAAGATTTCCTCCAACAAGCTGAGCTCATGTTAGGTTTCTTTAGCCGCCGGCTTTATCCAGATTCGATCCTCCAGGCTGCCTTCAAGTGGGTCCTCCTTATCTCTCGCCCAGAGGCAATCACTCTTTCCATCCGCCGCTCACCCCCCCACCCCCACCCCCAAGAGAACTATACTCACTCTCACCTATCATCCCAACCTGGCCGATGTGAAGATACTCAACCGCTATCGTTCCATTCTCCACTCTGATCCCACTACTCATCCACTCTTTAGTGATCCCCCTATGATCGCCTTCAAACGCGACAGGAATTTGGGAGATATTCTGATTAGGAGCTGTCTCCCACGCTCCGACCATCAACACTTGGGTACGGTCCCTTATGGTCGTAACTGCATCACCTACGCCTGTGTGCTCCGCGCTGACTCTGTTTTATTCCCTAACGGACGGTTCAAGATTAAGTATGGCTTCACATGTGTGTTCCGCAACATCATTTATGCCATCATATGCCAATGATGCCACATGACTTATAATGGCGAGTCTGGGAGACGCTTAGTGGAAAGATTTTGTGAACATTTTGAGATGTTCAACAGAATACTGGCACTCCAGTGTCTTCCTATTTCAATTCATCGGACCACAAAGGCAAAGACGACATCCGCATCACTGGTATTGTCCTGTGCCACTCTGGCAACCGCAGCCTGTTTGCTTTGGAGAATCGCCTTATAGTCCAATTTGGTTCGCTGACCCCACGTGGCATGAATGTAACTCACTCGTATACATAGTTTCCCTTTAATTTCTCCTTCCCTATTGCTAGTCTTCTTTGCTGCCCATATTTGGGTACTTTAGTCTAACCACTATACCGTGCTATTTATAGCTCTCCTCCACTAGACCCAACTGCGATTCTTAGGAGTTCTATACCTCTTTTGTCTATGCTACTTATCCTTCACATGTTTCTTATTGTACCCCACCCTCAGATATATCATTCTTTCCGTCTTTCGAGTACCTGTTATTCTTCTGTTCTATTCTTTCTCCATTGTGTATACAGACTAACCTTGGTGTGTATTCTGGTTATGGGGGCGTTATGCTCACTTTTCTGCACATATATGATTGTCCTGGATGGATCTGCTTATGCATGCATGTGCTCGTATGTATGGGTACGGGTATGCTTGTGTGCATATATATATATATATATATATATATATATATATATATACTCTTTTGTGTGAGTGTATAATGTATGTGTGGCCTCTTAGATACTTAGACATTGTCAGTGTCTTTGTAGTCTGGTAACCTAGACAGTGTTTCCTCCACTCACATATTTTTAGAATCCTTACACTGTTTGACCCTTTGACCAGCTGGGTAATTACAGTGTACAACTGTGCAGATTCTCTCTTTTTCTCGTACCGGCCACGGTCCATGACACAGAGAAGAAATTTTTCTTTAACCAGTTTTGATTATTTTGTTTTGGATGTTTCATTACTAGTTAGCTATGTAGGATTAGTTTTATTTACTTCCATATCTGTGTGTGTGTTGTTTGTTTGTTCCTGCTGAAGGCCTATTGAGCCAAAACATTGTTCAAATTTGTGTTGTCCATCATTCACGTAAAGCTTTTACCATACCATTTTTTGTATATTTTTTTCAAATCTCTCTATCCCAAGTTACCAGCTTCATGACTTTATGAGCTCTTGGAGCATGATCAGTAGACACATTTATTTTCTTTCATTGCTATTTGTGATTTGGCAATGAGACCTATCCAGTTCTAGACATTGTATCAAGTTCTTTCAATCAAGTTATTTCTTTGCCTTTATGTCTCTCCCTTCTCACAGCTCTTTTTTTTACTAAACCTGATGACTGTACACCATCTCAGCTTTTGTTTCTTCACAAAATTAGTTTTATTCATATGATGAATTTTTTTTTTTTTTTAATTCTGTGTTGGATCTCTTTTTCTCTTTAAATATCATCTGAGTTGCCCACAAACTTGAGAAAATAAATTGTCTAAAGTGCTTGGTTTTTTCATTGATGTTTCTCCTAAGGGTTCCTAAAACCTGTGTAGGCATCACTTATATAAAGCTAGTAATAAATATGCACTAGGCACATTCTTTAGATTTAATACTTCTTCTATTCTGTATAACTAACTAGGACAGATAATACTGTTTATAATATTGTTTTATCAATTTCAGACAGCAAGATGTACTTATAACTCAACATTAGAGAATCATTCGGTCAGCGTTGGGTAAGAAAGTGCAGAAATTTGTTAATGTTTTAATAATGGACTAGAAATGTGTGAGTTTTTGTTTTAATACATTTATAATAAGTACTAAAAATGTAAATAGTTACTAAAAATGTATATTAAATAAAATGAAAGAAAAGTTGCAGCTGCCTAAAATGTTAACAATTTTGTACTTTCAAATAAAAGCTATCCACATAATGTTGTTGAAATGTTAATTATAGCTTTATTAAATTTTGTTAGCTCTTCTTTGCTTTTTCTTCATCTCTTTTGAAGCATAAAGCTTCAACTTTTTCCAAGCTGTCTTATTGTCATGCCATTATTTTAAGACCACTCCTTGTTCTCTTCATCTCTATAACTACCTTTGTTCTCCAAATATAATTTGACCTTTCCCTTTGTCTTCTCCCCTAGGGTTTCCAAAAAGAGGACCTGTCATGTCATACACTCAGTTGGTTTTTTGCAGCTTGTGTCATACCCAACGATGAAGTCTTTGTCACATTTTTTTTTCTACTGGATTGACCTGGTACTTTCTCATAGTTCTGTGTTAGATAATTTTGTTAAGCCATCTCTATCCTTTTATTCCATACAAATATTCATTAATGAAAGCTTGTATGTGACTGACACTTTCCATGTTTATGGAGTTTTTGCCTAACCTTGCTTAGTCACCTTTTATAACATGACTCGTAAAGTACAGCACCGTTATTTCTTACTCCTTTCAAGTCTTTTTAATGCATGGGTGACTCTACTGTTGTGTTTAGTTCAGTAGGAAATGTTTTCAGTTTATCTTCAAGAGACTCTGAATTTTTCATCTTTTAGGTGTATTGCGTTTATTGTCTGTTCTTTTTGTTTCTTCTATATGTTTACGAAGTGCTTCTTATATCAGTAATGAAAACATAAATCCTGCTGGTGTGGTTATCTCATAGGTCTAATAGCTTGACAAAAACCATCTTATACAGAACAATGACATGTGAAGAACAAAGGAGAAAAATGAATTTATAATGTCATCTTTATAATGTCAAAAACTTAACTCTGGGAAAAATTCGAACAGACCCTAAAGCTGTCCAATAAATAATAAGATGAAAAAAAGATTGTGAACAATTCCTCATGTTGATGGTGCCATGAAGTTTTCCCAAGCAAACTAAGGGCTCAGGCAGGTAGCTTTATCTCCTCCTTTAGTGGCCTGATAGAATTTTCAGCTAAGGTTAAAATCTTGAGACATTTTTTAATGTTTCTTCTGTTTTAAATTATTGTTTCTTCATCAGCCAGCATAATCATAAACATTGTCTGCACCTTTCATTTCGCACAAAAGCTATAGTTGTGTATATTTAATGAAAAATTACATATTTATATTATCTTTGCAAATGTGACATTTTTCCTTTATGTTAAATATGATACATTTCTTTGCAGATCCACTGGGAAGGATGAGATGTGCAATTTATACATCATGTTCTATACAGACAACTCAGTGGTGGATCCATCTGGGTATTGTATCGGTAATAATAAACCTGAGTTAACTGGAAAAAATTTCCCATCAGATGTTAGTGAGCCTTTGCCACCAAATCCTGAATTGGAGGAGAAGGCAAAGGGAAGCCACGATCACCATTTGGTGGCTGAAAAAGACAAGCCTACAGGCACTTGGACAAAGGATATCTTAATGAAAGGTGCTAAACCAGACCAAGTAAGTGTACTTTCTGCTTTTTGATAGTACATTTACAATATGCTTCTTGTCAACAAAATGTGGGAGTGATTTAACAATTCTAGTCTTTAGCTGTTAGCAAGGGTAGTCTGAATACATAGTTTCTAACCTAAGAGGATTTGCTTAAGGCAGAAGTGGCTAGTTGAAATTTAACACTTTCCAGACTTGAGTTTTTTTTTATTTTTTTTTTTATTTTACGTTTGGACCAGATTAATTTTCAGCAAAGAAAAATTTCATCACATGCCTTTTTTATTTTACAATTTCACACAATAATGTAACTAAATGTGGTGCATGTTGTACATAGCAGGAAAGAAAAATGGTTGCAGAACATGAAAATAACAATATATTGATGGTGTGTGACTAATACATTAACATATTAATAAAGGAAAAATATATTATAAAAAGTATAAAATATTCAAAGGCAGATAATTTTCAATTCAAAATATTGTGTTTCATGTACTTCTTTTTTCTAATTACTAGAAGCGTCACTATTCATTTTTCTTGAAATTTTACACAAAGTAATCTAAAGTTTTCCAAAATACAGTTCATTTGATGCATTTATGTCCACAAAAAATTAAATTACGGGCAAAAAGTAGATGTATGGAGTATGGTCATTATTTGTCAAAAATAAATACAAATTGAAATTGAAAATTTGTTAATGGCTACAGTACATACCATGGGAATTGAAAGCAAGTATTCTATCTATTAATCTATTGACCTTTCGAGCCATAGCCGGCCCATAGGGTGTAGACCAGATACTCCTTCTCTTATCTAAATTTTTATTCTAGCAGTTTTCAATCCTTGTAAAGATCTTTTATAAAATCTCGCCATTTATCTCTGTTCTGTGCAAGTAACCTTATCTCATTGAGGGAGCCAATTTCTGCTGCTCTTGCCTCGCTGATCAAAGTTCTTCTCAGTGTCTCTTTGGGTCTGCCTCTTTTCCTCTTACCTGTTGTTTCCCACATGAGGGCTTATTATTAACAAAAGCGTTTTTACGATAGCGGCTTGTTAAACCTCTGATCAGCGGGTTTATACCAAGCGAGAGAAAAACAAGTCCTCTATTTTGGATCCAACTGGAAACAAAAAAAAGCAACAAATATTGCGCTAACATTTTTTGCTTTCTTTTCTTTTACAATTCTTTATAAGATCTGTTCCTTATAACTCTCATAACCTTAATAAATATTGGGATGTTAATGTATTTTTTTAGCATTAATACTTTCAACCCTAGCCAACTAGTTTGTAAAACTCCACTTGTTTCAGCCTTTGAGTAAAAAAAAAGTATATGAAACAGACAAGCTAATTACTGTAACAGTGAAGTGCACTATTATAATTATTCTACACAAAATTGTCTGACTTAATCTTTTTCAATATCACTATTCTTTTGGTAGTCCTTTATGTACAAATATCATTCTAAATATATGCACAAAATGTTATCGCTCACATAACTGCCAACGAGTTGTTTATCATGTGATTCAGAAATGTAATTATACTAACATTATTGAAGATCATATAATAAACTAGTTTGGTAATTGTAGACACTTGACTATTTCCAACCAATGATTCAGCCAGATTCCTATCATTCCAATGACAAAGACTATATGCAGATTTTTATTTATTTCTTTTATAGTACTGTTGAGTGATCATTATTAATTTCTCTCCAATAATTTTATTTTGCTTAATGGCACACCTTGTTTAATACCTCCTTGAAGTTAATGAAAACTTGGTGAGGGTCCTCTTGGTGTTGTGAGTATTTCTCACTTTCATGTTTTGCTCTACAGCTAAGTGGTGTTGCAGCCTTTTTTTTTTTTATAAAGCCAGCTTGCTGCTCATCTGTCTGAGCGTTTCATCTGTTTAATATAATTTTGAACATAATTTGTAGGCCAAATGGTTCTGTAATTTTGACAGACATTTCTGGTAGCACAATGACTGGGTCTAATAATTTGGTGAAATTTTGTGGTGTAATTTGTTTTTTTTTTGCCTGAGAATGTGAACTACTATCTTTACATATCAGCTACTGTTTTAAGCTATCATTCATGGGAAATGGTAAGAACAATGTTTATGATTATGTTGGCTAGTGAAGAAACACTTTAAAATAATTAATAAATAAAGCAGAAAGTATTTAAAATTATAAAATAAAAGGTAAAAGAGACAGAGGCAGACCAAGACTAACATGGACGAGTAGCATCAAAAGATGGACAAGTCCGCATATGACAGCCTGCACCATCAAAGCAAGAGACAGAGTGGAATGGCATTCATTATATGGTAGCCAACCTTTGATGTGGAGATGGCACTCAATGATGATGATGATTTAAAACTGTCTTGCTATTTTGCTTGAGCAGAAAAGTCTGTTATATCATTGAAGGGATACACTGCACAAAAAATGTAACAAATCCAGTTAGTGCATTTGTTGATTCCCGATGATTTCCTTGTTTCTGATATTTCTTGAGCATTTTCACTTCTCCATTTGATGTTTAAAAAAAATGTTGAGCTTTTGTTATTTTAAAATTTCTGTGTTATATTCTGTTATTATGCAGCTCAATATTTTGTCCAATGTTTTCTGATGTTATCCTCCCCTATAAAGTACCTTTCATTTGTGTTTTCCATGTTGGTGTTTGTTTTTATGATCTATAATATATTGAGTTGTTATGCCTCCCTAATTTTATTATGACAGAAGTTTATAATTCTAGGCTATTGCATTGTTCATTTGTGCAATTTTAGGTTTATATAATCTTTTTCATTTCTTTATTTATATTTTTATACAATTCTTACTTTTCATGGTATTTTATTGGGGTACATACAATAGCATCCACATGTGACAAAATTACAAAATACAGTCGAACCTGGTCTTAGGACCACCTGTTTAAAGCGTTTCCCTGGTTATAGGACCGGGTCTACAATTTCCCCGAGTTTTTTACTATATGCTAACACTGATTACGGCGCTCACCGTATGACGCGACCAGAGACCAGGCTAATTAACCGCCGCCAATGTTATTTATCCCGTTTACGACACGCGGGTAATTTCGTAATCCGCGTAATCCGAGATAACGATACACTGACCAGCCAGTCCTTCTCCGTCTTGCTGGGAGCCATAAACGATCGACACAGGTGTCTACAGGTGTCGAAGTTTTCCCGTATTTAGTGAGTCCCAGATTACAGTGGGACGCGTTACGTTTATCAGTCAATACTGGTGTGAGAAACACGGCAGACACAGATCTATGATTCGTGAAGTGACATCACTTCGCGGTTCTGTCTAGACCAGAGTAGACCATTGCGTGGCCCGTATAAATTACAGGAATTAACTAAAGAATTAGTCATTGCCCGCTTAGAGTGTATTCACGTACATGTACAGTATCTCAGTGAATTATTTTTGTGGATTTTAAAAGTGTTACACACAATATAGGAAATGGCCAGTGTCAAAAGTGTAAAACCAAAAGCATTAACGCTGGAAGAACGAATATCAGTGATTCGACAAAATATTTTTGTGTGTTTAACTATCGTGTTTTATGAAAAGTGTCCAACCAGTGGCTATTGTAGACCGACATGTGCACTATGTTCTACTCATGGATTACGCTGATTTGCAGGTTAGTTTTCATAGTGCTTAGGATAAAATTTTTTTTATCGCTCTATTTATTATGTGAAACCTGTGAGGCAGGACCACCTGTCCTATGGGACCAGTTTTTGAAAGTCCCGTGAATGGTCGCCTTAGACAGGTTCGACTGTATTATCACTTTTATAAAGCCAACATTTTAATGTAACTCAACATAATGCATGTTTAAATCCTGTTTCGTGGCAGTATTATTTTCTATTTAAAGCTTGTTATGACCACTTTATTGGAATTTCTGGTTTAAAGAGTTAAGCATTATTTTAATATAATAAACAGTTGATTAGCAATATTATGTAATCTGTAGTTGTCTAAATTATTGAATGAGCTCCAGACTAACTAAACAATCACACTATTATGTAATCTGTAGTTGTCTAAATTATTGAATGAACTCCAGACTAACTAAACAATCACACTATTATGTAATCTGTAGTTGTCTAAATTATTGAATGAGCTCCAGACTAACTAAACAATCACACTATTATGTAATCTGTAGTTGTCTAAATTATTGAATGAGCTCCAGACTAACTAAACAATCACACTATTATGTAATCCGTAGTTGTCTAAATTATTGAATGAGCTCCAGACTAACTAAACAATCACACTATTATGTAATCCGTAGTTGTCTAAATTATTGAATGAGCTCCAGACTAACTAAACAATCACACTATTATGTAATCTGTAGTTGTCTAAATTATTGAATGAACTCCAGACTAACTAAACAATCTCCATTAGTCTTACAATATGTTAAACAATCCAATCAAATTATAACTGTTTGAATTTTTTTTAATTTTAAGGCTTAAATTAATGTATTCATCCATGTACAAGTCTTTTTATGAGAGTTTCCTGTCATAATCAGTTATGTGGCGAGATTTGATTTTTAAATATTCTGAAATAATTAGAAGAAAAGATTAAGCATTAATTAAATACTTTATTTCTAAATTTGATACTGTTTTCAGTATTTTAAAAAAGTTTTAATTTATAATGTATTCCTCTTCAGCCTGATTCCTATTTGTGTGCAGCATATCCTGTTACTGAACAAGAAGCTTATGTTTGTAAGTTTTTTTTTTTATTCAATCATTTTGATGAACAACTATTTTATTGTTCAATGATACAATATCTTAAATAAAGTAGCTGTATATATTAACTCCCAATCCCTATTCTTTATTTTTTCTCTCTCCAGAATAGTAACATCATTTATGTATTTGTTCAAGCTATTTTGGCAGACCTAGTCAATTCAGATGTAGCCTATTTACCTTTTCTCCTCTTTATGATTATTCTTCTTGTGCACCTATTTCAGTTTAGTATATTGTATAGATGAAAATATTATACCTCTGGTATGTGAAAAAAAAAAATCCTCGTTGTAATAGTTTTTCATAATGTTTTTGTGTCATACAGCTATGTTCAGAAATATAATAGACTACAATCAAATTGTAAGACATCTTGTACATATGTTCATTTTTCAGATAAGTTTGAAGCTTTAGCAAATGCTTCAACTGCTCACCATATTCTTATGTATGGTTGCAATGGTGAACCATTCTCTGATAAACCATTCTGGTGAGTGGGATTGTACCTGATGCATATAAATTAAAAGCTTGTGTAAATGTTTTGCTTAGTGGAAGATGTTGTTTCAGAGCATGATTTATAAATATGTTTGTGTTGATTTAAATTAACATACATATCTACATATAAAAAAGAAGAGGATAGGTTGACTGAAAAGAAAAATGCACTTCTTAGATAAATCTCTTGATAGCCATTTTCTATCATATTGTGACTTCCTCCCAACTACTCTGACTGTTGTCTTTTCCACAATGATGATTTTGATTGTATCCTACATCAGGCCATACAGGTTTTGCTTTATTTTTCTTCTTCACTGCTGTCTCTATCTGAAATCAGTCCTCCAATCCACCTTCCAATGGAAATTAATCTTCCATATCATCATTATCAGTGAATGATGTCTCCACATTGAAGGTTGGCTACCATGGAGCACCATTCCACTCTGTCTCATGCTTGATAGTGCCAGTTATCATAGGTTGACTTGTCCATCTTTTGGTGCTATTCGTCCATGTTAGTCTTGGTTTGCCTTTGCCTCTTTTACCTTGTATTAGTAGGGATTACTTGGATTACTTTTAGTAGGCTGCTGTGTCTTTTAACATGCCCCAAAAATCTCATTTGTCTTGTTTGAATTGTGTTTAGTAGTTCTCTTTTCATTTTTATCTGTTTTAAGACATCATTGTTTGTTTTCTTTTATTTTCATCCAATTCTTCCTATTCTTCTATAAATCCACATTTCAAATGGTTCAATTTTCTTTTCTGTTTTCTTGTCTAGTGTCCATATTTCTGCACCATACATGAATATTGAGAAGATATAACATTTTGCCATTCTTAGTTTTAGTCCTGGTGTTATTTATTTTGATGTTAGTATATTTTTCATGGCTTTAAAATTACTTTTTGCCATACCTATTCTTTTCTTTATTTCAGTTTTACATTTTCCATCACTGGTTATAGTATATCCAAGATAGTTGTAGCTCTGAACTGTCTCCAGGTCTATCCCTTCAATTTTGATATCCACTTGTAGGGTTTGAGTATTACCTTTGTTTATGAGCGTAGGTTTAGTCTCCTTCTTCGGAGCCTCATTATATACTATGCCAAAGAAAGCCATGGAGAGAAATTCCAACTTATTTCAGAAGAAAGATCTACGAATATATTTCTTATGTGTTTTATTGTTTTAATTTCTGGATAGTGAATCATTTGTAATTTAGGTTGTATAAAATCTCTTAACTTATCAAATCTTATATAAACTAAAATAGATCTTATGACCTAAAATTGGTGTTTCTCATGTCCTGTTAAGAAAATTCAAGAAGAAAATATGAGAGTTATAAGATGTTTTGCGAAAGTAAAATAATAAAAATTTGGATGGTAAATTCTTGATAATTTTACATAAAAATTAACATAATGGAAGCAGTTAATAGTCTACACACTCAGATAAGTAATGTCGTTACTGGTAAATACACTTACATAAATATTTTGCTATATAATTTTGCAACATTTGACTGATAAAGATTTTTAAAATGTCATTCACTATTAAAATTGTTCTTTTTCAGGAATTGTCCTTACATGTGTAAAGGTTTGGAGTCTATTATTTTGTTTGCCTGGGCTAAAAATGCCCCACCCACTGTACTGCCCAAAGGTTAGAAAATAGTTCTCATTATTATTGGTGTTGTTGGATTCAAAATTCATAAAGTTTTGCAAACTACAGTTTCCTTTTTTATACCAGATTTTTGTTTTGTAAGGATAAATATAGAGTTGGGGGACTACACTAAAAGGGGGAACTAACCTTGTAGAATGAAGAACACAGGAATTATTTGTCACAGACAGTTCAAGGAAATCTCCTGCAATTCATGTTTGAGTTAGGCCACAATATCCAAAATCCAAGTTTTTCTTAATAGATGGATACTTCTTGATAGACATCCGGTCATTATGGTGAATAGGCAGCAAGGAACTGTTGAGGCATTGTCTTGTCTGAAAAGTGTTTCTTGTTACCGTTTCCTCATATTCCAAGTCTGGCTTGCTGTCGGATCTACTGAGTTTAGTGCTCTGTGCACACCATATGAGCTGTGTGTTTCATCCAGACGGTGTTTCTATATTCAGATTGCTTACGATGAATAATGATATCATATGACAAAGGACAGTTCAGTTGCATTCACTGTCTGTGCTGATACGCCTTGTGTCTAATGACATATGCTGTGTTTTTTGCGATAGGTACTGCAGCTGCCTTTCTTTGTTTGGATATTCAATGAGATGTTAATTCTGATGATTCCACTGGCACGGACAGTTTAACAATTATGGATTTTCATTCGTTTGCAGTGATACCGGAGCCTTCGGATAATTATAACTATATAAGATGGATACCCACCACACATCATAGGGAGCAGACTAATTTTAGAATTAGAGAAAGATGAGAGAAGGAGCTGATGAGATAAGGGTAACAGAAACTGAATCGCAGCTTGTAGGGATAGTATTTCTTAAGGGCAGCAGTTGGTTGTTGTGATCTTTTGAATGAAGGCTATTGTAATTGATATTTAATAAGATGCAATGTTAATAAATTCCTAGAGAGCTGGAAGATTTGAACCAGCATATTAATGTCTTATAAACCACCATGAGTGCATTGATGGTTCAATGTTTAATAAGTATTGTCATGTCCAGATCAGTCTGTATCATGTCAAAGAAACTATACAAGATCAGAAGGTCAACAACCCAACTACAACAAAATAACTCATTAAGGGCCGATTGAAAAGTCACCTTGTACCCTTCGCATATGTACTTTGTATATCTGGAGGATGCATACAACAGGGTACCATTTGAATATCTCATGCATATGCTTCTCAAACTGGCGGTGCACCCCTTCCTCATTAGATGGATCGCCGCGGCACTGTTTCAGAGGAAGGTGATACTCAGATGTGGAAGTTGGTCTTCCGAGCTAACATCCATTTGTCCAGGGCTGCCACAAGGCTCACCATTGTCACCAGTTCTATTTAACGTGTACACAATAACGATCATAGAACAACAGCTGGATGGGAGGGGAAGAACTATGACTTTTGCTGATGATATTCTGGTATATCGGTATATCGACACAGAAGATCATATCGTTTATACGACCACACCGGTAGTACGAATGGGAGCTGATGAGGTGACCAGGGACAAGTTGATGACATACCTCAGAGTTAAGTTTGATCGCTGCCTGTGTTTTCGGGACCACGTCGACCATGTGATAACAAAATCCCGCAAAGGATTAGCCGCCTTGAAGGTCATGGCAGCTGCCAACATCGAGCAGAGGCTACTTACTCTTCTGTTCCAGGGATTAGTCCTCGCACCAATCGAGTATGCCCTGGCAATTCTTACTGTGAGTACGACTCAAATTGATAGGCTGGAGAAAATACAAAATGAAGCCATGCGCATTATCCTGGGATGTACGAGGGACACTCCCTGTGTAGCAATGAGGTATCTTCTTGACTTTCCAACCATGGATGACAGAATCAAGATCTGGAGTCCACGAGCATACCTGCGGATTAGTACAGATACAGAGCATCCATTGCACCATGTGCTCAACACAGTGAAAGGTGTCAGGCTAAAAAGAGGCAAATCATGGGTGGGCCGAGCAGAAGATGTCATCAAAAAGGTCTGTGGGCTTACCAATATCAGCGTTGGTGAGGAGTGGATACCTGTGCCTATGTCATTCAAGGAGACTTTCTCATGTATTGTCACACTCGACAGGAAAAGTAGGGAACATAACCCAGTCGTGGTTAATGCTGAGGTCAACGGTCTCATCTGCGATTACACCGATGAGAAAGATGCAGTCATCTATACAGACGGATCTGTAATACGACACCAAAGAAGTGCATGGGCATTTACAGCACGCTCGGCAGGCAGAATAGTCAAGGAAGACAGCGGTGCATACATCATGACCACGAGTAGCATGAAAATGGAGTCGATGGCAGTGACCAAGGCATTCAAATGGTTAGAGTCACAAGACTACACCCACGCATGTACACTGAGTGATTCGATGAGCATGATTAAAAAAGTGGAGGCGGGCTCTGTATGGATGCAATGGTTAGAGTCGTTGCAGAAATCCAAAATACATAAGGTCATCTTTGTCTATGTCCCTGGACATGCGGGAGTACTGGGAAATGAAAGAGCGGACAGTTGGCTAGCTGCGCTGTCGTTAGGGACGGACAACCAATGGATCGGGCGGACATCATCAATGCCCTCCGAGATGTGGGAAGAGCACAGGACTTCGACAAACACAGATCCACGTCACTTCTTCGGATGATGGAAATGGGAGTTAAGATGGGCACAGCCAGAAATGAGAAACTTAGTGGCCGTGTAAGAAGACTTATCAATCACATAGAACTGGAGTCGTCATTCTCTGGACACTGAGGGAATTGCTGAGGAGGTGATCTGAGCACCTACGGACATGTTCGGAGTGCAATGATGATGACCCGCAAATAACTCAATAACTTTGCATAATTTATCATTCACATCTGCACCACAATGAAATACACATTCCCCTTAATACATTTTATTTTTATGATTAGTTTTCAATCTCTGTTATCACTTTCCATCTCTTGTTCTTCTCTCTCTCTCTCTCTCTCTCTCTCTCTCTCTCTCTCTCTCTCTCTCTCTCTCTGTGTCTGTCTGTCTCTCTCTCTCTCTCTCTCTCTCTCATATCTACATGTGTGCAGTATTATTTCTAATTTTCTATTGTCATCATTCATTCATTGAGTGCCGTATCTGCATCAAAGGTTGGCTACCATGAGGCGCCATTCCACTCTGTCACTCGCTTTGATGGCAGGTTGACATTGGCTGACTTGTCATTCTTTTAATGTTACTCATCCATGTTAGCCTTGGTTTGCCTCTGCCTCATTAACCTTTCCCTTCCCAATTTACTTTTAGTAGGCTGCTGTGTCTTTTAACATGGCCCAAAAATCGCATTTGTCTTGTTTGAATTGTGTTTAGTAGTTCTCTTTTCATTTTAGTTGTTTTAAGACTTCATCGTTTGTTTTCTTTTCTTTCCATCCTATTCTTCTTTAAATCCACATTTTAAAGGCTTCAATTTTCTCTTCTGTTTTCTTGTCTAATGTCCACATTTCTACGCCATACAGGAATATTGAGAAGATATAACATTTTGCCATTCTTGGTTTTAGCCCTGGTGTTATTTGTTTTATATGTTAGTATATTTTTCATGGCATTAAAATTAGTTTTTGCTATTCCCATTCTTTTGTTTATTTCAGTTTTACATTTTTTGTCACTGTTTATAGTATGTTCAAGATAGTTGTAGCTCTGAACTGTTTCCAGGTCTATCCCTTCAACTTTGATATCCATGTGTTGGTTTTGAGTATTATCTTTGTTTATGATCATAGTTTTAGTATTTTTTTATCTTCTTCCTCTTCTTTCCTTCCTCATCTGTCTTTCAGCATCGAGGGGAGATATAATTTGAGGTCTTTTGCTCTTCTGTTTGCCTCTGCTGCTGTTATGTTTCCTAGAGCATCTAATATTCCATCGATCCATCTTTTTCGTGGTCGACTCTTGGGTCTGGTGTTCTCACAACATTTGTTGAAAGCTCGTTGTGTTGTGTTTTATTTTTTTTCCTTGCCACGTGACCAAACCATTTTATCTGTTGTTTCCTTATATATTCTATGGCGGGGGCTATTCCTAGCTTTTTTCTCAGTTCTTCATTTCTGATCTTATCTCTCAGACTGTTTCCTGTCATTCGTCTAACACATTTCATCTCTGTAGAGGTTATTTTTCTTATTGTTCTTGCATCTAGGGTCCAGGTCTGGCATTGGTAGCACAACGTTGGGATGAAGATTGTATTGTATAGTGCTCGTTTTGCCTCCAGAGTTATTTCCTTGTTGGACAATAGTGGTGATAACTGTCCTATGATTTCAAACAAGCTTTGTTGCATCTTGATTCTATCTCTGCTGTTTGAGAATTATCATTTGTCATTAGACTTCCTAGGTATTTGAATTCCTCTACTTGTTTTAGTTGTCTGCCTTCTATAGTTATGTTGATGTTCTGTTTATTTTTGGCGACATTCATGACTTCTGTTTTGTTGATGTTGATTTTCATGTTGTATTTTGTGCCTGAGCTGTTGAGTTTGTTTAAGTGTTCTTGTAGGTCTTCTATTGTTTCATGTATTAGTGCCTGATCATCTGCAAATAAAAGCTCGTTGATCTCCTCTGTCTCTGATGGGTTCGCTAGCTTGCCTATATAGTCCATGTATGTAATAAACAGTAGGAGGAATAGTACACACCCCTGTCTTACACTTGATCTGACTTCGAAGTGGTCTGTGTAGCCTGCTGCTGTTCTGACCCTGCAGCTGCTGTTGATGTAGAGACTTTTAAATTAGGTTGGTTAGATATTGGCTTACTCTGTATGTTGTTAGTATCTCCCAGTGTTGTTCTCTGTCTACTCTGTCAAATGCTTTTTCCTGGTCAATGAAGGCTGTGTATAAGTTTTGATTGTGTTCTGTCATTTTTTCTGCAAGCTGTTTTAATGTGAATAATGTGTCAGTACATCCTCTGTTCTTTTGGAACCCCATTTGAGAATCGCTTAACTGTAGTTCTACAGGGTGTTTTTAAAGTTGCAGTGCAGTGAATTTATACTCTCTAAAGAAAAAACGTCACCAGAAATGCGGTTAAATAATGCGTCACACAAATTGTAAAATAAATGGTATTATTCAAATATACTTGACTGCTATCGGCGAGCTTATAATGGGTAATGTTGGTATTAACACAATAAAGTTGTGCCTAAAGCATATGTTGAAAATGTCCACCACGGGCCTCAAGAAATGTCGTGATTCGTCTTTCCATATTTGCGAAAACCTTCAGAATAATGTCTGGTGATATTTGTTTAATCTTGTCTACTATTTCAGTCTTTAGGTCATTAATTGTCTGCGGATTATTTTCATAAACTTTCCCCTTCAATGCCCCCCACAGATAATAATCTGGGGGTGTTAGATCTGGTGAACGAGCAGGCCAGATTCTACGTGAAATAATGCGATTTGCAAATATGCTTTCTAAATAATTTAGTGTTAGTGTTGTGGCTGTGTGTGCTGTTGTCCCATCCTGCTGAAACCAGGATTCCATAATTTCCCGTTCTGTAAGGTGTGCTATGAACGGTTCCAGAATTAAAGTACGGTAACGTTCTGCATTTATTGTTTCATTAAAAAATATAGGTCCTATTATCCCCATACGACTTATAGCGCACCACACTCCGACTTTTTGATCATAAAGCGGCACTTGATGAAATTCATGGGGGTTTTCACTGCTCCACAACCGATTGTTCTGACTGTTCACATAACCGGATAAATGAAACCAGGCCTCATCAGTGAAAAAAGTGACGTCAAGGATGGCAGCGCCATGTTCATAAATAAAATTCTGAAACCACATGCAGTAGTTTAAACGGGATTCATAATCTCTTTCTTGGAGTTGAGACACTTCAGTTAATTTGTATGGACGATAGTGTAGTTCACTTCTTAAAACCTTGTGAACAGAACTCTTAGATATTTGCACCTGTTGAGACAAGTGGTTTAAAGATGCATTTGGACTCATTGTAATTCTGTCTTGGAGTTCCATAATTTGGTCTTGTGAAATTGAAGGTCTTCCAGATCGGTATGCATCTACCACACTACGGTTTCACAAAACTTTTTGATCAATTTTGTAACAGAATTTCGGTGAGGGACTTGTGAGTCTGGAAATTTCCTCACGAATTGTCTAATGACCTCATCCGTATATTTACCGCCATTACGGAAGACATGCTCAACCAGAAATACCCTGTTTTCAATCATCAACACCATTTCCTTCAAGCAATGAGACAGTGAAAGTAGCATAGTGCCCGTCCTTTACGTAAATAAAACCTTAAAGGAAGCAGCGGTTTGTTCATAAATGTGGTTTACAAAATTGTGGTACGTAGATGATGATTACGTAATTTACTGAATATTAGAAATATTCACTGCACTGCAACTTTAAAAACACCCTGTATTATTGGTCTCAGCCTTTTTTCAAGATTTTGACATATAACTTTCCTACATGACTGAGAAGAGATATACCTCTATATTGATTGTAGTCTCTTTTTCTACCTTTCTTTTTCCATATTAGTATGATGATTGCCTGCTGCCAGTCTTCTAGGGCTTGTTTTTGGTGTCATGCTGCATGAAATATTCTGTGCAGCCATTGCACTCCTGTTTCTCCTGCTGCTGCTATTATTTCTATTGGTATGTTATCTATCCCCGGTGCTTTATTTCTTGGTGCATATTTGATTACTTCTTCGATTTCCTCTTTCATGATGTTGGGTTCAGTATTTGTGAGTTCTAGCATGGTTTTTGTTGTCTTATTGGTAGTTGGTATGTTTAACAGGTCTTCAAAATTTTCTTTCCATCTCTGTTGCATACGTTGGTTATTTGATATTGGCTGTCCGTCTTTGTCATTTGTCGGCTCAGTAGGATCATGGTATTCTTTTCTCACTCTTGTGGCTTTTACTACTTTGTAGAAATCTCTTGTGGCTGTATTGAAGTCCCTGCTCGTGTTTTGTCCTAATTCTGTCCAATTCTTTTGCTTAGCTTCTTTGATCAAAATTGTAACTCTTTTTCGAACTAAGGCATATTTTTCATATTTTTCTTGGTTCTTGTTCTCCCTCCAATAACACAAGGCAACACACAAAAATCATCACATATAATTTTATATGGGTTTTGTAGTATTTGGTTAGCTGATTTCAAATCTGTCTTTAGTTTTTTTCTACCACGTAACATTTTTTTTAAATAGCTAATTATAATATATTTCAACAGTGGTGATGACCACAAATCGAGTAAAATGTTTTATTTAGATTGGTATCGATACCTTATTACTGGCTGTTACAAATTTGTTCAGTTTCGGGTCACGTGATTTAGTATCGATGCTACCATTTTTGTGTATTCGATAGGATATTAAATCCATTTATACACGTGTGGTGTTTGCTTAAAGTAATTACGACAAGTATATTAATCTCAACATGACGACGTTCTTCAATGTTGACGGCTCATTGAGTTATTGTCAGGACATCGATGGTCTCTTCAACAGTTTATCACAAGTGCATGATCCATCAGAATGGCGTCTCTTCATTGATTCCTCGCGAAGAAGCTTAAAGGCAGTTCTTTTGTACAATGGAAATGTAAAACCAAGCAAACCAGTTGCACATTCTGTTTATCTGAAAGAATCCTATTACAACATGAACAGTTTGCTTGAAGCTATCCATTATAAAACACACCAGTGGAACATCTGTGGTGATCTAAAGGTCATTGGCATGTTGATGGGCATGCAAGGAGGATTCACTAAATACTGCTGTTTCCTATGCCTATGGGATAGTCGAGCAACAGCGGAACATTATGTCAAACGTGTCTGGGAGCCAAGACATATCTATACGCCAGGAGCAAGCAGTGTCCAAAATATGCCCCTTGTTGATCCACAGAAAATATTTCTGCCACCTCTCCATATTAAGCTAGGACTGATGAAAACCCTTGTGAAGACCATGGGTAAAACAAACTCAGAAGGTTTTCAGTACCTTGTTAATAAATTCCCAAACATCACTGCTGCAAAAATGAAGGAAGGGATATTTATAGGTCCACAAATCAGATCTGTTTTACAAGATGAAGGTTTCAAACAGTCTCTGTCAGGAGCTGAGCTAGAAGCCTGGGAGGCATTCAAGTGGGTCTGTGAAAACTTTCTAGGTAATCATAAGTCTCCTACGTACAGGGAAGGAGTTCAGCGTCTAATAGATTCTTACCTGAACCTTGGCTGTCGCATGTCATTAAAACTTCACTTCTTGCACTCCCATGTAGATTTTTTCCCAGAAAATCTTGGTATGGTGAGTGATGAGCAAGGAGAACGTTTTCACCAGGACTATCAGTAATGGAGCGCCGTTATCAAGGTTTGTGGAATGAGAGTATGATGGCCGACTTCTGCTGGATGCTATTCCGTAATAATCCAGGCGAAGAATATAACAGAAAATCATATTCCAAGCATTTTTGAAGAAACATTCAACATATCTATGCTGTGATGTGAGTATATTTGATTTAGTCTAGAAGATGTGAATCATTTGCTTAATTGATGTTTGCGATTCTCGAACAAATACAGCCAAGTTCAGTGAAAACTAACATCACTCATAACTTAAAAACTTGACGTGATAGAAAAAAACTGATACCAGATCTGAAATCAGCGCCAAAAAATCCTTTAGAAAAGTGTATTTTGGTTTGAGATGATTAAAAAAAGTTTGATTTTGTTGCCTTGTGTAATTAAACAGTTTCTTCTTTTCTTTAATTGCTTCTCCGATTGTTTCGTTCCACAACGGGGTGCTCTTTTTCCCTTCTCTTGTTCTTAGCTTCGTTCCACAAACTTTTAGAGATGTTGGTTACTGTCTCCTTAAATTGTTTCCACTCTTCTTCTACTGTGTATACTTCGTTAGGGAGTTTCTTGAATTCCTCTGTTAGTTTTTCTTCTAGGGTTTTCCTTGATTCTTGATCTTTTAATTGTTTTATTTTTATTGTCTTTTTTATATTCATATCTAATCCATATTTTTTTGCTTGTCATATTTATTTCAATTGTAATTGTTGTAGGTATTTAGAATTTTCTACTTGTAATACAGTATCGTCACCTTATCTTAAGTTATTTATTATCTTTCTATTAATGATAAGGCCTGGCATCTCTGATGTTTTTAAAGATTTGCTGTGTATAAAGTGAACAAGCTTAGTGATAGGATGCATCCCTGTCTTACTTCTCTTTTTATATCAATGGGTGTGGAGTTCTCTTTATTATATTTTATTATTGCTGTTTGAGTATAGATAACATATTAGTTGTATGTCTGTGTCATCTAGATGTATATCTTTTAGGCAGTCTATAAGTAGTTTATGTCCTCGTGTAATTTATGGCTTCTTTTGTCCCACTGTTTTTTCATAAATCCAAATTGTTTTTCTACTAATTTCCTATTGATTTTATTCTGAATCCTTCCTTGTATAACTTTTAGCAAGATTTTTGTTACATGGCTCATTAGACTTATTATTTTAAAATCACTACATTCAACTGCACCATTCTTTTTGGGCAAAGAATTGAAAGTTGATGTTTTTGGTTCATTGGGAATGTATCCAGTATGGTATATGTCATTGCATCTCTGATCACTACAGTGCCAAAATCTTCTAGTGCCTTTATCATCTCTATCTGTATGTCGTCAGGTCCTACAGCTTTTCCTTTTTCATTGTTTGTATAGCTTTTTCCACTTCCAATTTTAAGATTCTATAACCTGATGTACATTTTATAATTGGTTTCTTTTCTTTTCATCATAAATAATTTTGTTAAATATTCCTGCCATCTATTGATTATATCTTTGTTGTCTTTTAGCATTCGAACAGGCAGAAATATGGGACATTTGGTATTTTTTAATTTTCTGGATGGAATAATTTTTTTCAACATTTTAACATTATTACTGCAACCAATTTGTACATATGTATATTTATTAATATATTAAAATTAATTACAATGTATTTACAGTTTTAAAGTCAAAATGAAATTTTTTTCATCTTTGCTTATTGTTTATAAGGCAAAATTCCTCAAAGCTTGTGTAATGACTAATACTTGTATCTTAAACAAATATAGAAAAAATACTTATGCTAATTTTATCAATTTATTTTCTAGATGTGGGTTTGAGAATAGGTCAGTATTCAACCATCAAAACAATAGTTTTACAGGTGCATTATGCAAGAACATTTGCTGGTAAGTTGTGTTCTGTTTTGTAACAATTTTAAAAATATATATCAGCTAATCTGACTTCTTTCATCATCATCATTGAGTGCCGTCTCCGCATCGAAGGTTGGCTAACATGGAGCGCCATTCCACTCTGTCTCTTGCTTTGATGGTGCAGGTTGTCTTAGGTTGACTTGTCCATCTTTTGATGTTACTCGTCCATGTTAGTCTTGGTCTGCCTCTGCCTCTTTTACCTTGTATTTTACTTAATTGTATTTAGTAGTTCTCTTTTTATTTTTAGTTGTTTTAAAACTTCATCGTTTGTTTTCTTTTCTTTCCATCCAATTCTACCTATTCTTCTATAAATCCACATTTCAAAGGCTTCATTTTTCTCTACTGTTTTCTTGTCTAATGTCCATGTTTCTGCACCATACCAGAATATTGAGAAGATGTAACATTTTGCTATTCTTAGTTTTAGTCCTCATGTTATTTGTTTTCATGTTAATCTATTTTTCATGGCATTAAAATTACTTTTTGCCATACCTATTCTTTTGTTTATTTCAGTTATACATTTTCCATCACTGGTTATAGTATGTCCCAGGTAGCTGTAGCTCTTAACTGTCTCCAGATGTATTCCTTCAACTTTGATATTTATTTGTAGGTCTTGAGACTTTTCTTTGTTTATGATCATAGTTTTAGTCTTTTTTTATATTCATATCTAGTCCATATTTTTTGCTCGTCATGCTTATTACATTAAGTAAATGTTGTAGATTATCAGCATATCTTAGATTATTGATTATCTTTCCATTAAAATTAAGGCCTGGCATCTCTGTGATGTTTTTAAAGATTTGCTCAGTGTATAAATTGAACAAGCTTGGTGATAGGATGCATCCTTGTCTTACTCCTCTTTTTATATCAATGGGTGTAGAGTTCTCTTTGTATTATTTTATTATTGCTGTTTGCTCCCAATACAAATTACATATTAGTCGTATGTCTCTATCATCCAGATTTATATCTTTTCAACATCATAGAGTGCCATCTCCGCAACGAAGGTTATGGTTACCATGGAGTGCCATTCTGTTCTGTCTCTTGCTTTAATGGTGCAGGTTGTCATAGGCTGGTTTGTCCATCTTTTGATGTTACTCGTCCATGTTTGTCTTGATCTGCCTCTGCCTCTTTTACCTTGTATTTTCCCCTCCAAGATTACTTTTAGTAAGCTGTTGTGTCTTTTAACATGGCCCAAAAATCGCATTTGTCTTGTTTGAATTGTGTTTAGTAGTTCTCTTTTCAATTATTGTTGTTTTAAGACTTCATCGTTTGTTTTCTTTTCCTTCCATCCAATTCTACCTATTATTATCCACATTTCAAAGGCTTCAATTCTTTTTTCTGTTTTCTTGTCTAATGTCCATGTTTCTGCACCATATAGAAATGTTGAGAAGACATAACATTTTGGAATTCTTAGTTTTAGCCCTGGTGTTATTTGTTTTGATGTTAGTATGTTTCATGGCATTAAAATTACTTTTTGCCATTCCTATTCTTTTGTTTATTTCAGTTGTACATTTTCCATCACTGGTTATAGTAAGTCTAAGGTAGTGGTAGTTCTGAACTGTCTCCAGGTCTATTCCTTCAATTTTGATATCCACTTGTGGGTTTTATGTATTTTCTTGGTTTATGTTCTTAGTTTTAGCTTTTTGATATTCATATCTAGTCCATATTTTTTGCTTGTCATGTTTATTTCATTAAGTAATTGTTGTAGATCTTTAGGATTTTCTGCTAGTAGAACAGTATCGTCAGCTCATCTAAGGTTATTGATTATCTTTCCATTAAGTTGTAGGCTTGACATCTCTGTGATGTTTTTAAAGATTTTCTCAGTGTATAGATTGAACAAGTTTGGTGATAGGATGCATCCCAGTCTTACTCCTCTTTTTATGTCAATGGGTATAGAGTTCTCTTTGTTTTATATATATATATATCTTTTAGGCAGTCTATAAGTTGTTTATGGTGTATTCTATCAAAAGCTTTGGTGTAGTCTATGAAGCAAGCATATATTGGTTTGTTTACTTCTATGTATTTTTAAATCAATGTCCTCATGCTAAATATGGCTTCTTTTGTCCCACTGTTTTTCCTTAATCCAAATTGCAGTTCATCTAATTCAGTATTGATTTTATTCTGAATCCTTCCCTGTATAACTTTTAGTAAAATTGTTGTTACCTTGTTGACTTCTTTGCATTTGACTATTTTCCAAATTACCCTACTTAGCTAACCACAGTTGCTTTTCATAAATGTTTTAGTTGTTTTGCTAATTTTCTTAGTTATAGAAACATAACCATTTATAATTCTTCTGTGGTGCATTCCGGTTAATGAGAAGAAATAAAGGTAAAGTATGAGACTTGAACCGGTGTCTTAGCACACGAGTTTCCACCAATATGTGCTCGGCTGCCTATCCAGAAATGTTCGGAGATTTCTGTATAGTGTCGCCTCAAGCATCTAAACTCAGATGCGAGGCAACATTCCTCACCTTCCCAGGGTAATACCCTTGTACCCATTTCTGCCAACGGCTGGGTCGACCGTGGAGGTATTTTTTTTCCAACCATGAGTACAATTCACACTGCTCCCAGCAGGAATTGAACATGGGTTGTCTGAACGTCGGTAGTCCAGTCGGGTGTTTTCCCAACTAGGCTACCGAGGCCCCCTGAGAAGAAATATCTTCTCAGAACAGTCTAGTAACATTTGTGGTAATTAATACATACAGGGTCTGGCAAGAATATCTGATAAATAAGGAAATAAAAGTAATCAATTGTGTGAAGTGCTAGAGAGTGTTTTATTGTATCCTTGAATACAGGTATCCATATCATTACGTGAATGAAAAACAAGATGTCGGGAAACTATATTCAGTTTATAAAATGATGTCATCCAAATAATGACCAATTTTGCAGATGTACCACTGGAGTCTGTCAGTGAAACTCTGCATGATTTGTTGAGTCATTAATGGGGGTATAGCATAAATTTCACGGTAAACTATTCCTTTAGACCTGTGACTGTTCATGACTTGTCAGTGCACATGTTACCTTTGAGGTTCCCCCCAAAGGGATATGTCATGGGCAGAGTAATCTAGTGATCATGATGGACATCCCTATGGCATAAAATGACATTTCTTGAAAACATGCTGTTGACCACTGCCATGGAAGTCTTTGCTGTATGGGATGTTGCCTCATCCTGTTGGAAACACATTCAGTGTATGGGAATGCTGCCTCTGCAGATTTCTGGTGCCAGTAAATTGCACAGTTTCAAAATATTCCAATTTACATTCACAATAACAATCTGACAGTCATGTGAGAAAAATACAGGCAGATGACCTCAAATTTACACATACCACACCATAACTCCTTCATGGTGAGAGGTCATTCATGCAATTGTTGTGAGTTATTAGCAGATCAATACTGAAAGTTTTGGTTGTTCACATAACCAGACATATGGCAAAGTGCATCATCGCTCATAATTTGAGTAATGTCATCGCTCCATATTACAAACACAATTTCTGCAAAAAGTCTGTCTCATGTCCTAATCATAACACATCAGCTGCTTTACAATAATTACCTTATATTTGGAAGTGCAAATCCTGATGCAAAAATGCACCTTATGGATTTGTCTGAAATACACTTCATGGCCTTCTGGTTTATACTGAACCCATTGATTGGAAGTTTTACACCCACGACAAGACTGCATTGTGGCTAGGAACTCAGCCATGTCAGCAAAACTTGAAATGTTGCCAGAACATTTGCCAAGTAGTCTCTACAGATTTGTCACTTGTAAATGCTGTCTTGTAAAGACAGATGCGAAGCATTTCACTGCCCCATTGTAGCTTGTGAGTGTTAAAGCAGTAAAGGCACTAAGATGCATAGAGATGTAAAGCTGATGATAATGACAATTTTAAATATAATAAAAAAAGAAGAAAAAAGTGGTATGGTAACAGCTTTACATGGTAATTAACAAAACAAAATAGATTGTAGCCCCATTGTAGCTTGTGAGTGTTAAAGCTCTCTTAGGAATAATGTCAGTGATGATCCTTGCATACTTTGTTCAAGTTATTTAAATTTTACCATAAATAATACTAATAAGTGCTTGTCATCATCAGGTCACATGTCCTTTGCAGAATGTTGCAGTCGTAGAGCTCGTAGAGCTCATCTGAAAGAATGTGTCTCTAGACAGATCACCCATTTTTGTTGTCAAATTTCTGGGTCTCTTTGATGTCTTAAAACCACCTTCTTCTTCGTCTGCCCTTGAAGCATCATCCTGAAACCATGCCTTCCATTATTGTTCTTTCAAGCCCACTATATCTTTTGCCTTGGTCATATCATTTTAACTATTTTAATTTAATTTATTAGCACATATTTCCTTTGCAGAATGATATTAATAAGCCAGTTCTTTTTAATGTTTTAAGTCTTTTTTAATATGTCTTCATTGCTGTTTTTCACTATCCAAGGTAACTTAAGGGTTTTCCTGTAGCATTTTGTTTTAAATGAATTGATTTTCTTCCTTATTGTTTTTGAGATCGATATTTGTACAATACTAAAATGATAATAGTTTTAGGGAGCTGTACTGCTGGCTAGGATTAAGAAACAAAGACATTTTGTGTGTGTGGGATTAGCTAGAACACTAAGAATAATTATTTTAAATTATTGATGAATTAAGAAATTGAATCTCTGTTTCTCTTTTTTTAAAAATACATACCAGCTTAAGCCACCTTTAGTTGAGCATATATAATACCTCTTCCTTTGCTTGCAAACATATATTGTATAGACAGGTATTTTAATAGCACTCAGAAAATCTATGAAGGTCAGAAAACATAAAAATAATCCATTACCAGCATATAAACAGTATTCATCAATCCCCTTATCTCTAGTGGCAAGTTGCTGTTCTGAAGAGTATCAGTTCAATCCTTTTCTGTTATTTTCTTTCTATTTTTTTTTCCTGATTGTTCACAGATTTTTCTAAGTACTTTTAAAATGTCTTTTTTCTACATAATTGTTGTTTGTTTCAGCGTTGCAGCCTACCAATTATTTAAAAAGTATACCTTACATTTCTTTTAACAGCAGATGAAAATCCTGACAACTCAGGGATAAGAGTGTATATTACAAACAAGAAGTAAGTTGGACCAGTCTCTCTAAGTATAATTAAATTGGTCAATATTTCATTTTTTTCCTTCAGATTAACTCTTTCAGTACTTAAAGTTTTTAACAACGCAACAGAACAGATTTCAGAGACAACATTTTTTATGGTTTTAAAAATAAATTAAACATGTTTATATTTACCTAACAGATAACATATTATATGTAAGTAAAGTAAAGTACCCCCCGTCACGCCAAGTGGCGTATAGGGAAATATGGTGTTAGTGACCCTATATTTTACAGACCTTCAGCACATGATTTTTGGGCTAATGTGGTCGGTATTACGCCCGTGCTGCTTTACTTTCCCAGAAAAAATCCGGTACCCATTTAAGGCTGGGTGAACCCGGAGCCGTCGGTTGGGATCGAACCCTACCCCTTGTCCGTAGTAGTCCAGTTCACTAACCACTGAGCTATCGCGGCTCCCACTAATTTTTAGGGAATTAGTAAAACCCAGGTGTCCTCGCCAGGGTACGAACCCCGGCTGTTGCCGTGGTAAGCCAACCGCCTATCGATTGCGCTAACCGGACACCCATTATATGTGAATTTTTTTTTACAATTGCACAAGGAATTAGATTTCACCAATACCAAGATGATACAAAACATATAAAAAGAAAATGGTTTTCTGACGGTTCATACCAATAAAATTTAGAGTGATGCACTATGCAGCAAAACATTCACAGCCAAAATTAGCATGGCACACACAGTGCATTGAAACGTATGGAAAGAGTTGAGAATTTAAATTTTATTACATTCCATTTTTAATAAGTTGTAGTAGTGACACTGTGACCTTCCAGGACGTCGTAAGAGGCGACTAAGGAGGTTGATCGATGGCTTGACAAGCTGTCATTGTAAAAAGTATTGTTATGGAAACAGCGCCATAGATTTTAGAGCAGTGATCTCTGCAATATGTGCCATTTTGGCACGCAAGGTTTCTGTTTTTGAGATTGTGGTTCTGCCCTATGTGACGTCTTCGGCTCGAAAGGAGAATAGATAGATAGAATCAGTTCAATAACCTAAGATATGATAATGATACTGTATTAGTAGCAGAGAATTCTGAAGATCTACAATTACTTATTGAAATAAACATGGCAAGCTAAAAATATAAATTAGATATGAATATCAAAAAGAATAAAAAAATGATCATAAATAAAGATAATACTCAAAACCAACAAGTTGATATCAAAGTTGAAGGAATAGACCTGGAGACAGTTCAGAACTACAACTACCTTGGACATACTATAACCAGTGACGGAAAATGTAAAACTGAAATAACCAAAGAATGGGAATGGCAAAAAGTAATTTTAATGCCATGAAAAATATACTTTCATCAAAACAAATAACACCAGGGCTAAAACTAAGAATAGCAAAATGTTACATCTTAACGTTCCTATATGGTGCAGAAGCATGGACTTTAGACAAGAAAACAGAACAAAAAACTGAAGCCTTTGAAATGTGGATTTATAAAAGATTAGGAAGAATTGGATGGAAAGAAAAGAAAAAACAAATAATGGTGTCTTACAACAGCTAAAAATGAAAAGAGAACTACTAAACACAATTTAAACAAGACAAGCGAGGTTTTTGGGCCATGTTAAAAGACACAGCAGCCTGCTAAAAGTAATCTTGGAAGGGAAAATACAAGGTAAAAGAGGTAGATCAAGACTAAGATGGGCGAGTAACACCAAAAGATGGACAAGTCAGCCTATGACAACCTGCACTATCAAAGCAAGAGACAGAATAGAATGGTGCTCCATGGTAGCCAACATTCATTGTGGAGACAGTACTCGATGATGATGAGTAATCAGTTAATATTATACGTGTAACATTTCATAATTATGACTGTATTAAACTTTTTAAAAGACTGTCAGTTTATATAACATATACAATTTTCATGTTAACATAGTTCTATTTTCTAAATCCTTTTGCTGGATTATACTTTGTACAGAGAGTAATTTAGTGAATACTGTGCTGGTTTTTAAATAATATTTACTTTTTTGTTTACTAAGCAGAGTGTGTTGGGCCATATTTTACTCTTTGTGATTCAGTGCACCTGTCTGCAGAACTCCTTTCCAAGCTTTTGATTTTCATTCACTTTTCTGAAATGCAGCAGTTTTTTGTAGTCAATTGTCTGGTGTAGTGTATCTTCCCAGCCTGGTTTTTAGCAAGTTTTCATTCTAAGTGGATTGTACATCAAATCTCTACCAGCTCATACTTTCACTCTTCTAGAGAGAAAAATTGACAAATAGTGATGTTCATTGATTCTATCCTTGTTCACTGTCCTCAAACAATGTCATCTGGCATAGATGGACCACCAGTGCTGAATGAAGAACAGTCAAATTTACTAAAAGTAAAAAAAAAGTAAAGTACCCTTGTCACGCTAAGTGGCGTATAAGGAATACGATGTTAGTGACCATAAATTTTACGGACCCTTGGCACATGATTTTTGGGATAATGTGGTTGGTATTACGCCCGTGCCGTTTTACTTTTCCAGAAAAAAATCCAGTACCCATTAAAGGCTGGGTGTACCGGAAACCATCGGTTGGGATCGAACTCCACCTCTTATCCTTTGTAGTCCAGTTCACTAACCACTGAGTTATCGCGGCTCCCTAAAAAAGTGGGCCAGTCCCGGAAGAATTGCAATACCAAGTCGATCCGTGACGAGAGCGGAGCAAGCTCCGGGCATCTCATCGAGATCGAAAAATCAGTTTAATGTCGCAGTGACCCAATGGGCCCACGTATCAGATATTAAGCTGATAAGAACACATACTACACTTTGATCTTAGCCACAAGACCGAGAAGGCCTTTTATTTACTAAATACACCCTAAACTGTAAGACATCCTTCTGCAAAAGAAGTATAGAACTATTAATTTTGTAAAATGGGTAAATAAAAAAAAATAGACCTGCTGCAAATTTAAGATGGTCACTGCTTAACAATCTGTATAAATCAAAGACAGGATGAAAAACCCAGACCTATGAGTAAAGAAAAATGTATAAGAAGAAACAGTCCTCATTAGAAACTTCAATTTGAAAGGACATTCCTGTGGCATTAGCATATCACTCTTCAAAGAGAAATTCACAATGCAAAAGTTTAAACAAACAGTTAAGAAAAGAAATTGGAAGCTCATAAATCACACAGCCAACATATGACCACCTTCTCTTGAATGCAGGTGATATTTTTTAATAATGCTTTGTCATTTCTCTTATTTCTACAATAGCTTTGAATTCTTTCCATGGTATATGATGTATTTTCCTGGGGCATTTATTTTCAAATGCATCCATTTTATTTTCTATTTCTTTAGTTTTCCAGCTCTCACATACATAAGTAAAGGTGTATTACAAGTACATTTGATTTGAAAATCCTGTTTTTATTTATGTGCCTAGTAAGCTTGATTTCTATAAAATATCATGGTTTCTTAGTAATTGCTATCACATGCAGCGATAATATTCCTTCACATTGTATGAAAGGCACATGTGATAGCTATAGTAAAGTAAAGTACCCCCGTCACGCCAAGTGGGGTATAGGGAATATGGCGTTAGTGTCCATAAATTTTACAGACCTTCGGCACATGATTTTTTGGGGTAATGTGGTCGGTATTACGCCCGTGCGCTTTACTTTCCCAGAAAAAAATCCGGTACCCATTAAAGGCTGGGTGAACCGGAAGCCGTCGGTTGGGATCAAACCCTACCTCTTGTCCTTTGTAGTCCAGTTCACTAACCACTGAGCTATCGCGGCTCCCATGTGATAGCTATAACACCTATAAATTCTCTCTCTCTCTGCGATCAGGACTCAATCAGAGTAGGATTCCAGACTCTCACATGAAGTAAGCTGTCAGGTTAAGTGTGTTGATCGCCCACACAGGCAGAACATCACAATTAGAGTCTGCCAGATCCACTCTGATTGAACACCCGTTAAAATGTTGCACTGTGTTCTGCGCCAGTGGCCCAGTGCATCCAATTTCAGCCAGCATTTTATTCAGGTTTGCATTTCTTAGCCTTTGATTGTCCCCAATCTTCCTTCAAGGCAGCAGGTGATCTTTTCTGTAGGGGATTCTGCCCTTAGATGGTCAGCCCTCCTATGTTTACGAGCACCATCTGCCCGAGTCACTAGAGGTGGCTAACGCAGACATGCACACACAAAGATAGGAGATGTGACCAACACAGCCATGCACACAGCGATACGAGGCATGACTGTCACTGATACACATCAAGATATATGACACATGACTAACATAAACATGCACATAAAGATATGATATATAACTGACATAGACATGCACACACAAAGATATGACACATGCCTAACATAGACATGCACACAAAGATATGAGATATGATCAACATAGACATGCACAAACACCTTAACCCTAGATTTGTGATACCATCATGAATATTACCACCTAAAATAACAAATTCTTGAAATATGACAGTTTGCCACAGGCACACATCCCTCACCCATATACTTCCTAATTACTACTTCTGATGAGAGAGATCAAACAAACATTTGTAACTCAGGAAACGTGATGAACAACACAATGAAGTAGCAGAACAACATACTAACAGGAGTAAGGCGGCCGTGTCAATAGACAATATAACACATTCGGGCCATGCATCGAATTTTAAGTCAATTTGTATCAAGGAAATCTGAGTTACTGGGGTTAAACAAGGATGTATTTTATCGCCCTTGTTATTTGGAATTGTTATGGACTTCATAATGAAGAAATCCTGCACTGGTAATAAAGGCATCGAATGGATACAAGGAGACCATTTGGAGGACCTCGACTTTGCTGATGACATAGTTCTCATCAGCAGTCAGATAAAAACAATGCAGGAAAACACAAATGAACTATCATCAATAGCCAGCAAAATTGGGCTTGAGATCAATCATGAAAAGACTAAAGTCATGAAAAGTTTAATTCCAACAGGTGACAAAATATACATGGAAAACAAACCAGTAGAAGAGATCGATCACTTTATCTATCTTGGAAGTCACATTGATCGAGAAGGGGATACAAGTAAAGAAATTAGAATCAGAATGGCTAAAGCAGCAATGTCTTTCAGAAGCCTTGAAAAGTTGTGGAAATCAAAATTCATCAGCACAAACACAAAACTTAGGCTATTCAAATCAAATGTACTATCAACCCTTACGTATGCGTGTGAAAGCTGGAAAATAACAAGAGATATAGAAACAAAGTTGAACGCATTCGAAAATAAATGTCTAAGGAAAATACTTGGTATAGCGTGGAACGAATTCAAAACAAACGAGGAAATTAGAGAAATCGCCAATCAACCACTAATATCTTCAGTAATAAAGAAAAGACGATGGTCATATGTTGGACATGTGATGAGAAGAGATAATAACCGAATAGCAAAGCAAGCCCTCATATGGGAAACAACAGGTAAGAGAAAAAGAGGAAGACCCAGGGAGACACTGAGAAGAACATTGATGAGAGAGGCAAGAGCAGCAGGAATCGGCTCCCTCAATGAGATAGAACTGCTTGCACAGAACAGAGACAGATGGCGAGATTTGATAAAATATCTTTATAAGAAAACTGCTAGAACAAAAAATTCAGATAGGAGAAGGTGTATCTTGGTCTACGCCCTATGGGCCGGTTACAGCTCGAAAGGTCAATAGATAGATAGATAGAAATCTGAGTCTTATGTCTCCTCTTATGTAAACACAAAGATTTGTAGCAACAAGTTCAAAGAAAATAATATTCTTAGAGCTCTTAATGTTGAAATTAAGTGGTAGTAATTGTAACTATTGTATCATAAACGGGAGTGTTACAGAAAGGTACCGTAATCTAGGGTTAAATATTTTTTAATTTGTTGAATAAAATGTAACTCTAACATTTTGGCATATATCCAATTTCTATAAGATTTGTAGTGCTGGAAAATAAAGGCCATGTGCCTAGCTCAGTCACCATGAGGTGTTCACATCAGAGTTTTTATTTCACCTCTGATGAAAACAATACTTTTTTATCCTACTGTGATTCAAGCTTGCATGAACCTTAATTGAAGAATGAACATGGTTAAAAAGTAGCTCACAATATTTTAATTCTGGTTTTCTTTGAGGATTTAAACAATTTTTCTTCTTTTCATTTGTGAGGCTGAATGTATTTCTCTGTTGTTCTGTTACTTAGGCAACCATTTGTAGCAGGAATATTTTTCCTTGGGTCATCAATGTTTACAATTCCACCAGGACAACCGGGTAAGCATTTGTCTATGTTGTTTTTTTTTCCTTCAGTATTTTATCTTTCAAAGTATATCTGCATAGGAATTATTGGGTAAAAAAAAAGGTTCCTTTCACATATTGTGTTAGTGCCATTATTTATTAGTGACCACTGGCACATTTTATAGGTGATGTCCATAAGAATTATATGTACTATTAAAATTAATCAAGTTATAGTATAAATGTGTGTATATGTATATATATAGACTTCCATAATTTAATAAAAAAATGTATATATCTCTTTTATCCAGCATACCCTGTGGAAATCAGTTGTAAGTTTAATCTGGACAAGAGTATATTTCCCTTTGCTTACAGGACCCATGCTCATGGTTTGGGTAAGTGCAACTTAAGTAGTAGAAATTCATTTTGCATTTGGATTATCAACTAAGTCCTGTCAGCATATAAAGTATAAGGACTACAGATATTTGTGATGTTTGCTAATAGATTAGATATGAGAGTTATGAATGAAAGATATATTCATTTATTTCAACATAATTAAGTATTGTACTTATGCTTAGAAAGTATGTTAAACTTTGAAGATTTAAAAGTTTAATTTGATTATATGATTAAGACAATATGTTTGTGTTGAAATAGAGGAATATACAAGGTGGTGTACATACAAGATATGTGTGAGATGTGTATTTGTGGGTAAGATAAATTTATGAGGTGGGCCCATAATAAAATTAAAGAGATTATATTGTGAGTATTAGTCACGTGTCAGCGCATTTAAAAATATCACAATTTTTAATTAAATTTTTTTTTCAATCTTTTTGAGCTTTGTGTATTTAATAATCTTTCACTACAGGCAGAGTGATAACTGGTTATCAGCACAATGGTACATATCATCAAATTGGGAAGGGAAATCCACAGTGGCCTCAGGTATGCTACCACAGTTTATCATTGTTTCTCTATTATTACTCTACTGATGGAGGCCAAGATGCCTCTACAGCTCCAGGACTGTATGTGGTCTACGACTCATAGCTGACTACTTGTGTTGGAATCAGCAGCAACAACATCTGATCAAGACCCTACCTCCACCTTCAAATGGTTTCTGGAAACAAGCAACCAATCTGACCACACATATGGAGATTGATGAGAGAAGGCGACCTGGTAATAAAAAATGATGCCATCCTGAAACTGGATGTGTTGAGCTGAAGTGCATAAATAAAACAGATTGCTGTTAACCACAGCACAAAGCATAAATACCCACTTAACATCCTTTTAAGGGTGAATGATGAAGAGGAATAGTCATTGGGTGAACACAAAAAAGAAAAAAATTAATTCTAAGTATTTGAATCAACATAACTGTATTCTGGGTATACCCATTGTTGCTCTGTCCTTCTCAGCAGATATTTAAAGTGTGCATTGATAGCTCCTGTAGCTTGCTGATTATATACACTCTGCTCCATCCTTTATGGAAATGAGGTTCAGCTTGTATAAGTCTATTATTAATTGGGGAGATATTATGGCCTCTCTGACAGCCCCACTTAGCTGTAATAAATAATTCTTACTTGAGTAGGTACTTATTGTGGGAATGACTGATTAGGATGGCCACCTTGACTGGTCTAAGTGTATAAATTCAGTTGGTATTTCCCCTGCCATTTGGGTTATAACAGTTAAGGACTTCATGTCATGCCTGGACTTAAAATATATGTTTGCTTTGTCTGGCTATCTCATTTCCCCCACCTCATTTGAAGCAGCTGAAATGAAGCAGCTGAAACTGTCTTCACTGTCAGCCCTTTGACCTCTTGACTCTGTTTAAAGAACTGGACAGACATATATACACACATGTGATGACGTGGATCTAACAAATGATAACTCCAATTTTGTAAACATAATATGGACTAACATTGTGATGAATTTATTGTATTAGTGTCACCTTGGTCATTACACAAATAATCACATATAATTACACTAGAAACACAATGCAATTAACAGACATTACACAAATGCATACATCCTCATCACATTCTGAGATGCCTAACTCTAACAGGCTAATGGTCTTAGGACTCAGTCCTTGGGAAAACTAATGCTATTCTACTTCACTACTTGCCATCTTATTCTCTATCAATATAGGATTATGTCTACCTCACAAATGTTTGTCACTTTTACCTTAGTTTGTTTTACTCATATGTGTTTTTCCAGAAATATAAAATACACATTTATCTTCCTTTATAAATTTTAATTGATTAGAGGAAACTATGTCTTAAAATGTAAAAATGTTGTTGTTAAAAATTTAATATTTCACACCAGAAAGTCTCATATTTGACAATATTTGATCTTTTGGTCGTAATTATTAATTTAGTCTTCTATTTATAATTCATACATTAATATTTACTTTAGCTAAAATATTTTATATGTGGTGTTACAAATTGAATTGACTTCCATAAATATCTATTTTAAGTATGAGTGAAATGTACTAGACTCTGGACTTCTAAAAATGCTGCAATATTTTCAAAGTTAAGTTAAATGCCACTTGTAGATTTAAACAAGCAGCTGTGATCTGATGCCACATCTTCTCTTCATCTTGGCTAACCTTCAACTGTCTGACTGCTGATGTTAACTTCACTGCGCTTGAAGCTCAATTCTTTCTGCTCATACAATTTTCACTTCCCATACACCCTCTTGCACACTTCTCCCATGAAAAAAACTTCCACCTTCACATCTGTCTTATTTCTCTGAACTGTAATCTGTTTTTCTTTCACACACACATACACACACTCTCTCCCCCCACCCCACCCCAACCCTTTCCTGTAGTCCTGTTTTAGCCATTATAATCTACTTATTCACTCCCCTTGTTATAGTGTGTTTACACACATCCCTTCTCTCAAAATCAGCACTTAACTATCATGTTTCCTGCTTTTCGTCATCTGCACCTAAATTATAACACTTTCAGTTTAAGTATGTTTAAGAACCTTTAACAAAAATATCATTTTATTCTTTTTATAACATGTACAGTAAATGCTTGTATTCTACTTTCAGGCTTTCTACCCAGCCATGACCAAGATAGAGGTCAAGCCAGGAGAATACTTGGTTAGTAATTTCATTACTACTATTTTCTTCTTTTTTTTTGTATTTACTTTTTTTTAATTTAAGGTTATTTTGTTATTTACATATGGTTTATTACAAGCTATAGCTAATGACGAGTAAATATACACAAATATTTCAAAGACACAAATTTAATTGAATAATTTTAATGGTGTAATAAAAACGTGTGTGTTGTCCATAGTTCCTGCTGAAGGTCTACTGAACCGCAACATTGGTTTGATCTTTTGTCATCCTTCATTTATGTAAAGCTGTAACCATACCACTTTTTCCTTTTTTTTTGTTTCTTTTCATTGTTGTAATAACAACCATTGTATGATTTATTACAGGCAGCAAGATGTACATATGACTCCACATCAATTAATCATTCAGTTAGTGTGGGGTAAGTATTAAACATAGATGGAATAATTCTATCCAGCATTAACTGTAAAGGTTGAAACAAAAAATTATTTTCTTAATGAACTGAAGCAGCTAATGATACCTAAAGAAATTCACTGATTGTTGTGTTAATATCTTATCTCTAGTTATCTATCCCAAAAGATTACACTTTGGGGATTCTGTGCCATCACTACACTAGTGTTTTGTAAATTTTTGGCTGCATTCTTTGGGGTGGATCGTGCGTTGTGGGTGCATGCATTGTTGTATGTGCTACGTCATCATCATGATGGTCATTCGTATATCCCTAAACTGAACCATAAGCACATAATGAGGAATGAAACAACAGAGTTTTGTTGAACAAACTTCATCTGGAACAATAGACAATAGTAAAAAAAAATTAAATGTCAGTAAAAATCATACATCTACTTAACAGGGAGGTGTTATTAATTATTGAGGTGAAAAATTTATATGAAACTGATAAGTACATTTAATTCTTTATTTTTTCTGTTTATTTACACTTTATTATTTTTTCTCTTATTTCAAAAAGTTCTACAGGTGATGATGAGATGTGTAACTTTTACATCATGTTCTATACTGACAACTCAGTTCAAGACCCATCAGGGTCTTGTAATGGTAATTATGCTCCTTGGTTGACTGGTACCAGTTTTCCTAAAGATGTTAGTGTCCCTTTGCCTCCAAACCCTGAGTTGGAAGAAGAAGCCAAAGGCCACCATCACAACCACCATGGAGACTCAGAATCGATTGTCTCAGATCCAGCAAATACAAAAACACATGATCTCATAATAAAGGGAGCCAAACCTGACAAGGCAAGTAAAGAAATATACACCTTTCATTGCTATAAAAAAATAGTATCACCTTAAGGAAATATAACTCTTGAAAATTAGTAGAATGGTGTACTTAAAGGCAAATTGGTGAAAGAATGTGTATAACCAGTTAGTTATAAAACCATGAGCATACTTGTTTTGTATTTCATTCAACACTTCTTGGTCTTCCAATATCAGTAAATGACTATTTTTTTTCAAATGATTGTACAAATTATTATTTTGTTGTTCCTAATTTTGCTTTTCACTTATCATTTATTTAAGTTAATATAGTTTGTTTTTTTGTTAGCAGTTTGTTATAATTTTTTTTTTTTCATTTGCCAGCTCTGATGAAGTCCCTAAAGACTAGGATCTGAATTTTGCGTGTTAATCCATTTTTCCCTCACAGCTGTGTGCACAGGGGTCCCTCGCCGTACAGGCAGATAACTCCGACTTCGGAGGTACTCATATTTTTTCCGTCAATGAGTAATTGACGTTTCAAGCCGGACCTCGCTGCTGAGACCAGGGATGGTTGCCACAGAGAGAAATCATAAATAAAAATATGGTGTAGCTGGGATTTGAACCCACAACTTCTCTGTCTCGAGGCCGGCATCTTGCCTCAAGACCAATTGGATTGTTTTGAATTACATTTAAAAAAAAAAACAGAACTATTTACTTTCATGTTTCCATTCCGCGAAGCCATGGTAGCTGTGTATTTAGTGTGGATGCCAATGAACAGAATATTGAGAGTTCACTGACCACATGTGGCGATTGTATTTTTTTTTTTTTTGTTGTTATATAGTATATATAGTATATATTCTAACTTTATATCTATCCTATTCGCATGTGCTGAGAAGCATCTTGCAGTACTACAGATTTCTACGCAGTGGCCATATTATGAAACCATCTATTTATTGACCTTTCAAGCCGTAGCCTGCTCATACGGCGTATACCAAGATACTCCATCTCTTATCTAAATTTTTATTCTAGCAGTTTTCAATTCTTTTAAAGATATTTTATCAAATCTCGCCATTTGTCTCTGTTATGTGCAAGCAGCTCTATCTTATTGAGGAAGCTGATTCCTGCTGCTCTTGCCTCTCTCATCAATGTTCTTCTCTGTGTCTCTCTGGGTCTTCCTCTTTTCCTCTTACCTGTTGTCTCCCACAAGAAACTGGGGTTAAACAAGGATGTATTTTATCGCCCTTGTTATTTGGAGTTGTTATGGACTTCACAATGAAGAAATGCTGCACTGGTAATAAAGGCATCAAATGGATAAAAGGAGACCATTTGGAGGACCTCGACTTTGCTGATGAAATAGTTTTCATCAGCAGTCAGATAAAAACGATGCAGGAAAACATAAATGAACTATCATCAATAGCCAGCAAAATTGGGCTTGAGATCAATCATGAAAAAACTTAAGGTCATGAAAAGCTTAATTCCAACAAAAGACAAAATATACATCAAAAACAAACCAGTAGAAGAGATCAATCACTTTATCTATCTTGAAAGTCACATTGATCGAGAAGAGGATACAAGTAAAGAAATTAGAATCAGAATAGCTAAAGCAGCAAGGTCTTTCAGAAGCCTTGAAAAGTTGTGGAAATCAAAACTAATCAGCACAAACACAAAACTTAGGCTATTCAAATCAAATGTACTATCAATCCTTACGTATGCGTGTGAAAGCTGGAAAACAACAAGAGATATAGAAACAAAGTTGAACACATTCGAAAATGTCTAAGGAAAATACTTGGTATAGCGTGGAAAAAATTCAAAACAAATGAGGAAATTAGATAAATCGCCGATCAACCACTAATATCTTCAGTAATAAAGAAAAGATGATGGTCATATGTTGGACATGTGATGAGTAGAGATAATAACCGAATAGCAAAGCAAGCCCTCAAATGGGAAACAACAGGTAAGAGAAAAAGAAGAAGACCCAGGGAGACACTGAGAAGAACATTGATGCGAGAGGCAAGAGCAGCAGGATTCGGCTCCCTCAATGAGATAGAGCTGCTTGCACAGAACAGAGACAGATGGCGAGATTTGATAAAATATCTTTAAAAGAAAACTGCTAGAACAAAAATTCAGATAGGAGAAGGTGTATCTTGGTCTACGCCCTATGGGCCGGCTACGGCTCAAAAGGTCAATAGATAGATGTGTATAAAATAATTTCCTTCCAGTGCCGTTAGACAGCACATAGGGCTCCTAGAGTCACCTGCCAAATGTCTCTATTCTGGGTGAGCTGTTCGATCATAGAGAGTGAGTCTATGCCTACCAGCCTTACTTCTTTTGTTAAAGTTCTTTTCAGTGTTTCTCGAGGTTGCCCTCATTTCCTCTGGCAGGATGTTCCCCATTTGAGAGCGTGCTTAGTAATTTTCTGGTTGTTTCTATCAAATACATGCCTGACATAAATCCTTCTTCTCTTAATAGTAGACAAATATAAATAGATAAATGGCCATTTATTTTATTTCAGCATTATTTCACATATATATATATATATATATATATATATGTTTTCACATATATATATATATGTGTGTGTGTGTGTGTGTGTGTGTGTGTGTATGATATAATATAGTAATATATATAATATATTAATAATAAATAATATAATGTATATACGTAGGGAGGTCAAAAAGTAATGCACACCAATTTTTTTCTCGGAAACTATTCGGGCAAAATGTGTGAAATTTTCACAGATTGTAGCTGAACATCCCCTTTACACTACCTATTTTTCAACATAATCTCCGTCCAAGCGTATTGCCTTACGCCAACGCGAAACTAGGTCATGAATGCCTCGTTTGTACCAAGTTTTGTCCTGCTCGCGTAGCCATTTTTTAACTGCACGGATCACACCCTCATCATTGTCAAAGTGTGTCCCACGCAGGAATTTTTTGAGTGGTCCAAACAGATGGAAATCTGAGGGAGCCAGATCAGGGCTGTAAGGAGGATGGGGCAGTACAGTCCAACCAAATTTGTTGATTGCTTCCCGTGTTACCAGACTTGTGTGAGGGCGTGCATTGTCATGTTGAAGCAACAAATCTACAGATGGCTTATTAGGCCGAACTCTGTGGAACCGATTTTTGAGTTTTGTCAGTGTATTGATGTAAGCTGTTGAGTTGATTGTCTCACCTCTTGTCATTACATCAACAAGAATCACACCATCAATGTCCCAGAAGACAGTGATCATCACCTTTCCGGCTGATGGAGATGTTTTGAATTTTTTTCTTTTTGGTAACTGCGGATGATGCCATTCCATTGACTGCATTTTTGTTTCAGGCTCATAATAATGTGCCCACGTTTCGTCACCGGTAACAATTTTTGACAAAAACATTTCTCCTTCAACACCGAAACGCTCCAACAATTCAGAACAGAATGTTTTCCTTTGAACTCTGTGATCATTTGTTAGGCACCGAGGAACCCATCGAGCGCAAATCTTTGAATATCCGAGAGTTTTAAAAATTGCGATTGCACTTCCCTTGCTGACTGTAAGCTGCAATGCCAATTGCTGACTAGTGATACGCCTATCCTTACGAATAATGGCATCAGCCCGGTTTAACATGTCTGTGCTGGTAGCCGAGGCAACACGTCCAGAACGCGGTAAATCATGCAGCTCCACTCGTACACTTTCTGCAGCTTTAATTCTCTGAACCCAGCGACTAACTGTGCTCCTATCGACTGCAGAACATTTGTACACTGCACACAGTCGTTTATGAATGTTTGCCACAGTTTCTTTTTCCGCAACCAGAAATTCTATGACAATTCGCTGTTTGTAACGGACATTGTTGACAAGCTCCATTTTAACGGTTCATAGATTGCGTAATATTTATCAGAATGCTGTGCAATTTGGTACACATAATTGGAACATGTCATATTCCAAGTGTGCAAAATTTCATATTCCTATCTTTATTATTAGCCGAGAAAAAAATTGGTGTGCATTACTTTTTGACCTCCCGTATTATATATATATATATATATATATATATATATATATATATATATATATATATATATATAACGTGTCTGTAAATTAATACATTATCTGCCTATTTCCTTGATTAAGTTCTGTGACTGATACTTTATATATATTATATGTTCCTCAATATAAAGGGATTTAATTTCAATTTCAAGAGACAATCGTTTTTGGCTTGGTGATTATCAAAAGGAAATGAAATTTATGACAGAAAATGAAAGACGTCTTATCACACTCTGTATGAACAATTTTAAGTAATTATATCTTTAATTGTTTCAGACTGAATCCTACTTATGTGCAGCTTATTCATTAACTGATTTGGAGTCTTACATTTGTAAGTTCTTATTTTGTTGAATCAATAACAAGCTGAATATTTCAATGTCTCCGGTGATGATTTCATTAGATGATCATTCTTTCATTAATAGTAAACTTTCTCAATATTATAGAGCAGAATAAAAGAGCCATAACAAAACCAAATACTTCATTTTGTTTCTTTGGTCACAGCCCAAGAAAACAGTCAGTGGCAGACACCCTTGAAGCATTTTATAGAGCAGTGTTAAGTTCCTCAAATTCACAAGGTTCATGGCCATGCTTTAAGGGTGTCCTAGTCTGGCTCATATAAATCTGTTTCAACTGTTCTCCATCATATTTTCCGTGGTCTGCCACTATTTCTTTGCCTTTTCCCTCAAGTGTACAATTCGTGTGATTGTTTCTGTTTCTCTTATGAACACATTACCTATCCAAATCTGTTACTGTCCTGTAGTTACTATGTGTAACTTCCATTGGTTGAATCTCTTGAGGAATGTTTGTGGATGATTTTGTTTGGCCAGAACTAACATCAAATAAACATATATGATGCAAAAACCATTCTTTATAAAGAAATCATATTCATAAACTCACATACTCTCTGCTGCAGCTTAACACCTTCACCATATATGTAGGACTACAATAAACCCCAAAACACTGCAGTATAATAGACAGTTAAATGACAAAAAAATTAGTTAAATAAGGGGATTGTTTTTTATTTTCAAATAGATAATAATTATTTATTGCAAGAATTTTTTTTTTTAAATCTAATTTAAGTAAAAAAAATAGGAAAAATCGAAAATGACAAATACAGCTACATAGCTCAACTACAAAACACTCCTTGTCATACAGAAGATATACTACTGTAATTAGATTAAAAATGGAATAAGCTGCATGTACAACACATTAATGTGAGACAATGTACTTGTTAACAAAATGCAGATATATATATATACACACATATAGAGGAAGTTTTGGCTATGTAGAAAAAAGTAAATATAGGGCTCAGGAAATAGCTTCTAAAATTAAGAGGGTAAATCATACAGTTCATTTCATAAAATGATGATCATGTCTGGTAAGTGATGAAGGAACAATAAAGAATACATCTGTTTTTATTTTATTTATTTTTAAAATTATTTTCTTCCCTTAACATGGAAACGTTTGCTTAATCCAACGTGAAACTATACTTTTCTTTGTTGTTTTTTTTTTAATTTTTCTCCACAATTATTTCTTTGCCTTATGACCATGTACTTGGGCAATGTTTGTTAACATTCAGATTTCTATTCTAATAACACTAGAATATTTGGCCTGGAAAGTGGTATACTCCTGTGAAGTGGTATACTGTAACAGATTTTTAGTGCGGAAGGTTTCTATTATGTGCTCATCTTGAACATGCAGTCTCCTTATTACCATTCATTTTTAGATACCTGATGTCATTAGTGAATCCTTGTCCAAACTTTGGACTTGGTGATTTGTTGGTGGTTTTTATTTTATTTTATTATATCATATCATATATATATATGATCATGTTATCTCTCTTGTTCTATGAATCTCTTTACAAAAATGTTATGTTATTAAAAATTGATGATTGATGCTTTTAAATATTGGTGACAAGTTTCCTTTGTATATTGACTTCTAACATCATAGCATCTCTTTGTGTTGATGTATGTGGAATTCTCTATTTTTCTTTATGACCTATGACTGTATTATGTATACAACCTATACTCTACATCTGTGGTTTTTTGAAAAGTTGTGGACTGCTTAGTAGAGTCAAAGTTATTTTGAAAAAAATATATATATATATTTATATTCTTTTTTTTTTATTATATTTCAGACAAATTTGAAGCAATAGGAAATATGTCTGCAGTACATCATATATTATTGTATGCCTGTGAAGGGAAACCTTACTCAAATGAACCAATATGGTGAGACATCTAGAATATGTTCACTTATATGTTGTCTTTCCAGAGCTAAATCTTTTCTAGCTCATTTCACATTATTCTCTTGTAAATTTTATTGCACTTGTATTGGAATATTTTTTTTTATATTCTGTTACAAGATATTGCAAATTGTTTATACAATCTTGCTTTTGAGTATAGTCTTGCATTGTATGCAGTGTTTCATATAAACCTTGCCTATCATTTGGAAATCTTTAAATGTATAGAAAGTCTCATAACGTAAATGTTGTAGCAAAGAATAGTGACTTTAACTGATATTAACATGTTTTTGCATTCAGGTTTGGATCAGTGCAATATTTATACTAGTTATTACTTTAGCAATATTAATATCTTCTTGTTGTCATTATGGAGTTTTTTAATACACTTTTTGGTTGCTTTTTATTAGGGATTGCACACAGAAGTGTTTGAATGGAAAATCCAGTATTATTTGGGCATGGGCAAATAATGCTGCACCAACTGTTTTACCTCAGGGTAAGGACCAATTAATTTCTTACCACTGTAACATTTTTTTTATTTCACTTTACTAATATTAGCCAGTATTCTGCAAAAAGTAACAAAAGGCCAGTGGTGAGGAGTGTAGAACACTCCAAGGTATGAAGACAGCTTCACAAGGGAGGAACACAACACAATACTGACGTTTCGGCCAGGGGCCTTTTTCAGAGTTCAAGGACAACGAAAACAAACAATGAAACACAATTATCTATAAATACATGATCAGAAGAAGAGGATAGAAAAGAAAAAAGTAGGATGATGAAAAAATAAAAAAAGAAGAGAGCTAAGATAAGAATATAGAAAGGATATGAGAATATATGTATAATTAAAATATAAAATACAGAATCACTTAGCTTTGAACGACTGGTTAATCCGCCGGGAACCCAACGAAAGAATGACTACAAAAGGATCTCCCGAGGCGGGAAAATGGAAACGAGGCTATGACTGACCAGAGTTCATACACCTGAAGAAAGAACTAGAAACCCAAACGACAGCTTCTACAGCTAATGTCGTACAAGAAAAAAAAAAAGGGGGGGGGGGGGAATAAGGTAACAAGAAATAACGGGGCCTAACAAGAAGGGGGTGGGGGGGGAAGAGAAATGAAAAGGACTAAGAGAGTCCGGAATGGGGAATATGAGGAGAGGAAGTGAAAGAAAGAAGGAACGAAAGAAATAGGGCCCAGCGAGGAAAAGAAGTAGGGAACGGAGAGACTCAGGAGGATACTAGGAATATATATACAAAGAAGAGTATACATCAGAGGAGGACAGGTAAAAGATAGGATGAGAAGCGGAGGGGATACACAGAGAATAATACGCTGGCAGGATTGCCTAAAGAGGAAAGGAAAAGGGGAAACGGAGAAAGCGATGAGGAGGAGAAGGATAAAAAGGTAATACGCAAAAAGGAAAAAAGAAGAGGGGGGGGGGAAGATGGAAGGGTACAGAAGGATGGGGGTGAAGACAAGGAGCAGATGAGCATAAATATGAGATGAGAAGAAGAGTAGGGGTGGGAGAAGGGTACAGAGGAAGATGGGTCCTCAGAGGGACTGGGATACATTGATGCCACGAGGGGTGAGGCAACCCCAGCGAGCGATCAGACGGTGCTCAAGAGTGAGACGACTATGGTGGTCAGAAGAGCATGATACTAAGCCCGTGACCCAGACATCGGCTATACCGTGATGGCCACTCGAGTTAAAGTGGGCAGCTACAGGAGTGCCAGCTTCTCGGGTGATGTCGTATAAATGTTCTCGGCACCTATCGCCGATCCGACGACCAGATTGACCGATGTAGGTTAACTTGCATCTCTTGCAGATGATGGCATAAATGATATTCCGCGATGTGCAAGTGAATCCCTCTCTGATCTTGAAAGGACCATTAGGAAAGAGAACAGTGTCCGTCTGGAGAACGTGGTCACAGGTTTTGCACACTCTGCGGTTGCAGCGAATAGTACCTCTATGGCTAGGGAGGGAAGCTGGAAGACGACCTCTGACAAGAAAGTCGCGGAGGTTACGGTCACGTCTAAAGGCCACCAGTGGTGGGTCAGGAAAGAGCAGACGAGTAGTAGGGTCAGATCGGAGAATAGGGAGGTAGCGATGAATCGTCCTAATCACAGCGTAATGGTGAGGGTGATATGTGAGGGCAAGTACTACTCTATCCAAGGGGGGATGAGTAGAAGGGGTAAGAGCAGATTGACGAGAAGTGTGGAGAACTCGACGCAGGGCCGGGAGGAGAGTAGATTCAGGATAGAGGCGTTGGCGGAAGAAGTCGAGCATAAGGTGGGCATTGTGAAGGAAATCTTCATCGTCTTGGCAAAGGCGACGAAGTCTGAGCAGCTGGGAATATGGAAGTGAGTTCTTACAGGAAGTAGGATGAGAGGAGTCGTAGCGGAGGAAACTGTGGGAATCAGTGGTCTTGTAGAAGACCGAGGTGAGAAGATGAGAGGTGCCCAAAGAGACTGAGATATCAAGAAAAGATACGGAGGAGGTAGAGATGTAGTAGGTGATGCGGATAGAGGCGTGGAAATGACCAACATACTCGATGAAGCGGGAGATCTCATCCTCTGGAAGGTCAGTCAGACCAATGCAATCATCGATGTACCTACGATACATAAGGGAAGAGGACCCTGGTAGGTATGGAATATTTGGTGCTCGAGATAACCCATGAAGAGACAAGCATAGCTAGGGCCCATTTTAGTGCCCATAGCTACACCGCTGATCTGGGTAAAGAAGTTGCCATTGAACTCAAAAGAGTTGAGGTTCAAGACTAATTCCGCCAGACGGAGGAGGACGACAGTAGCAATAGAAGGTTGGATCCTACGATCCAGGAAAAACTGGAGAGCTAGAAGGCCGTCGGAGTGGGGAATAGAAGTATAAAGAGAGCAGACATCCATCACGAAGAGGCGGTAATGGCGATCAGGAAGGAGGGAGATAGAGGAGAAGATATGGAGGGCGTCGTTAGTGTCTTTAACAAAAGAAGGTAGACCCATAACTATGGGTTGAAAGACACTATCAAGGAAGTCGGAAATGAGGACTGTAGGACATGAGATGGAAGAGACAATAGGTCGTCCAGGAGAGTCAAGTTTATGTATTTTGGGCAGCATATAGAAAGAGGGTTTGCCCAAGCAATGATCAGGAAGGATCATACGGGAGGAGCTAGAGGGAAGTAGCCCATCCTTGATGAACCGGAGGATCGTACGACGCACTACGGCGTTGTTGGAGACAGTGGTGTCGTCGGGAGTAGGGAGGTAGAAAGTAGGGTCAGATAATTGTTTATCCCCTTCCCGGATATAGAGATCCTTCCTCCAGACGACCACCGAGCCTCCCTTGTCAGCCGGCTTGATGACAATGTCATCGCGTCGGCGAAGGTAAAGAAGGTAAAAAGTAACAAAGCTCGCCAAATCATTGAATAGCTGTCATCACTGTTGTCTGAACAAGGAAATAACTCTAGAGGCAAAACGGACACTCTTCAATGCAATCTTCATTTCAGTGCTGTGCTACCAATGCCAGTCTCGACCCTAGATGCAAGAAGTCTGATGACTTCATCATTGAGTGCCTTCTCCGCAACGAAGGTTGGCTACCATGGATCGCTATTCTACTCTGTTTCTTGCTTTGATGATGCAGGCTGTCTTAGGTTGACTTGTCCATCTTTTGATGTTACTTGGCCATGTTAGTCTTGGTCTGCCTCTGCCTCTTTTACCTTGTATTTTCCTTCCAATGTTACTTTTATTAGGCTGTTGTGTCTTTTAACATGCCCCAAACATTTCATTTGTCTTGTCTTAATTGTATTAAGTAGTTCTCTTTTTATTTTCAGTTGTTTTAAAACTTCATCGTTTGTTTTCTTTTTATTTCCATCCAATTCTACCTATTCTTCTATAAATCTATATTTCAAAGGCTTCAATTTTCTGTTCTGTTTTCTTGTCTAATGTCCATGTTTCTGCACTATTAGGAATATTGAGAAGATGTAACATTTTGCCATTCTTAGTTTTAGCCCTGCTGATATTTGTTTTGTTGTTAGTATATTTTTCATGACATTAAAATTACTTTTTGCCATACCTATTCTTTTGTTTATTTCAATTTTACATTTTCCATCATTGGTTATAGTATGTCCCAGGTAGTTGTAGCTCTGGACTGTCTCCAGATGTATTCATTCTTTCAACTGTGATATTTAATTGTAGGTCTTGAGAATTTTCTTTGTTTATGATCATAGTTTTAGTCTTTTTGATATTCATATCTAGTCCATATTTTTTGCTTGTTATGTTTATCACATTAAGCAATTGTTGTAGGTCTTTAGGATTTTCTGCTAGTAGAACAGTATCATCAGCATATCTTAGGTTATTGATTATCTTTCCATTAATGTTTAGGCCTGGCATCTCTGAGGTGTTTTTAAAGATTTGCTCAGTGTATAGATTGAACAAGCTTGGTGATAGTATGCATCCTTGTCTTACTCCTCTTTTTATGTCCATGGGTGTAGAGTTCTTCTTGTTATATTTTATTATTGCTGTTTGCTCCCAGTACAAATTACATATTAGTTGTATGTCTGTCTCATCTAGATTTATATCCTTTAAGCAGTCTATAAGTTGATTATGGTGTATGCTATCGAAAGCTTTGGTGTAGTCTATAAAGCAGGCATATATTGGTTTGTTTACTTCTGTGTACTTTTCTATTAATGTTCTCATGCTAAATATGGCTTCTTTTGTGCCACTGTTTTTCCTGAATCCAAATTGTTGCTCATCTAATTCAGTATTGATTTTATTCTGAATTCTTCCCTGTATAACTTGCAGTAAAATTTTTGTTACCTGGCTCATTAGCTTATTGTTCTGAAATCGCTGCAAGATGCAAGAACAATAAAAAAAAATTAACCACTATTGAGATGAAATATGTTAGATGAATGACAGGAAACAGTCTGAGAGATAAGATCAAAAATAAAAAACTGAGAAAAAAAAAAGCTTGGAATAACTCCTGCCATAGAATATATAAAGAAACAACCAATAAAATGGTTTGGCCACATGACATGACAAAAAGATCAAGACACAACACAATGTTCCTTCAATAAACATTGCGAGAACTCCAGATTCAGTTTCAGTCATAAATTCTGTCAATGTCTGTCACTTGAGCCTGTTATCATGGCCTGACTGCTCAGTAAGATATTTTTGTGTTCCATTACTTTAATAGTGAGCTGCTGTTGTTAGTGAAATAGACTACTGATGACAAGAGGTTGGGTTCCAGTCAAATTGATAGCTTCTAAGTTCAAGCAGCCTTAAATTTGTGCTGGATTTTTTCTGCAAAAGACAGATAACTCTGGTATAATACTGAACAATTACTCAAAAATGTATAGATGATAACAAAAATGAAATGTGGCCACTAAACTCTATTCTCTATACTCCAGGGGCCTTGATGGGGTTCTTTCTTTATTTTTTCTTCATTATTTTAATAACCTGCTGACCTTTATTCTTTATTGATGCCCTTTTTTTTCTATATTTGTATTATTTATTTTAGGAGTTGGTATACCAGTTGGTCAGCAAACCCACATACAGACAATTGTCTTGGAAGCCCATTATCTCAGATCATCTGCAGGTGAGAATGACTTACTATTTTCTTTTTTAATTTTTTTTTTATATGTGCAAAATGGATAATGAACATCACTAATTTAGTATCTGGTGTCCTGGCTTGACAATAGATTTAACATAGTTTCAATCCCAGTTTATGATCTGCAGTGGACCTAGCTGTAAAAAAAAAAAGAATGGGTACTTGGTTCATAAGTCAAAGTAAGTAATGGTAGTAGGGCAAACTGCTGTGACCTTGTTCTGTGAGGTTTAATTCTTCACTCATTATTTACAACATTATATGTCATGAAACATCTTATACATTTTTTATATTTTCAATATTACTCCCTCTGCTACATACATGTCTATCTATCTATCTCTCTCTCTCTCTCTCTCTCTCTCTCTCTCTCTCTCTCTCTCTCTCTCTTTCTCTCTCTCTCCTCTCTTTCTCTCATTCACCAAACGAATACTAATGGGATGAATAATCTTTTTCATCCGTCCTTAAAAAGTCATTATGTAGCATAGATGAATTGTGTTGTAGTTTGCAGTAAAACTGTGATATTTGCATTTTCAGACCAATACATCCGTCTTAAGCATTGCATTTTTTAGTACCAAGTTGTGTCCCTCTTGATCCCTATTCATATGGCCAGATTGGATAGTTTGTTTCTAGAGGCAGTGGGAAGAGATGGTTTAGGATCTGGATTGTTCTTGTTCACTGATCCTGGCACAAGCAATCAGCTATGAATCACTGACTCTAGTGCTGGCAGGCAACTTTGTTCCCACGCCTACAAAATACATGTCATTGTTTTATTTAAATGAAGCTGCTTGTTCTAACACAATCATTTCTCAAAATAATGTAGTTTAATATTATCAGATGGCAAACTTTTTGCAAGAACAGCAACAAGAAAAGTGAAAAAATGTAATCAATCTGAAAATTCACTTAAAAGACTGATGCAAAAATGGCAATTTCTTTACAGTAGTGCTTCTTTAGAGTATAGATACCACATATACAACAGAACTTTTAATGATTGTCTGTGGATTAAATGCAACTTTGACATTATTGGAAAGTTTTTTCAACTTTTATTTATCAAGTGTGATACCAAAGAATCAGACATTCTTATAGCTTACCACAGACAATTAACAAGGTTAGTATGTGCAGTAACCAGTAGAGGGTTTCAATGGTTGGACAAAACAAATATGACTTTCTAATTCACAGATAAGGTTCGGAAGCAATCTTAGCATAAGAAAAGTGCACTGCCTAATCCACCAATAATCATTGTTTGCTAATGTGTCAAATTTAAGGATGTAGTGGTGAAAACAGTACAAATGATCTTGTCTTAAGGAATGAGACACCATTTCTTAAACTTTTTTTGTGAAATCAAAGAACCCATCTGAAGATTTGCTTTTCTTCTGTAATGTTTGCTTATATCAGTTATAGTTTATAGTATTGTGTATATATATATATTTATATAGTATTTAAATGAATAAATACATGTATATACACAGAGAGAAGAAGAAATACTATAATTTTCTAAAATTAAGTACATGGAGAGCAAGTTAAGAACACAAAATACTGTCAGATGGCCATTTTGAAAACATTCTGCTTCTCTCTTCATCCAACCTATGATGGGATGTCAGAAATCTTTTGAGCATCATGCTGCATCAAATGCCATACTAGTGGCAGTGCCCTTGTTTAGTATCATCATCATGTGCCATACCAGGTTGCGTAGGTGATCTGGCCTTCCACAATCTACTATCCACAGTGCATTGTATCAGTTCTGTTGTTGACTGTTTTCCATGCCATGACACCAAACTATCCAGTATTTTCTCTCTTTGTCATCCACGATCTCTCTTTCCTCATATTTTGCCAGTTGTAACCAAGTATTCCAACTTTCCTCTTCTTATGATGTGCCCAAAAAATGTTGATTGTTTCTTTCTGATGTTTTTTAGGAGCTCCCTTTTTGTGTTGGCCTCTTTGAGAACTTATTCATTGGTCTTTTTAGCTGTCCAGGGAACTTTCAACATTCTTCTGAGAAATCCAACCTCTGTGGCCTCTAATCGTCTTTTCATTTGTTTGTCTACTGTCCATGATTCGCTTCCATAGGTCAGAATTGGTTCTATATATCACCAATGAATTCTCTTTCTCATTTCTATTGACATAGATTTGTTGCATAAGATATTTTTCACTTTCTGAAATGCTATTTTGGCCTGAGCTATTCTGCTTTTTATTTCTGTGGTGCATCTTCCATCTGATGTTATTATTGTACCCAAGTATTTGAAACGTTGCACTTGTCTCAGATTTGCCCTGTTTATTTTTATGCTGCATGTTGGTGATGATTGTTTCTTTGATATGACCATTACTTCTGTTTTCTTACTATTCAGACTGAGACCTTTCTTGTTGCTTTCTTTTACTATTATGTCTATCATTTCTTGTAGTTCATTCTCTGTCTATGCTATTAAGACTGCGTCATCCACATATCGCAAATTGTTTATGTTGTGACCATTGACTTTAATTCCTTTTTTTTCTACTATTGATCTCATAATATGTTCGCTGTAAAGTGAAAACAAATCCAGCGACAGAACACAGCCTTGTCTGCCTCCTTGTTTTATAAGTTGAATTTGTCCTGTTTGTTTGTTAATTGTATAGTTGCTGTTTGTTGCCAGTACATGTTTTTTTTATGATTTGCAGATCCTTGCCATCAATGTTTAATTTCACCAGCATATTGATTATTTCCACATGCTTTACTTTGTCAAATGCTTTTGTGTTATATACAAAGCACATATATAGATCTTTCTTTACCTCTATAGATCTTTCTATCAATGTTCTTAAAATGTATATTACATTATTGATGCCCTTTCCTTACACAAATCCACATTGCTCCTCATTTATTTCTGATTTTTTTTTGTTCCTTACAAGTCTCATGATGATTCTTAGTAATATTTTCGTCATATGGCTCATGAGACTAATAGTGCGATGGTCTTTAGTATCAGCATAAACATAAACTTTAACCATGGTTCCATGTTTTATTATTAGTATTAAAATTACTAGTTATATAATACAGTACAAGATAATATAATATATTAAAACAGTTCAATAGGTGAACGTGACCCATTATCATCTCACAGACTTTGCTTCTAACCTGTGAGCAGAAAGAAGTTCCTGACACTATCTTTAGATTAAATTCATTTTGTAACCAAATAATCCTTAATCTGGGTTATTTTTGGTAAAGGGGTAAAACCATAAAAATGTGAAGCTACCATAAAGCTGATATCGTTGAAAAAAAAATTCTTATTTTTTTGTAAATCAGACCTTATTACTTCTAGTATTTCCTTGACTTTCATCTATATTATAGCCATGTGTATTTTGTACTCATTCTTATTACTTACTTGAGCTTCTGTGGTGTAATGGTTAGCTTGCTGGTTTGGTGATAAAATGATCTAGTTCAAAACTAGCTTGATACTTTCTAATCAAATTCTATCTATTGACCTTTCAAGCCATAGCCAGCCCATAGGGCATAGACCCAGATACTCTTTCTCTTGTATAAATTTTTATTCTAGCAGTTTTCAATCCAATCAAATTACTTAGATAAAAATAAAAAAAAAGAATTCTTACCTCTCTTGCTAAGTTGGGAAGAAGCTATTAAAGTAAGGTAGAGTACTGGTCGCTTCACTTTTCAAAAACTGTGTCCTGGTAAGATAAAGTTTAGCATTAGACTTCTGCTATGACATAAAATGTGATGGAACATTTTTTACCATATCAAGTTACTTTGATAAGCCTGTAAATATCAGTAATCTTACATTAGAGAGGGATACCCTACCTGGATTAACCAAATTTTAAAGTATGGGTCCAATTGTCCTATCTTTAGATATATGTGTTACTCTTTGTATGCCCTGAGTTTTAAATTAATTATTACATTTTTCACATTTACACAGTTGATGAAACACTTGACAACTCTGGAATCAGAATTCACACTACTCAGAAGAAGTAAGTTATAGACAGCATGAAAAAAATTGTGTGTAAAAATTTGGGTTGTCTCAAATTTAACATTGTATAGAGACCTACTTTAATTAGTAGGAAGGTCCAAACCTAAGAGCTACCATCACCACTGCTCTCGCCCTTGAAGAAGAATATACAGATTAGTAGGCCAGCCACAGTTTGACATATTTAAAACAAAATTCAAGGAATAGTGCAAAATTAACATTAAGAATAAAGATCATGATATGTCATATTTGTTTTGTTAACACACTTTCATATGGATCTGATACCTGGGTAACCTATTGAAGACACAAGAAAACGTTAAACTGTTTCCAAGAACTCTTCTTTAAATAAATAAGGAACATCAAAAAGCAAGATAATGTAACAAAACTTAGACATCCTACGCAGAGCTGAAGACCTAAGAGACTGGGACATGTTAAAAGAACGTATTGCAATCAAATCTCTAAACAAATAGTGTATGGGAATCTCAAGGGTGGGAAGGTCTATTGTTAAATTATAACTGAGATACAAAGATATCTGCAAGATCTCTGAATAGTGTTTTCATTGATAACCTTCATCATTTGCATACAGTGTAGTGCAGTTTATATCCTTCATTATTTGTAAATCTTTTAAGGTGTAGCATATTATAGTTTAATTTGTAATATATTTTTTTCAGGCCATCATTAGTAGCAGGAATGTATGCATTTGTAAAGGAAGCATTCCAAATTCCCCCTGGAAATTCATGTGAGTTACTTTCCAACAAGCATTGAAAGTGTTCTTTATTTATCATTCTTAACTTCTGCACATCCAAAAGTAGGCTTATTTTCATTAAAGTATTTTTGTGTTCCTGCAGAAACAAAATAAATTTGTTTTGCATGATCCAAATTATTAGCTCTGTACACAGCTATTTTTAATTGCTCATGACACTATATACAACATGTGCATTTCTCTCTTTCCTGTTCACAAGTGGACATTTGGATCCAAGCAGAAAAATTAAAGTTCAAATTAAGTCATTAATTCTCACTCTTGCACTGTTTTCCCCTTTGAGGAAAACCTGCACCAGAATGTTGTGGCTTTCTGCAAATGATATGTTTTTAAGGCATCAGTAATAATCTTACAATCAACCACTAATATCTTCAGTAATAAAGAAAAGACGATGGTCATACGTTGGACATGTGATGAGAAGAGATAATAATCGAATAGCAAAGCAAGCCCTCATATGGGAAACAACAGGTAAAAGAAAAAGAGGAAGACCCAGGGAGACACTGAGAAGAACATTGATGAGAGAGGCAAGAGCAGCAGGAATCGGCTCCCTCAATGAGATAGAACTGCTTGCACAGAACAGAGACAGATGGCGAGATTTAATAAAATATCTTTAAAAGAAAACTGCTAGAACAAAAATTCATATAGGAGAAGGTGTATCTTGGTCTACGCCCTATGGGCCGGTTACGGCTCGAAAGGTCAATAGATAGATAGAATAATCTTAAAATATCAACAGTTTAAGTTTAGTCCAGATAGAACAGAGCAACAACAGAAATAAGAAAAACCAAGCATGTTTTAAAATCATCATCGTCATCATATGCCATACCGGTAAGCATAGGCGATCATGTCCTTCCACAATCTTCTTTCTACAGTGCATCGTATCAGTTCTGTTGTTGACTGTTTTCCATGCCATGACACCAAGCTATCCAGTATTTTCTCTCTTTGTCGTCTGCGGTCTCTCGTTCATTTTATTTTGCCAGTTGTAACCTAGTATTCCAACTTTCCTCTTCTCATGATGTGTCCAAAAAATGTTGATTGTTTCTTTCTGATGTTTTTTAGGAGTTCCCTTTTTGTGTTGGCCTCTGAGAATTTCTTCATTGGTCTTTTTAGCTGTCCAGGGAACTTTCAACATTCTTCTGAAAAATCCTATCTCTGTGGTCTCTAATCATCTTTTCATTTGTTTGTTGTTTTTGTTGCTTTCTTTTGTTTTAAAATAGACTAATATAATGATTGAAAGATATTTGTCAGGAGCAACTTTGATGTTTTGCCCATTGATGAGCATGTGCTACAAGACAAGAAATTTGGATGGAATTTCTCAGAAAAGTTAAGAACTGAATTTTTGCAAAGCAGAGTAGTGTGCAACAACTATTTAATATAAGAATGGAGATCGAAGTATATTGCTCATTAGTGAATTTTCAAAACACAAAAGAATTGGAATTATTGTGATGGTCTCTCAATTCATCAAAAAGTTCAGAACCAACATCTCAAGCATGAGTAGATGAAACAGAATCCTCAAGCAAATAAAAATTAATGTAGGTGTACAGATCAGATCATAAATACATTTATAGCAATGAGATAGAGCTGATAGACCGCTGCAAGTGAGATGTGGGTAATAGATCACCAATAAGGGTGATGCTTTTAAGCCCTTAATGAATGATATGTTGGAAATTTATTGATGAGTGCACTGGTGCATGAACTGTAACATTTAGAAGTTACTAATGAAATCCAATCATAATTTTTGACTATCTAATGAGAAGGGAACAGCTGGAACATATTATGACAACTGGGTTAATTGATTGATAAAGAGATAGAGGGAAGCACAGAGAGGATATCAGATAGCTTAAGAGAATGGCTTGGCAGAAGGTCAACATAAATGATAAATAACTGTCGAGACCAAAAGTTGTGGAGAGACATGATCACCTACGCTAGCAGGCAGGGTACTTGATGAATGAAAGCCACTAAACACCTATGAGTTTGTATAATTTTCTGTGGTTTCAACTCTGATCAATGGATATTTTTAAAAAAAACTTACTCAAACGATAAGAGTGCTAACTGTATGCAGTGCCATTGGTTGTTCAAACTTGACTATTGAGTTGTATGGAGAAATTCTAACAGCTTCTCCAATAATCTGCCTGCAAAGATACAATGCCATATGCAGTTCTAAAATATTGTAACCTTTATAGTATCAGTATACACAATACTTATTTTGTTTCTATCTAGTTCTGGGAAAAGATGCCATGAAGACTCTTGGTCAGTTAACCTGATAATACACCGGAATAATAACTAATACACCGAAAGGTGATAAGCACATTTTAACAGAAAGCAAAAATGAATTGAACAGTATTAATCAAATATGAAAAGAAAAGTGAATTACATTAAAAGATTATTAGACTAATCTGTGTTTATTATTTTATTTTCATTGCTATTATATCATGATTGTTTCTAAATATTAAAAGTTAACAGAGAACCAAGAAAATACAATTTGAAATATAAGAATTTTACAAAAGAAAAGAGCACTACATTAAACCAAACCAACTTTAAAACCAATGTGCTTTCATGAGAGACAACTAACAGAAGAAACGATAGTAACTCAGCTAGAAAATGTGTTAGTTATTTGGTTACGGAAGGCCCTGAAATCATGGCAAACAAATTAAAATCCATAATTGCTCAACCACCCAAACCGGTGGAATCATCTGAATTACTAACTCATCTCTCACACAAAGAAAGGTAGCTGTAGTCCCCATCATAGCAGTCTCAGCACATGCCAAAAAACATAAGGCGAAACCGCACAGAAAGTGAACACAGCCAACTGTTCCCTGTCATACGATATCATCATTCATCATAAACAATTGGAATATCAAAACATTATCAAAACGGATGAAACACACAGCTCACGGTGTGCACAGAGCACCTAACTCAGTAGCTCCTGCAACAAGGAACACTTTCATACATAGCATTCAATGGTTCCTGCCGCTTATCCACCATATTGATCGGAAGTCGGAAGTTCACGTCCTGAAAATGATGATCGTCATATTTTTAAAATGTATAGCGCTTGATGATGTTATGACATCGTTTTTGACTCCAGTCCGAACTTATAAAACACAGTTAGTCATCAGATTATCCCTGTTGCACATCAAACAACAGACTGTAAGATTAGCGTATGGCCGGTCTAAGGATATATGATGAGTCATTATGATGACATAGCACACACAACAATGGCAGCGCCCATAGATTCCTGATTACTATAACGAACGAAACACGGTGCAAATTCCCTAAAGAGATAAAACTTCGGCTGACTTGACGGAGCAGTTGTGTGTGTAACAAGTAAGTTTATTCTGTCCAACTAAAGGCACATGAGGAAAAGTGTGTTAACCTAGCAGACTGCTAACCTCTACTCTAACTTGGAACTTGAGCAGAGACAGTTTAAAATATGGCACTGAATCATTGCCAAGTACCATGCCTGCTGGCGTAGGTGATCATGTCTCTTCACAACTTTTGATTTTGACATATGTTGGAAATCTATTGATGAGTGCACTGGTGAGTGAACTGTAATTCAGAAGTAATGAAATCCAATCACGATTTATCATTTCTGTTGTGGACCTTCTGCCAAGTCATTCTGTTAAGTTCTCTGGTATCTTTTCTCTTTTGGCACTGAATAATGTTGATAAAACTGATAAATAGTATTAGTAGCAGGAAGTTGTATAAATTCTAGGTTCTTTTATGCTGGATATACTTTGACAAGGAGTTAATGCAAATGGATGCATAAAAATGCGAAGCTAGAAAGAACAATACCAGTGGTACGGATGTCATCTTTGCCCTTGTGGTCTGAGGAATTAAAATGGGAAAACACTGGAGTGCCAGTATTCTGTTGAACATCTCAAAGATGTTTACATAATCTTTCTGCTAAACATCTTCCAGACTCGCCAAAATAAGTCATGTGGCATCGTTAGCATATGATGGCATAAATGATGTTTCGAGACACACATGTGAAGCCATGCTTAATCTCGAACTTTCAGTTAGGGAATAAGACAGTCAGTGTGGAGCACATAGGTGCAGGTGATACAGTTCCGACCACAAGGAGTCGTACCCAAGTGTTGATGATCGGAGCAGGGGGAGATGGCTCCTAACCAGAATATCTCCCAAATTCCTGTCGCATTTGAAGGCGATCATAGGGGAATCACTAAAAAGTAGACAAGTAGTGGGATCAGAGTGGAGGATGGAAAGATTGTGGTTGAGTAACTTCACAGCAGCCAGGTTGTGAGGATGATATGTGAGGGTGAGTATGGTTCGGGGGGAAGGGGGGTGGAAAGAGTGAATGCCTCAGGACAAGAGATACGGAGGACCCACTTGAAGGTAGACTGGAGGATCGAATCTGGATAAAGCTGGTGGCTAAAGAAACCTAGCATGAGGTGAGCCTGTTGGAGGAAATCTTTATCATCCTGGCAGATGCAACAAAGATGCAATAACTGTGAGAACTGTATCAAATCACGACAAGAAAGTGAATGTGATGAAGTATAGAGTAGATAACAATGGGTGTCTGTGGGTTTATAGAAAACTGAGGTGTGGAGGCGAGAAGTACCCAAGGAAACAATATTATCTAGGTAGGTAACAGAGGAAATGGATATACAAGATGTGATCTTGATAGCTTTATGATAGCTGCCAATGTAGTTGATAAACTTGGAGGTGCCTGAGTCGTCCTCAGGTAGATCAGTAAGTCAGAAGCAGTCATCAATGTACCGGAGGTATATGATGGGAAGGGGACCTTGATACAAATTGAGAATTTGGTGTTCAAGGTAACCCATAAATAGGCAAGCCATTGCTGGGACCCATCTTGGTGCCCATGACTACTCCATTAACTTGGTCATAGAGGTCACCATTGAACTCAAAGGTGTTGAGGTTGAGTACAACTCAGTAAGGTGAAGAAGAATGGCAGTGTCAACAGAGGGGTTGAACCTATATATTTTGGCATGAAGAAAATAGATGTTGTGTGCTAGTCTATCACTTTAATATATCACTTGAGAACCATAAACTTGTTTTTGTGAAATAAAAATATAAGTACAGATCAAGTGTATTAAATTTTAGATGTTTGTTTTCTGCACAGCCTATGCAGTTGACATCAGTTGCAGGTTCTCTAAAGGAAAGAGTATTTACCCATTCTTGTATATGACACATACGCACAAACTTGGTAAGTTCACATTGACATTATATCAGGCATAAAGATATATTTTTATTTATCTCTCTTCATTTAAGATTTATGATCTCTGTTTGCTCTTGAGTGTTTATAATTTTTTAATGGGCATAATACCAACCACATTACCCCAAAAATCAGGTGCCGAAGGTCTATAAAAATTATTGTCACTAAGACCATATTTCCTATATGCCATGATGCGGCTCTTAGCTAGCTTAGCAATTGCAACATTATATGTCATGAACTTATAGAGCTTCTGTATTGATTTTTTAGATCTTTCTATTTTATCAGTCTATTATATAGACTGTACTTTTCAAATAAATTTCCTCTTAAATGTACAATATAATTACTCTTATAACAATACAATTACTTGTTTAAATGCTTGAAGTTAAATCCAAAATTGTGAATAATAGTTGTTATTTCTTACTTCTTTTTCAGGTAAAGTTCTTACAGCATACCATTACAATGATTCATACCATGAAATATTGAAAGGAAATCCACAGTGGCCTCAGGTATCATATTAATGTGTATGTGTGTATATATGTGTGTGCTTAGTTGATTAAATTACTATCATATTCTTATGACAAGCAGTTCACAGTGAAATCTTTGGGGAAAACAAGAAAAATATCTAGATTTTCTTAACCATAGATTCCACTATCGATTTTAACCCTAGATGATAATACTGTAGTAAAAATTACAGCATCAAAACACAAATTCTTCCAAATTTACTTTCCCCACCCTTCGTGTACCTTTCTAATTACTTTAATTACTTGACCCTTTAGGGTTGGATTTGTTTCTATTGGTGTAGGATTTTTTTTTTTTTTCATTTCATGAGATACAATCACATAATGTGAAAAAATGTGCCAGTTTTCAACAAATTGATTGTTTATTTTATTTTTTTTTTATTGCTGTGATCTGGGAAATTTCCTCGGCCGTCTGCTGACATCAAACATTCCTTTGTTACTCTGGAAACACAATGAATGACACTTTGAGATAGCCGACCATACTGATGGGCTTAACAGCGCCCATTCTGATAGACATTATAGCACTTCCAGCCCATGCTGTAAAATTTCAGTTCATAAATCAACCTGAGACAGGATATCTGAGTCCCCATGTCTCTCCTAGTGTAAACACAAAGCTGTGTGTCAAAAGTTCACAGAAAATATTATTTTTTTAGTGCTCCGTGTTACATTTAAGTGGTAGTAATTTTTACTACAGTATCGTAAACACGTCAGTCACAGACAAGTATCGTAATCTAGGGTTAAATCACATTATTACTATTACTTCATCAAATTGTGTAGTTATACTGCCAAAAATCACTTGTATTCTGGAAAAATAATATAAATTTTGCTACAAATCATTGCATTAATCTTCATAGGACAGTATGAGCAAGATATAAATTGTTTACAATTGCAAGCATCACTGTCCAGATCCATTATTTATCATCATCATCAAGTACCAGGCCTGCTGGCATAGGCGATCATGTCTCTCCACAACTTTTAATCTCGACAGTTATTTATCATTTCTGTTGCTGGCTTTCTGCCAAGCCATTCCTTTAAGCTGTCTGGTATCTTTTTGTTTTGCTTCCCTCTGTCTCTTCGTCCCTCAGTTTTCCCACTTGTTAGTTACAATATATTTTGTATTCAGTATATTCTACAATCTATATATATATTAAATGTACATCTTCCGTCTGTGGTTAACAAAGTTCTCAAATATTTAAATTCATTTACCTGTTTTGATATTGTTCCACTTGTCTTTATTTTGCACTGAGGTGATGTCTTTTTCTTTGTTATTACCATTACTTCTGTCTATTTGCTATTGAGGCTGAGTCCTTTATTTTTGCTTTCTTTCACAGATCCTTGATTACATAGTGCTAATTTTCTCTCCATCCCTGCGTGTGGTTTTATTTGTCCAGCTGGCCGATATGTTCATTTGTATTTTTCAGTAATTTATTGCTTATCCCATGTTTTAAAAGGCTCAATTGATGTTTTGCCACCAGCCCATGAGAATTTCACAGTCAGATTTCAAATTGGAAATCGGACAGTGTCAATTTAATCAAAATAATCATTGTTTTATATCATCTTCACATCTATTAGGGTATTCATAGTGTATTTGAATTATTTAAAAATCTGGATATGATGACTAATCATAGTCAAATGTTGGAACAGCAAAGAAGGTACATGGCAGGAAAATATTTGTGCTCAGCAAACTGTCAATTTCCAAAAAATGGTTTTTTCAGACAGTTATTTTTTATGAAGCAGTCACAGTTGAGGAATAATGGAAATGGGAAAGAAATTACTCAAACTGATGATCTGACCACCCTCTGGCGTTCATCTGACCTCTGCGCTTCTTCTTCATCTGCACTTCAAAGGATGTTAGTTGGCATAGATGTGTTGTTTTATGGTTTGCAGCAAAGCTGTGGTATTTTTATCTTACAGCCCAGAAAGGCATTTTTGAAGTACTCACCTTCCTTTTTCAATCTCTAAACAGTGGCAAAACTGGTTAGTCAATTTCTAGGAACACCACTTAGCTTGGTTGTTGACCAACCGTGGTGCAAACAGTCATCTGTTAATCGCTGATTGCTTTCAGCCCTGTTGACATGGCATATGTGGGTGTGTGTGAATATTTATTTTGAGATATATATATTTTTATATAGGGTGTTTATAAAGTCTCACTACACTTGGTATCTAGGTCAATTTGAAAAAAATGTTTATGACGTCATCACAATATGTGCTCAATGGTAAGTTCACTTGTTGCGACAGTTTTCTAATGACTTGTCTGGACTTTTAAGGATTCTGTCTTGGATATCTAAACATATTTCATCATTCACAGCAGGCCTACCAGATCGTGGAGCATCTTCCACATTTCCAGTAGCAATAAACTTATTCAACAAATTTCATTGACAGTGGGAGCACATATTGTGATGACGTCATAAACATTTTTTTTTCAAATTGACCTAGATACCAAGTGTAGTGAGACTTTATAAACACCCTGTATATTGCATATATGTATGCAAGTTTGTTTGAATATGTTTGTATGGATTAGTGTGTATCAGTAAATTATATGCGCAGGTGAGTATTTGTATGGTTGTATGTGTACTAATATTTATTTGTGTGGGTGTGTGCACACACTCACTATTCTGTTCTTTCAAACTTTGATAAGCTACCACACAGATGTTTTTCTATTGTTTTACTTATTTTATAATTAATTCAGTATGTAATCTACTTATCTAATTTGTATATATATATTTTTTTAGCATTTCGATGTTTTTTTATTTTTTTTTTAAATACAATAATTTTTAATACATATAACGAAATTAAGATGATTACTTCTATTGTAGACATTCTACCCAGTAAATAAAAATGTTGAGATCAAGCATGGAGATGTCCTGGTGAGTTTCAATCTATATGATTCTTTATCATGATTCTTTATCATATTTTAAATTTATCATAATTTAAAACTATCAGCTTTTAAATATTATTTGTGTGGCAGGCTGTAATCACTTTTTAGATTTACCTATTCATTCAGAAGAATTTGGATTTATGTATTCCCCACCTCATTAAGGAGTGTGGCAGTCTGTTGTTGTCAACTTCATGGTAGAGGCAAAGAGATTTTACTCAGCTTTCTCTGCTAACCAGCCAAAGTCCAGCAAGCTCCTGCTTCCCATGTCAAATATGTTTTAAAATTCAGACCAAGTGATATATGTTATTGTTTGTATACTGTAATTTGTTGGGAGTAACAAGCACACATTAATGTTCACTAATACTAATAAATCAGAATAAATAAATCTAATGTAATTAATACGTAATGACTTGTTCATCAAAATGACAAGTAAAAACTGTTCCAAACAAAATGTCCACAATGATAACTGGCAAACACTGGAGCTGGATAGACTGCATACTTAGATGGAATCATGAAACTACCATTAAAAACTGCAATTCAGTAAAATTCAGAGGGAAGATGAGAAAGGCAGACAAAATATACAGTTTGGGTTAGAACTTAAGGTATCCTGTGATTACTGTTTTGTTAGTCCTTCGCAGCCAAGACTGTTGTGCATCCATGAACAACACTACGATGAAATGATTATTTTAGAGCAGGAAAACCCATTCTGTGGCTTCATGAAAACGCAATCTTATTTTATATTTCTTCTCATTAAGGCAGTGTGTGCCAATGATAAGTGCAAATTTGGTGCATTTTTCTTATTTTATTTAACACAATTAACGTCTACTTCACAGATTATCAATTAAAATCTCTCTCTCTCTCTGTCTCTCTCTCTCTCTCTCTCGCACGCACACATGCACGCAAGCGCACGCATGCGCGCGCGCACACACAGAGAGAGAGAGAGAGCTTTTCTAATGGTTCCTTCTGCCAACATTTAAATGACAGTTCTGGTGGCAAAATGTAAAACACACAATTGTCATAAGATTGTGTTGGCTTCATTGACTTTGATTTCATTTCATTTTCAAATGCTGTTGTGACATTTCTTTGTAGATTTGTCCTTCATGTACAACAATCTTCTGCCAGATTCTCCTGGTGTTTTTTTCTGATGGCAAAGTCTATCTTGGACGTATTGCTCAATTTTTCTAAATTCTACTAAAAAACTGAATACTTTACTGAATTTAACTTATCCATACTGAAGTTAGAGATAATGAGGTAATTATCTTCTTCAGTGATATTAGGTGGCTGGGAGTTAGCACCATAAAACCTGTATTAACATCATCATTAGTCCCATTACCTTGGCAGTTGTTGGAGAACTCTTGACAATGCCTTTACAATTTTCTGCCAGCAATCACAATTATGGATCTCTTCCCCCCCCCCCCCCCAATTCTTTCCTTCCTCTTCCCTCCCCTCCTGCTTTGGACTCTTGCACCCTGACATGATTTCCATAGGTGACACTGAGGGTCAACACACTGTATATATTTGTATGTCCGTTGGCACCCATGTATAGGAGTTATGATTCCTCCTTACCGACTAATCCTTATCAGTAATTATTTCATCATATTCTCTTTCGCTGTGTGTATTTCAGTTCTACCTTACTCACTTTTTACTATTTCCTCCTATCTCTAACTACCTCTTCTGGACACACTACCATACCATTCCTCTACTTATAAACATGTAACTTCGTTTATCATCATTTCGCTGTCCGTTTCTGTGTTCGTGTTTTCTGAAGAAGATCACATGTAGGCCGAAACGTCATGATTTTGTTTTGTTCCTTTTTTGTAAAGCTGTCATTATACTTTGTAGGAGTGTACATTACACACCACCATTTGCTCCTTGCTACCAGCTTTACCACAGCATTGCAATTATTTGCCTGTTCCTTCCCTATTCACAATTATGAGCTGTTTTCTCAGATGTAGTGAAGATTAACCCTGTTCATCTCTGACGTCCTCTTACCTCTTCCTCTGTCTGCCGTGTCTTCTTTTGCATGGTGCTGCTCTGTGTAAAGAGGTCTTAGCAAGGCTGTAGATCTTGTAAAATGTCAGTACTATTTTAATTTTCACTCTTTTACTATTGACAATAAGTATTCAATTGGTCCTGTAGAAAACTGCTTTCTTTCTTGTTGCTGATATTGTCTCCATAAGATATGCGCAATACCTTTCTATACCTTCTCATTTCTTGAGACCATATTCTTCTTTCAAAATCATTTATTGTCTATGTGTAGTAGATGTGTAAAAATACAGATGTCACTACTGTTTCTATTGACAACTATATGTCAGATCAGAACAGCATCTCTACCTGACTGCATCAAGTCCTCTGTTTCATGCATCCAACCAGAATGAACATGAAATAAGGACTCTAGCATAACAATGCCAACAAAATGTTTGCACGTGCACCTTGCAGAGGACATACAATAAGAGGCAGATATGTTTTCATTCCATAGTCATATGAACACATATTAGAAATATGTATTCTTTTGAGCTATTGTCACGCATTTTGTGATACTAAATTCTGTTGAGCTTTTTGACACAGATTTTATGACACTAAATTCTTTTGAGCTATTTGGTACACATTATATGATATTGTATTCTGTTGAGCTATTTAGTATGCATTTTATGATACTATATTTTGTTGGCACACACTTTATGAAACTATATTCAGTTGAGCTATTTGGTACTCATTTGAAATTATTTATTCGTCTTTAACCAGGCTGCCAGGTGCACTTATGACTCTACATTCACGGACCATTCAGTTAATGTAGGGTAAGTATGACACATGTGGTTTTACAGAAGAATGTTGAGAATACCATGGACAGCTAAGAAGAGTAATGAAAATGTTCTGAAAGAGGTCAAAGCAAAAAGAAAGCTAATTTCCAATATTAGGAAGAAACAATCATCATTTTTTGACTATGTAATGAGAAGAGAACAACTGGAATATATTGTAACAACTGGAAAAATTGAGGGACGAAGAGATAGAGGGAAGCAAAGAGAGAAAATACCAGACAGCTTAAGAGAATGGCTTGGCAGAAGGTCAACAACAGAAATGATAAAGAACTGTCGAGATCAAATGTTGTGGAGAGACATGATCACCTACGCCAGTAGGCCCGATACTTGATGATGATGAAGTACAACACAATCAAGTTGACTTTTTTTTAAGTTCAGTCCATCTACATTCTGCACTCCATTTTTTTTTTTATATGATGCATATCAACACTGTCAAGAAGGCAAACACATTTTTAATTTGTTGTATTAAAGTTAGCTAGTTAGGTGAACCTGGGTCAATCACAAAATAGTCCAATATGGAACATTATTATGAATCCAAATTTCACTCTTATTTGAAAGTTTTTAGTTTAATAAACCTTTGTGTGCAGCTGTGCTTTCACTGTTGCTGCGATGCCTTGATACAAACAGAGCTAGTAGTCTGAGTGTTATTTGAGAAAGAAGACTAAATTAAACTGCTGAACTAAACTGCTGGTCCATTAGCCTTAGATTACGACACTGTAGTAAACATTATCGCATCAAAACATAAATTCTTCCCAATTTGATAGTTTCTGGTGTTCAAACATTACCACACTTCATGTACCTTCCTAATTCTGGTGACCCCTGAGTGTTTCATTTGTTTCTATTGATGTAGGATTTTTTTTTATAATTTGTGGATACAATCCTATAATACATAAACAAATTAGCCAAATTTCAACAAGTTGATCATTTTCTATGTTTTCTTTTTTCCCCTTTGACCAGGGAAATTTTCTCAGTTATTAGCGACATCAAAGAACTCTTTGTGACTCAGGAAACTCAGTGCTTAGAAAAAAAGCCGAACATACTGACAAATTTACACCATCTATCTAAATAGACAAATAGCACATCCGGTCCAAGCGGTCAATTTCGGGTCATAAATCAACCAGAGACAGAAAATCCGAGTTCCCTCTGTGTGTAATTGGTAAAAAATAAAAAAAAAACACATTTGTGTGTCAAAAGTTCAAAGAAAATACTATTTTTTAGTGCTTCTAATGTAAAGTGGTAATATTTTGTACTATGTATTGTAACCAAGCATGCCACAGGTAGGTATCATAATTAAGGTTTAAAGAAAAACTATGTGAAACTTCTTAACATTGCATGTTTACATTTTCTTTAACATTGACTCATTTATTTTTCATTCTATTTCTTCCTTCATTCAAGTTTATACAGTAATAATGAAATGTGCAACATATTCATGATGTTCTACACTGACAACTCTGAGAAAGATCTCTATCTTGAGTGTGCAACAGACAGTGAGCCACAACTGACAGGCATTCATTTCCCATCTGATGTAAGTGTTCCTTTACCATCAAACCCAGCACTGGAAAAGGAGGCTGTTAAACCCTATTACAAAGGTATAGAAAAACATGTAATTATAAATAACATTAGTGATTGGTCTATGTTTTAATTGTCACATTTATATATTTTAACACTTACAAACCACCATTTTTACGCCTGTTTTTCCTGATTTTTTTTTGCTGAAAAATAGTTTTTGTACTAAAGCTGTCATAGTTTAGCTATTACAAGTCACAGGCATATATGCATAATCTTTTTTGGGAGTTAAATGCTAGAATTCATTTTTGTTGAAATGATTCAGAATTATTATGAATTAAAATCAATGCAAGAATATCCTGCCAGGGATGACCATAGATGGAACAAAGTGAAAAAACTTTGTTCTTGCCCAACAATGTGTTACACAGGAGGGTCCACCAATGACTACTATGTTAGAATGAAATCAGTCATATTTATTTTAAAGTGTAATATGCAGATTTGCATAGTTTTAAAAATATTTTTTTTACATATTGTTTAATGTTTATCTATTGTTATTAATAATTTAACTTCTATAAGAAACTACTGATTCTGTACTGTAATGTAATCATCATCATCAAGTACCATGTCTGTTGGCATAGGTGATTATGTCTCTCTACAACTTTTGATCTCGACAGTTATCATTTCTGTTGTTCACCTTCTGAAATGTCTTTCTCTAAAGCTGTCTGGTATCTTTTCTCTTTGCTTCACTCTATCTCTTTATCCCTCAATTTTTAGAGTTGTCACAATATATTCCAGCTGTTTCCTTCACATTACATGGCCAAAAAATGATGGTGAGATTATCAGTTTTCTTGTCATTAAAAGTTAGAGAAATTGATTAACACAATCCTTACCATGGTGTTTAACAAATGTGTTAATGCCACTGAATGATGGCTCAACTACTGTTGAAACATTAAGGTATTGTTCTATGTGTCCACAGGCATCCACTTTGAGCACAAGCTGGAGTTTAACTCAACATGGCCAAGTGAGAACATTCAATTTGGACAGATTGGAGGTGTAGCCACAGATATTGATGGAAATGTATACATCTTCCACAGGGGCTCTAGAGTTTGGAATCTACAGTAAGTGACCACTCTTTTGCTTCAAATAAAGACATGTAACACAATGCCTGTGGTGGTTGAAAATGTTCTCTACAATTTCAGTTAATATTTGCTTTCGTTATACATAACTTTTTAATTTTTTACTTTGGGACACATGTAAAGCCTCATTTCTACGTATAGATTTGATGAACTTCCACCACAATCTGTTTCTTGCCATCCTCATCATTATGATAAGTTTACTATTGATCCATCTATTAATGTCACTCTCCTTTCTATAGACTTGGTCGTGTAAGAAATTTACAGTGAGCTATTCAGTTTCTTGACATTGCTGAGCTTCCTTGCACAGTGATATATTTTGATTAGTTTTGTTAAAAATGTTTAATCTCAATGCAGAAGTAGACATTTCTTCATTTTGAACATTACTGAATATAATTAGTTGCCTTTGATCTAGTAGCCTATAGGATTCTACCTTTGATACAATATTATTTTTGTTGTGTTGGCATTTTCTATGCTATGTGTGACAACCTTCCATAAGTTATATTATAGCATCCAGTCAGGTTGAATGGGTTACAAGATAGGTCCTTAGAGTTTGCTCGTGTCAGTTGAAATAAATTATATAATAGTATAGGGGCCAAAGGTGCCCAACAGTAACTGGGGTGTAAAGTGATCAGCAATTCAAAGCAGACTGCTTGCATCAGGATCTGTAAACCAGTACTGACCAAGATCCTACTCCACCTCCCTGTGCTCAGTATGGAGACTAAATAATCTGGCCAAGCAAATAAGAGTCGAGAGGGAATGTAAGCCTGGCATTTAAAAATATCATGCTGAAATTGGATTAGTTGAGCCTAAATATATTGATAAACCACAACACAATGTATCTACATCTATTTAACATCCTTTTAAGGGTGGGCAATTAAAAGGGATTAATCTTCATGAACAAAAAGAAAGAATATAGTTGTATATTCCATTTCCAAGACAAGAATTAAATTTCATAGTGATGTATTATTTTTTACCACTACAGCTATTAACTACAGTGTTAGAAATTCTATTGAGAAATGTACTTTCTTGACATTACAGGAACTCACACATAAGTGTCTTGTTTATATTTTCTTCAGATATTAATAATTTGTAAACTTTTAGTTGTCATTACATTAAATAAATAAAAGTTATAACTGAGAAGTAATCAATTTTATGAATAACAAAGTAAATTGTGTTAAAACAAAAAGACCAATTTCACAGACCGTTCACAGAAACGGTGAACTAAATTAAAAAAGTGTTTAAAAACAAAAAAAAATTGAATTCAGACAGAGAAGAAAAAGAAATGCTTGCTGGACCAATATAATATATTAAAAATCTTAATGTTTATTTATTTCTACAGATCATTTTCTGCTGACAATACCTTCATGTACCAGGATACTCCAATACCAGAGGATGTAATCACAGTTCTTAACAGTCAGGGTCAGCTTATAAAAAAATTTGGGGCTGGAGAGTAAGTTATGTGTGCTTAAGATAGGAAAGGATTAAAAAAAAGAGTGAGAGAAAGACAGTAGTTATTGCATTTGTACGTCAATGATAACAAAAGGACAGAATGTTATTTATGCTGATTACAGTAGAAGTGAGTGTTTGTGTTTTAAATAACATTTTTTTTTTGTTTAAAGACTGTCAATGTGGTATTTAGAGGGACACATAATGCTGAACAAGGAAGGGAAAGAAACAGTCCAAGAGTTAGCTTTTTTTTGTCCAAATGGTAACCTCACATCACAAAGCATAACATTTATTTGGAATTTTTTCATACTCTTGAAATAAAGTGATTTCTTTACTTTGAGGAACTAAATTGTATCCCTATCTGAAATGCTCATTACCTTAATTTTATTTTAATTAATTTGTATAATGTGTGTTAATAAACATTGTCTGTTATTTTCATTTATTTATATCAACCGTTGTAAAACTTTATATTTTATTGTGATTGTGTTCATTCTCTAATTAGAATAGTTTATTTCAAGGAAATATTAATTAACCTTTTTTCCTTCTTTTTCTTTAAATCAGATATTTCATGCCTCATGGAATTGAAGTTGATAAGCATAAAAATATATGGATCACTGATGTAGCTTTGCATCAGGTACAGAAGTATAGTCTCTGTGCTTTCCAATCTATGTATAATTATGCTTGTTTAAATAGATACTATTATTTCATATCTATTTATTTTCAAAGGTGAACGTTTTTTAGCTGTAAAGTTCATTAACATCTGGTATTAAAATGTTCAAACTTTACACTTTCCCCAAACAAATTTGTATATCATAAACTTAATTTTTAAAATATGACAGCCAAACTGCAGAAAACAAGACAACACTTTACACAGTTGGAGTTTACAGAGATAATAGTGGTGGACATGACATAAAGGAAACAGCCTACCAACATAGTTAATCACATTTATGGCTGAGTAAAGAAAAGGCATGTTAGAAAATTAAAGTGAGCTTTGAGAAGAGGAAGCCTTTCAATTATAGTATCATTCGTAGAGATATAATAAAAATGGCTTAAAGTGTAAATATGTACATGACTTGAAGCTCTAGATGTTTTTATGTTTCATGATAATAAAAGGATATAATTCATGAAAGTTGAAAGTATGTGTTGTTATATAAAGTTTTGGGGAAATATTTGAAATGAAAATACACCACAACCTAATCAGCTACAGCGGTCATTATGTGTTTGTCTTTTATCTCTTAAACAGATCTATATAAAATATGTTATGTTGTATTTGGTTGATTCTGGTGTCATGGAAAAAAAATGATAATATCATAATAGTTTATTCTACTGACACTGGTATTATTGCCAACACAGGTGTTTAAAATACCACATGGAAAGACAAAGCCAAGTCTGACTCTAGGGCACAGATTCCAGCAAGGTGATGGTTTATCTTATTTCTGTAAACCAACTGATGTGGCAGTTCTTTCATCAGGAGAATTTTTTGTCTCAGATGGGTAAGACTTAATGCTGACTGTCATAAGAAGACATTTTAGAGCATTATCATATAATTTTGCACATAAAAAAAAAAAATTATTTCTAGTATTTCACTTTTATTAGTGATATATTTTTATGACTGTCTTTGAAATTTTAACTCAGAATAAGAAGTTTTGAAATTTGAAATTTTAACTCAGGAGTGAAGACGTATCATATGTAATTTCATATTTGATTTCAGTTACTGTAATAGTCGAGTACTTAAATTCTCCAAAGATGGAGCTTTAATACAAGTTTGGGGGGAGAAAAGTCTTTTCCTGGTAAGTAGTTTTTGTTTCTAGAGATTATTAGTCTCTTTTTAGCTGTGAATTTTAAAAATGATGGAGGCTTGTGGGATAAAGTTTTAGTAAGTGTCTAATGCCGTTTTGTTTTTTAGTTAATATGGTATACCTGTGTAGGAAATGATCATCGCACAATAAGCCTTATGAGTCATATGACTAAGATATTACTAAGAATCATCATGCGAAGAGTGCGAAACAAAATCAGTCCAGAAATTAGCGATGAACAGTGTGGTTTGTTAGAGATAAAGGAACAAGCAATGCCATTTATATCAAGATCGTAAGATCTTTAGTAGAAAGAGCCATAGAGGTGAAAACAGATCTATACCTATGTTTCATAGATTACACCAAGGCATTTAACAAAATAAAGCACCAAGAAATAATCAACATTTTAGAAAGCATAAACATAGATAGCAAAGATCTAAAGAATAATAAAGAAGATGTACTGGCAACAAACAGCGGCCATAAGAACTGGAAACCAATTGGGAATGTTTCAACAAATAAAACAGGGTGTTAGACAAGGTTGTATGCTGTCACCAGATTTGTTTAATATTTATAGTGAGATTATTTTAAGATCCATAAGGGGCATGCCTGGAATAACAATTGGAGGTCATAATATAAATAATCTAAGGTATGCTGATGATACAGTCTTAATCGCTAAGAGTGAAAATGAGTTACAGAAATGTTGGACATTATAGTGAAAGAAAACAAAAATAAAGGACTCAGCCTAATAGCAAAAAGACAGAGGTAATGGTAACAACAAAGAAAAAGACATCACCTCAGTGCAAAATAAAGACAAGGGGAACAATATTAAAACAGGTAAATGAATTTAAATATTTGGGAACTTTGTTAACCTCAGACGGAAGATGTACAAAAGAGGTGAGATGCAGAATGGCTCAGGCAAAAGCAGCTTTCCAAAAAATGAGGAAAATACTATGCAATCCATTTTTGACAATAGAAACAAGAAAAAGAGTTCTTAAATGTTACGTAGAGACTTCTTAAATGTTACGTAGAGACAGTCTTAACATATGGATGCGAATCTAGGACAACAGACAAGAAAATCACTGGAGTCTGTAGAAATGTGGTTTTACAGAAGAATGTTGAGAATACCATGAACAGCTAAGAAGAGTAATGAAGAGGTTCTGAGAGAGGTCAAAGCAAAAAGGGAACTAATTTCCAATATTAGGAAGAAACAATCATCATTTTTTGGCTGTGTAATGAGAAGAGAATAACTTGAATATATTGTAACAACTGGAAAAATTGAGGGACGAAGAGATGGAAGCAAAGAGAAAAAATAACAGACAGCTTAAGAGAATGGCTTGGCAGAAGGTCAACAACAGAAATGATAAATAGCTGCCGAGATCAAAAGTTGTGGAGAGACATGATCACCTACACCAGTAGGCCCGGTACTTGATGATGATGATGGTATGCCTACCATAGCACTTGAATCTGACATTTTTAATTTATGGGGGGCTAACTTTCTGTTCAAACTGACTTTGCTGTAATAGAACTATTGGATTATAAAGCAGGATTGACTAAATGTAGATTCGTCAGAAGAAACTATGAAAGTGATTGTTTCAGATAATATTTGAAAAGTCACATAATTACCACCTATTAGATGGTAATATGACAACTGATCTAGTAAAATTTCAGAAACTGTGGTAAAGTCAGACATGGCTTTAGTAGGAATTGATTGTAAAGTGTGTCTAACAAGTGAGTTATGGAAACCATATGCAAGCAGATATTTACATCACCCGTGTAATGTGTCTTTTTACGTCTATCTTCTTCCTCTTAGTGTACACCCATTAAGTGGGTGTGGATTAGTGGTGTTGATAGTTTTTTGGAAAGCTGTGATGTCTGCTTTTCAATCCAATACATCTGCCTTCAGCATGTCTATGTCTCTCTACTTCATCATCATCACCATCCTTCCAGTGCCATCAAACCTCACTGGAGCTCATGATGTACCTCACCATAAGTCTCTGTTTTGGACAAGCTTCTCTATCTCAGTAAGGGAGTCAATGCCTCCTGGTCTTACCTTTCTAATCAGCATCCTTCTTAGTATCTCTCAAGGTTGGCTTCATTTTTGTCCTTGTTATTTCCCATGTGAGAGCTTGCTTTGAAATTGTACTGTTGTTTCTTTGCATGGTCAACATATGCCTGCCACCTTTTCTTGATTAAAGATGATACTGTTGCATCTGTACTGATCTTGAATTCATTACAGTATTTTCATTAGTCATTTTTTTCAAATGCAGTTGGTTTGTTTATCTTATGTCTGCTTTCTTATTCTTTCTTTAATTTTATCCAGAGTCTCAGCTGTCATCCGTCCCTTATTCTGGCATTCTCTTTTCCCTAGTGTTTCTTCGCATGTCTCTTTCCATATATCCTTTACCTGTTTCCATTCATCTATATTTATTGTATTTTCTAGTTGTTGGAGGACTTGGTATTTGTTTGATATTGCGACTGCAAATTTATCTTTAATTCCTTGTTCTTTAAGAAACCCTACATTAAAATACTTTCTACCCTTATTCGTTGTAGTATATCTTTTAAGTTTAAGTTTGGCAAGCAGAAGATGATGATCTGAAGCCACATCTGCTCCTCTATACACTTTTACATCCTGTAAGGATGACTTAAACTTATTATTAATACATATGTGGCCAATTTGATTCTCTGTTCTATGATCTGGTGACACCCATGCAGCTTTATGTATTTTTTTATGTTGGAATATTGTTCCTCCTAGGCTTATTTGATTAAGAGCACAGAAGTTCGCGAATATCTCTCCATTCTCTTTGATACCTCCAAGTCCATGTTTTCCTATAATCTCTTCAAAGCCTCTGTTGTCCAATCCTACTTTTGCATTTAGATCTCTCATCAGGATTATAATATCCTTGGCTCATCTTTCATCCATCTGACATTGCAACTGTTTATAGAATTCATCTTTAACTAAATCATCCTTACCATTGGTTAGTGCATAGCATTTGATAATGTGTAATTTTATTTTGTTTTTTGTTGTTTTAAATGTTGCTCTCATTAGTCTTAGCTCTACTGCTTCCCATTCTATTGGTGTCTTCTGTGCATTCTTTGATAACATTATAGCTATCCCTTCACTATGTTGTGCTCCAGGTTCCTGGTGTCCTGATGATAAAATCATCTCTCCTGTATTTAGTTTTATCCTTTCCGTGCCTAGCCATCTTGTTTCATACATTCCCAGAATATGTATTTTGTAGTTTCTTATTTCTACTGCTACCTGGGTGACTTTTCCTTGTTCATTTAGGGTACGTACATTCCAGGTGCCAATTCTGGAGGATTTCCTGGTAGACAAAAGGTGAGTCGGCAACCCGGACTCCTTGCGGCTTTCTCCGGATTGCGTCATAAATCTCTTAGACAGAGAGCCTTTATCTTTCCTGGATTTACTTTTATTCTTTTCTTTGACTTGTCCATATTTGTGAAGTTTTTTTCAACTTATTTTTTTTTACAGTAGGGGATAGCCAGTTTACTGTGGTCACATCTTATTTCTTTTTTTTTTGCCTTATTCAAAAGGCTTTGAGTGTATATACTTCTTTTCGTGTTCCATATTGTATTTTTCTCAAATGACCATGCTCCTCATACAGGATGCTATCTTTGAAGAAGTTAAAATGAAATTTGACTTTCTATATCCTCGTAAAGAAGGGCAGTAGATGAGGAAACTTTAATTTTTTTTTTTTAGTCATTATTTGTATTACTGGTTCTGGAGACCTAAAGAATTCCTGCAAATTTGGCAGGACCTAGGAAGGACTTTGGTACCTTTTATCCATGAGGCAGATATATTTTTTTTCAATCATGATACCAAGATAACCTGTACTTTTATCATGTTAAATCCATTGTGCTACATCCTTACCCATTTCCATCCATATAACATCATCCATGTTATTACACAAGCTGTGCGAAGTATAAAATCAAATAGGCTGGGTTGCCTCATCCTAGACTGAATGTACTTCCCTATGTTCTCAGCTATCTTCAAAACATTTTTATGTCAATATTTTACATTGGATCCACTACTGCTGACCCATATTACTATTACAATGTTTGTAGTTATAGTGTATCGTGCATTGTGGAGATTTTTCTACTCATCTTCCAGATGGCAGGTAGAATACAGTTTTTACAAATGGATCACTGGTAATGTTCAAATGAAATGCCTAATTCTGTAATTAACATTAAGTTATACTATTGCATTGTGTCTGATCCAATAGACCATAAGAAATGCTTGCGCTAAACCTATTTTATATGAAGTAAAATGTTTCACAACTTATTATGTCGTGTTCCCCCCCCCCCATCAAATTTTTGCCTATATTACAGTTAGTCTATAACTATTCTTCTACTGTATGTTTCAAAATTGTTGAAACTTCAGTCTCATATGTGTGATGCTTTCGTTGCTTATCATCTCTTTAGATATTTATTGACACCTAATAGACCTAGATTTGTATCACTCATATTTACTTAAAAGAGAAATAATAAACACTATGTCTTAAATTTAACAAATTCATATAGACACTAATTTTTATTATCTCATTTCAGTCACCCCATCCCCAGTCACATTTCAAATCCCTCACAGTATTACAGTATCTGAGGAGAACAAGCTTGTCCTTGTAGCAGACCGGGAAAATGGGCTGGTGCAATGCTTTGATCTGAATGGTAACTTTAAATATATTATCCAGCATCCTGAGTTTGGTTCAAGGCTTTTTGCAATTGAGCAATCTCCTATCAATGGTAAGTATTAGATCTGATCATTATTTATGAAATCCTTTCATTTAAGCTTAGATTATAATCATGTCATAAATATTACCAACTTATTCAAATTTGTATAAATTGACAGTTCCCATTTGTGGTAGCTCTCACTTACCATGTACTTTCCTAATTTTTCCCATTAGTAACCTGTTTTGTGGCATTGTGACTGAACTTTTTTTTTTATTAATACACCAAAATTGTTCTAAAAAATACCATCACATTGTTGTAGTGTGATTTTGTTTTTATTAATGGTAATTGGAAGAGATTTTTATTTTTTTAGGTGTTCTAATAATGTTTTTGCATCAATATATGTCATGGTTGACATATATATAGATGGGAGATTTAAATCTAAAGAAGGCTTGTGAACCAACACAACACTGGTGTTGCTAGTCGCTATTGTTAAGGGATATACTTCCAAGAAGATCTGAGCATTTATGGACTTGTCTGATGTGCAGTGAGGATAACCTGTTGACTAAACTAAACTAACAATGTTTATTTCCTCCCGTGAGAAGAAAAGACAAGACCACTTTTAAAACCAGCCTTTCGCTATAAATAGAGCCACTAAAATCTCAACTTTCTGACTGCAAGACCAGGGCTTTCACCAAGACCTCAGGTATGGTTACATTTACCAGCCGGATGACCGATATACCACCTTTTGCCAGGAGGCACTGATGACTGTAAGTAAAGTAAAGTAAAGTACCAACAAGTGGCATATAGGAAATATGGTGTTAGTAACCATAAATTGTACAGACCTTCGGCACATGATTTTTGGGGTAATGTGTCGGTATTACGCCCGACTGATGACTGTACCTGACGAAAAATGGTGCTTAACGAAGCAGGGATGAACATGGTCACATGGTGAGCCTACACAAATAAATGAATAAACACATCTCCCGTGTGTTACCGGGGCCTCATTATGTGGGAAGTATAGAATAGTGACACTGTGACCTTCCAGGCATGTCGTAAGAGGCGACTAAGGAGGTTGATCGATGGCTTGACAAGCTGTTATTGTAAAAAGCATTGTTATGGAAACAGAAGCAGTGATTGCAATATGTGTCACTTTGGCACGCAAGGTTTCTGTTTTTGAGATTGTAGTTCTGCCCTATGTGCCGTCTTCGGCTTGAAAGGACAATAGATAGATAGATTTGCTTCTCATTCTTACCTAATAATGTTGAAAAAAGAGTAATGAGTTGTTTTTGGTCCCTCATGAAAAGTTTGTGCACTGTATCCCTCACATTTGAAACAAATGACAAACGTGCACATAATGTTTACCTTTGTCCTGACTGTGTTCCTTTATTACATCAATTATTTTTTAAACTGTAGTTCTTCCAAATATTTGTACCAAAATGTCAATAAAAATATTATTTCTACAAATTACACAGTGAGTATTAAATTTCTACTGTACTACCATCATATCATAATCTAGGGTAAAAAAAAAAAAAACTGTATTATAAAAAGAGTATTTTTATGGTTTCACTTATTTCTGAAGTATATGTAGAAAAGTGTGTATATAAAATGAGTGAATATTAAAAAAATGAAAGAAGAAAAAAAAATTGTATTGGCATTATTTTTTATTCTTAATCTTTGCAATTTGTTAACATCAATAACATACCTATTTAAAACAAAAATAAATAAATTTTAAATAAAACCTTTACTGAAATTAAAATTTCACTGATAGTTGAGGCAAATTAGAAGGCTGACTTCTCTTCTTTCCTCCCTTATTTTTCTTTCAGCGTCGCTGGGAGATATAATTTGCAGTCTTTTGTTCGTCTCTGCTGCTGTTATGTTTCCTAGTGCTTCAAATATCCTATCAATCCATCTTTTTTAGAAGACTGACAGAATGTAAAATTCTCCAACTTTTTTTTTTATTATTATATTAAAGCTTGTATCTTTTACTTCATATTTTTAGGTGGTGTTCTGTATGCTGTGAATGGCCCACAATGGAGCTCTTCAGCTAAAGATTATGTACAAGGTTTTACATTAGACATCAAAACTGGAGATATTTTAGAAACTTGGAACATTCCTCAGGTAGAAATTTTAATTTGTTGCATTGCACATAAAATGCATACTTTTCTGATGGTTTTGGTTAATTTTAATTTTGTATGTAATAAATCTGTATAAAACGTTTGCTTTAAAATAAGTATTATATATTATATAAATGACATATAATTTTATTATATTTTAACATATAAAATTAAATTTTTAAAATTATATAACTTTAGCAATGTCATAACAATACTTCATAATATGAACTTCACTCACTATTGGTAATAATCTGAAAAGATATTTCAAGTGTGTATATAACTCTTTATGCAAAGTGTGGTTAATTAATCTCTTGACTTTTCCTCCAGAGTTCAATTATTTCTCAATTATATATTTATTTTTCCTTCCTATTATGATCAGCACTCTTAAAACACACAAAACTTTGTTTGTTTTGTCACTTGATATAAACAGTTCTTTCACTTGTATTGTGTATCCATAAAAGCTATTTTTTAAGGATTCTGTGATAGCATTTGTTTAAATGTCTTCTAATGCTAAAAAAAATCTTTTATTTAACTTTGTGGCAACACTTCACTGTTGGAGAGTGGGTGGCCAAATCGATAACTTGTTGGGCTCCAAACCAGGAGACCACGGGTCAAATCCTGGTAGGATCACAAGTTTTTTTTCTATTGGACATGAAATAAAAACTCAGACATTTTTTGTGGCATATTATTTAACCCAATAAAATCTTTGATCTGTGACTTCTTTTTCTTCACATGGCCACAGCCTACCAAAGCAGTTAGTTTGACACACCATGTGCCATCTTGTAGGGCAACAATAAAGTTCCTCTATATTATGTAGTCCATGACCCTACTACACAGGATACCCATGACTGGCTCACTGTTCTCCAATAAGAGTCTATGCGCTGTCTCACTTTCTTATTCTTTCCAGAATCCATTGTATGGCAGTTTTTGTGATTGAATCCAGATCTCTCTGACCATATGACCTATCCAGCTCCATCATTTACCTGTCATCACAGTGAGTGTCTCCTTTAAATTGCACACTTTAAGCTGTTTTTGGTTGCTTACTTACATTGGCCACAAAATTCTGAGAATTTTCTTCTAATAGGATGTTGGAAGTGTTAACAGTCTTGATATTTCCCTTCAGTTGTTCTCTGACATTCAGATCCATATAGAAGAAGTACTGAAAGAGTACAGTTCTAATATATCCTTAGTTTAGTTTTGTGTTGTACTGGGTAGATATCCAGACATTGGTTAGATGGCACTACCTATTCTAACCTTATTTATACTTTTGTTGATATCTTCACTGGCTCACCCATATAGTGTTATAATCTTTCAAAAACGAGGATGTGTTCGCTGCTGCCTGCTCATGGTTTTCTATTTTAAATGATCAGAGAGTCTTTAAATTTAGGACCAATCTTTCTTTATTTATTTAT